>CM038793.1:274668689-275233971 GCA_021764765.1 Vicia sativa
ATAAACTTCATTTTCTTACACTAATTGTCATAATTCTTTCCATTTAAGATGGGAAGATTCGCTGGAAATGCTTGCTCAGATTATAAGTGATTTCTCTATGCTTCCCAAGAATCACATCCATTGCTCTAGATGCCAAATTTTGGAACCGATCTTTAATGAAACAAGATTAAATCAGTTTTGATTGAATCAAGATTCTCGTTCTTCATTCTTCACTAGAGTGATTCAACCGCACCGTGTTTGCAAGACGGTTACCTCACACAATAATTTGAGAAGAAGAAAAAATCTCTTTAAGAGAAAAATGGGAATAAAGAAAATTAGGGTTTTGGGATAGGAGAAGTAGATTGATTAATTCTATAAATTTTCTCTCTGTATATGAATACTAAGCATTACTTCGGCTGCTTATAAATGTAGGATGTCTCCCTATTTATAATGAGATTACTAGCACATCAAACAATCTCATACGAACTAACTGAATCACTAACGTCGTTAGACTGTATTTGACTCTCTGTCAAATACACAAACCTTTTACTTGTTGTATTTGATGTTCTGTCGAATACACGCAGTTTGACTACTACAAGTTGTGTTCAACCTCAAGGTCGAATACGTGCAGATTCTATTATTGCAAACTATATTCGACTACAACTCTAATCAACTACGTTCGACTTCGAATTTACAAACATGATTAAAATAAAGAATGACATATTTAACATATATCTCCCATCACAATGTACATAAAATAAGGAGGTTCTTTCTTCTAACCTAACATAAGGTGCTTTGGTAAAAAAGAAGAGCAAGTTTGTACACCTCGATCGAGGGAACTTTATACAAAACAAACCTATCTACACCTATATTGAAATGCTTAGAAGGGGGAGAGGCCGCCTATGCTCTCTTAGAAATGCATGAAGCAGCATTTGGGTTCCCGAGCTTTGGACAAAAAGGTTTTAAAGGAAAGATATTATTACAAGAGAGTTAAATTGTTCAATTCACAACGAAAAGATCACAACAGAATATAAAAGTTTAGAATTAAAATTTTTTGTTTGGTTACACTAACAAGGAAATCCACAAATTTCACCCACAACTAAAAAATGAGGAGAATGGAGAACTAGCCAAGTACCGGGTACTTCTTTGTTTTACAAGTATGATGCTTCTGAGAAATTTTTTAAATATAGAATGTAACATGTGACACCCCGAATTAATTCAAATGTTAGATAATTAGGAATTTAATTATTTAATTAATTAAAGGCTTGATTATTTATATTTTGGATTTAATTGGATTATTTAATTAAAAAGAAGGGTTGGTGGTGTGAGGAATAAGTAGAGGTGCGAGGAGTAAAGTACTCTACTTTACTAGTTACTAATTATTTATTTTATTGGAATAAATAAAAGGAGTATTAAAAGGATTATAAAAAGGAAAAGAAGGAAAGAAGGTCTTTTGGAAAAGTTATTTCACGTAGAATTGGAGAAGAGAAGAGAGGAAAAAGCCAACGCCGGGAAAGTCGAAGATCATCGCGAGGTAAGGGGTGATTTCATTCGATTTTAATGCCTTATGGGTTTTGGAATAAAATGGATAATTGGGTACGTTAGGAAATTCGATTTGGAGTAATATAGGTTTGTAGGATTAAACCCTATTTGTGTCGGATTGTAGATCGGAAACCATTAGTGTGTCAAATAATAAATAGGAATGATGAAATAATGTTGTTTGATGTTATAATGGTGTAAAATGGATGTATTTTAGTGTTCCTCATGTTGCAATTCGTATGGGAATGTTTGGAAGTGATTTGGAATGGGTAAATCTTTGTCAAAATAGCGTTTTGTTTAGAGGTCGTGGAACCGGTTCCTGGGAAGGAACCAAGTTCCCAATGTAAAACTTTCAAAATTGGGCATTCTTGTACGTGGGAACCGGTTCCCAATAGGGTAGGAACCGGGTTCCCATACAAAATTCCAGGGGTGTGACTTTTTCAAAAAAGTGGGAACCGGGTTGTACCAGGGTAGGAACCGGGTTCCACTGTGTAATTTTTCAAAATACTTAAAACTTCAAAAATTCATATTTTCTAAACCGTAACTCTGATTTGGGTGCCATTTTCGGTATTATTTCTTAAATTAAAAATACTATCTTTTAAAAAGAGAAAAATATTATTTTGTGAAAATTATTTTAAAAAGAGTCGAGCTTCCGATTTTTGAAAGGTTAATCGTTTAAGGACAACAGGGATAGGATTTGGATTGTCTGAATTATTGCGTGAAGAATAATGCTTACCATGTTGTATTTTGATAATCATTGTGATGGAATAGAATACATTGGTGATTGGCATTATGTGAATTATGTGATATCATAATCTGTGAATTGATGTTGCATGCTTTTATGATGCATGCATAAGCATTGTTAATTGGTTCATTCCCATTGTGTGGAAGTGAGCTTGCAGAGCCAATAAACTTACCAGGATTGTGAGGTAGTGAGGCTAGATTCTTGACTCAGTGTTCTGGGCGAATCATGGATTTCCGCTGTTTCCAAGTGTGATGGAACAGAGGGTGAACTCGGTTCACGTTTGGTACCACATGCATAGAGTCTGCATTGCATATGGGATTGTAACATGCTAGGATGGTTTTCAGTGTTGCAATTTCCATTGATTGTTTAATTGCATAATGAATTGTGTATAATGCTCTTGTGAATTGAACTATGAATGTGTTTTGATAATAGACTAACGCATCGAATTATTCTGTTGTATTTAAAAACGTACAATGCATTTTATATTGAATAGAGATCTCACCCTTACTTTAATGATTTCAGATCCGAAGTGATTTAGCTGCTTGGAATTGGTGAGGATAGCGTTTAGAGTTGAGTCCTTTAGTTAAGCCGCGTGTCAGTGTCGTGCTCTGGTAGATGTAACACTGGAGAAACGTTTGAATTGAGATTCCTTATGAATATTAAATAATAGTTTTGGTTAATGTTTCGATTTATTATCCTGGAATAATTATGAATGATGTATTCAGGATTTGTTATGTTTCATTTCCGCTGTTAAACGTAACTTTAAGTCTGTTTTATTTAATGATTTATTCTCCAGTGAAAGCATGACAACTGTTCTGGTTGATTTGAAATATTTAAATTGTGACGCCTCTTGATTTGTGATTAAAAACTCTGATTAATATTTATAAACGCGGGTAATTAGAAGGGTGTTACATAACACATTATATTGATCATATATATATGACTATGTTTATGCAAATTTTTATATTCAAGAGAGTTCCTAAATAGGGTAGTTTTATGCATAAACAAAATCGACAATTGCTTCAAGAAGAGATAAGAGGTCCTAGTGCGTAGATACAACATTTGTTTAAGGTGATAAATGATGCATATGTTTACTGGAGTAGAAGAAGAGAGGACTCTGATTTTGTGAGAAATATCTTTTGGGTCCATCCATAATCAATCAAGTTGTTGAGTATTTTTGATATTGTGTTGGTTATGGATAATAAGTATATAGACAATCTATGTTTTAAATAGTTGACATGATGTCAACCGAGTTGACATTTTCCATTACATTTGCTTATATGGAATCTAAGTAGATTGAAAACTTTTGTTGGGTGTTAGATAAGTTGAAACATTTGTTTGTTAAGAAATAGTGTGTCCACAAGTGAAATTTACTAATAAAGTTCTTATTTTGATGGAAGCAATTGAAGTTGGGTTTTTAAGGACAACGTGTTTGCTATGTCGATTTCACATCAGCAAAATGTTTGTTCAAAATACAAATATTTGTTGATTGTTGTGAATTTATTGATTATGTAAAGGACACATAATTGACTCCTCACATGCATAAATTTGTTGAAGCATGAATCAACCGAAATCTTGCATTTACGTAACACCGACTAATAGGTATGTAGCATTAGTATCTATAATATGAATTTTTGATGATCTTGTTTGATCCTCTAATAAAATAATATTATAGTTCCTTAAAAAATACCAAGCATGTAAAATGTAAATTAAATCGGCATTTTTGAACCTTAAACTAATAAAAGATGAATGAATGACACACTTGTATCACACACTATTAATAAGGGTTAAATAAGTTTTAGTCCTTATAAATATCACGATTTTCATTTTAGTCCCTCTAAAATTTTACTTCAAACAATGGTGCCTGCAAAGTTTTTCGTCTATATGTTTGGTCTCTTCCCTTAGTTTTCACTAACGTAGGCTTACGTGGCTTTTAAGATGTGGCATTTTATTAAAAAAATTCCAACGTGGATTTTAAGATGTTCCCAAATCCCTAATCACGGAATCAACTCACCCACTTGCTTCATCTTTGTTCTTTACTCACGGAATCAATTCTCAACGCTGCCCTAATTCCCAACTCACGGTCCCCTTTCATTTTGCAAGTTTAATCGGTGGTCCCATTGTGTTTGTGTTGTTGTGCTTCTCTGACTTTACAGTCCCCTCGTGCACCCCTCTCCCAGGTTTGTCCCATTGTCACTTTCTCACTTTGTTTATTAAAAGGTTGTGGTTCCATGGTTGTTTTTGTATTGTGTTTTTGTGGTCTCACGATCCCTTTCCTCATCTGTCGTTTTTGCCCTAATTTTCACTATTTGTTACCTTACAGACCATGGGTAATTTTAAAGTTTTTTTTCCACAAAGGGTTCATTTGTAAAAGACCCCAACTTAAGATATGAGGGTGGAGAAGTGTTTGCAATAAGTATTCAACATCCATATTACTGGTCATATTTTGAAGCATCTGATTTTATTAAAGGGATTGATACTGAGTTTGATGCTAGTAAAGTGAAAATGTGGTGGAAACATGATGGTGGCAGCTTTGAAGAAGATTTGCAACCCTTTAGGGATGATGGAGATGCTTGTGAGAAAGGTGTGTTTGCATATGTGAATAATATTGATGTTGAGATATATACTGAGGAAAAACCAGTTACAGGAGAGGCAATTTTTATGGACAAAGTTAGAGAAAAAGGCAAGGGGTCTAAGCATCAAGAAGAGGTTGATGAAGGATTTGATTATGAATATAGCGATGAATCATTGAAGGATGTGCACTTTGATGACAGTGAGGAGGAAAGGATGAACGAATCTGACGAAGGTGGTCTTGAAGGTGTTGAAAAAGGTGTTGATGAAGGTGTTGAAGCAGGTTTGAAACAAAGAGTTGATGCTGGACATAGTGATGGTGTTGGTGTTGAATCAAGTGAACAAATAAATGACACTCTTATCACAAATGAGATGGATAAAGAGCATGTCATTGATGAAGAATACATGACTGATGAACGGGATAGTGGGGAAGATGATGATAGTTGTGATGATAGACCCAATGAAATTAGGTTCAAAGAAGATGATGGTCTAAGTAAGAATTTTAAATTCAAGGTTGGAATGGAATTTTCTTCATTGAAACAGTTCAAGAAAGTTATCCTAGAATATAATTTGTTGAATGGAAGGGAAGTAAAGTTTGAAAAGAATGATGCTGATAGGTGTAGGGTGGTATGTAATGACAAAAAGACATTTAACTATATTGTCTTGTGTAGTAGGGTTTTGAATACCACAACTTTTAGGATCAAGACATTGTTTCACAAGCATAAGTGTGGAAGACATTTCTTCAACAAAAGTGCAAAAGCAGAATGGGTTGCAAAGGTGATTGTTGATGGCTTAAAGAGTAATTCAAAAATGAAGTTAAATGAGGTGATATCAGATGTAAGGCTTAAGTATGCAACTGGAATTCCAGGATGTAGAGCTTTCAAGGCAAGGCAGCTGGCAAGAAAAATAGTAGAAGGGGATTCTAGCAAGCAATATAGCTTATTATGGTCATATGGGGCTGAGTTGAGAAGGGCCTCAGCTGGAAACACCTTTAAGTTAAACACTATCACCCTTGCTCCTGGGCTACAACCTAGATTTGAAAGATGATATTTGTGCTTTGATGGAACCAAAAAAGCTCTGATAAAAGCTTGCATACCTTTTATTGTTTTAGATGGTTGTCATTTGAAAAACAAGTATGGTGGTATATTGCTAATTGCAGTTGGACGAGACCCTAATGATCAATACCTACTTATTGCTTTTGGAGTTGTGGAGACTGAATCCAAGGATACTTGGAGTTGGTTTATGAAGTTGCTTATTGAAGATATTAGACAAAGGAGATGGTGTTTTATATCTGATCAGCAAAAGGTAAATGTGCAATATTTTAACATTCTTGAGATTACAAATGTTTTTATAATTCATGCTAACTTAACTTGTTTAATGTTTTTGTATCACAGGGTCTGGTCAATGTCTTTGAAGAAGAGTACCCAGGGCTGGAACACAGGTTTTGTCTACGTCACTTGTATGCAAACTTCAAAAAGAAGTTCCGAGGAGGAACATTATTCAAAGATTTAATGATGGCTTCTGCAAAGGCCACTTATTTTGAAGCACATGAAGCTAAAATGCTTGAAATCAAAGATGTCAATTTGGAGGCATATGAATGGTTAGAGGCTATTCTCAAGTCAAAATGGTGTAAGCATGTTTTTCCTGTTTATTCTAAATGTGATGTCCTCATGAACAATTTAAGTGAATCTTTTAATGAAACCATTTTGTTACAAAGGGACAAACCAATATTGACTATGTTTGAATGGATAAGGAATTACTTGATGGGTATGTTTGCAACCCTTAGGGAAAAGGTAGATAAGTATAAGGGACTTGTAATGGCTAAAACACTTAGGAGATTGGATAGGGAAATTGAAAAAGTGCTAGCTGGACTACAACATATGCAGGTAGGTTAACTTTCCAAGTCACACATGTTCTTTTTACTGATAGTTTTGTAGTGGACCTAGCCAAAAAATCTTGCACATGTAATTTCTGGGAGTTGGTGGGGATACCATGCAGGCATGGTGTGGCAACAATTTATAGGAAGGTAGATGACCCTATAAAATATGTTAATGAAGTCTATCACAAGAGCACTTATGAGAGATGTTATAATAAGGTCATCACACCCTTGAATGGTCAAAACAAATGGCGTAGAACCTCTACACCGGTTATATTGCCACCCATGTACAAGCGTGGCCAGAAGGCCCAAGAAACTTTGTAGGAGGGAACGATGAGGTAAACCAACATAAATGGCAAAGAACAAATACCAGTCATAGGTGCAAAAGGTGTCTTGAACTTGGTCATAATGCTAGGACTTGCAAGAAAAATAAGCAAATTGTGCTTGTTCCACCTGAGAATGTAAGGAATGAAGTGCCTACCCAAGCCAGTCAAATTGCTGCATCTAATGTGGCATAAAAAAAGGTATTCTTCTTACTCTATATATTTCAAATAAATTTGTTTAAATTAAACAGAATTTCTATAACTGAAGTATATTTTGTGTCAGGGGAGGCCTAAGGGCTCTGTCAATGCAAGCCTAAGTAAGACTGCCACACAGAAAAAGCAACAAAAACATCAGAAAAAGAAGAACAAAACTGGTCAGAAAAATGCTGCTGAACGTGATGAACAACCTGGTGCTGAAAAGCCTGGTGCTGAACAACTTGGTGCTAAAAAGCCTAATGCTGAACAACCTGGTGTTGAACAACCTAGTGTTGAAGAAACTTCTGCTAGTGTATTTGACAAGTACTGTGATTGGGATTCTGAAACCTTGGAAGCAATTATGAGTTGTAAAGGTGTCTTGAACATTCAACCATTGAATATTGATACCTCACCTATGAAACCAACTGAGTCAAAGGAAGGCCCAGAAAAACCAACTGAGTCAAAGGCAAGCCAAGAAAAAACAACTCAGTCAAAGTCAAGCCCAAGCAACACAACTTAGTCAAAGCCAAGGACATTATTTGGTAAACAACCAAAACCCTGTGTCAAAAATGCCTTCAAACCACCAACTTTTGTACTAGTGCCAAGTAAAAGTGATCCTGTGAGCATATCAAACTCATTCTATTCATTATGTCAGTTTTTAAATGTCATGTATAGCTTATTCTATTACTTGATGTCTTAGGTTAAAAACTTGATTCCAACTAAAAAGTCCAGCAAAAAGAATGAATTGACTTCCCAAGTAGCAAAGAGACAGAGCGACAGAATCAGGACCCTCAAATCAAGAGACATACATGGCCCTGGTAGAGAACCTGAAAATCCATTGGTCATTAATGAAGATGATGGTGAGACCACAATTGATGTCATTGGTGGTGAAAATATTTCAAAAAATTGGGAAGATATTTGCAAGGCCTTCACACAGTGAATGTGGAACTAGGATGTCATCTGTTTATGTTGTGATTCATGTTTTGTTAATCAACAACTGATGTAATGTGATTTACTTTTGTTAAACTACATTTGATGTAATGTGATCTATTTTGGATGTGTAAACTTTTGTTAGGATGTGTAAACTACTGTTATCAACTTATGTAATGTGTCAACTTTTGTAATTGAACAACTGATGTAATGTAATCAGAAATTGATGCTCACCCACTGTATTAGTGTAACACCTATATATAAACTGAAAACTGCCAAACTGTTTTATATATGGAAACAACAAATGTTAGTTGAAAAACACACTTATGAGTCGACACATAACTCGTATGAGTCGATACAAGATACGTATGAGTCGACCTGAAAGAGTTTGTATCGATACATATTGTATTAAGCATTGATTCCAGAGAGTAAACATATGTATGAGTCGATGCAAATATCGTATGTGTCGACACAAACAACTTAGGTATTGATACAAGAGGTTTTGTATCAATGCATACTATATTAAGATGACTTCCAGAATATTAAAATGTGCAATGAGTCGATGCAAGCAGTTATGTATCGATACATACTGTTTATTAAAATGATTTTCAGAAAACTAAATGCAATATGAGTCGATACATAACACATATGTGTCGATGCACTGATATGTATTGACACTAGTGCTATTGTATCGATACAAAGACTAAGGCATGCAAACCGAATATATTACAAGTCTTTTTATACGTGTCCTTTTATACATTACAAGTCTTTTAAACCAACATTGCATGGTCTTTTAATTATACATTACATGTCTTTTAATACTACATTACAGGTAATTGAAACAACAATACAAGTCTTTATAACAACATTAAAACCAATGTGTCCTTACGAGCATTACTATAGTACACTCTGAACATACATTTGAGTACCAGTTGCATAATAATTGGATAACATGAAACACAACTTGAACAAAAAATCATAAACATTACAGATACTTCAACAACTATTGATCAACATTTACATTTCACTATCAAGTAAATATTGATCATCACTGACACTATAAGGGATATTAACTTCAATTTTCCAGAAAAAGTCTCAGCCTTCATCTTCATATTCAATTTCTTGTTCTTCTTCAATGAAGATTCATAAAGATCTTTAAACATTGCTTGCATCTCCTTCAATGTGCTCACATCCTCATGAACTGATTCATGAACATCCTCTTCTGTTCCCAGGTCTTCATCCCATATGAACAAATTGCAATTTTTTCCGCTTTTCCAGAATGGGCATCTCTAGAAGAGCTTTCCTTTGTTAGGTCCATGCTTGCAATGGTACGATATCATACGAACATTACAAGCACACTTTCTCCCTTGAACGAGGTTTCTCCCTATTGTGTTATGAGATGAATCTGATTTGCTACGCCTAGAGGATGATGCCATGAGCAAAAGAAGAATAACGTTGATTGCAGAAACACAGGCGACGAGGGAAAGGAAGAAGACGAAGGAAACAAATGTGGCAATTGGGATCTAGGGTTAGCGTTTTTGCTTTATTTAAATTAACGAAAATCCTGTGTATCTGCCCATGTGTCCAAAAAAATTGACCCTTGACCACCACGTATGCACCGTTAGGCATTTTAACGGGAAGGACTAAGCAAATGGACGGAAATCTTTTTAACGGGGGAAGGACTAAGCAAATGGACAGAAATCTTTGCAGGAACCATTGTTTGAAGGAAAATTTTAGAAAGACTAAAAACGAAAAGTGAAATATTTATAAAGACATCAAACATATTTAGCCCTATTAATAAAAAGGTATCCCAACTATAAACCTAATATTTCCATCCTGCTAATTAAGGACTTTTGTCAGGTAAGGCTCCCATCCAAGAAGGAGGCAACATTCCTGTTTGCTCATGAACAGTCTTGAACAGAGGTGGCAACATCTTGTACACACCAGCAAGATCTTTCATACCACCTTCTGTTAATCCTCCATTATTGTCGCCACCATTGCTCCATATACTAATCTTAGGCTCAAGTCCACGAATTGCCTCGGCATTAATCCTTGCAATCTCTTGAAATATGCCACCATTTATCATCAAGTAGTCCCTTAGAGCTGTGTAGTTTCCTCCAAGTGCAGTCAGAAGTGTACTTATATAAACCCCTTGAGATTGTCCAAGTGTCACAATCCCCTCTGCCTCCTTTTGCTTTGCATATAGATCTGCTTCAGCTGCTTGCTTTTTAGCATAAAATGTTGCGTCTGCCAATGCAATCTGTGCTTCTGCCTCTGCCTTCTTCTCATACAGAATTGCCTCTGCCTCTTTTTGTTTCTTGTACAGCTCCCAGTTTGCTTCTTGTACCTACACAATTTCAATAACCAAATACTATAAGTTTATAGTGACACACTAAATTAGCAACGATTATACAAAAAGCTGTTCCATTCCATCATGAAATTTAATCAGATAATGATATACTTTTAATATGTTAATCAGATGTTTACAATATATTTACTATGTTCAGTAGATGTATGATAATTCATACGTGTTAATTATGGATTTTCGGCCCCATCAATTAACATTTCCCTACTTCTCTTTCTATAGTGTTTATTCTATCTCTTACTTTTGAGAAACAAACCATTAAAAGCTAATTGTAATCTCATTATAGAGTCATAAAAGGCAACAACATGTAGGGCCATTGAATAGTAATAAATAAATCGAGGTATATAGATATATCTGCATGGAGTAAACAAACCTTGGTATCATATTGAACACTGGCTTTACTTAGAAACTCAGCTTTAAGCTTCTCGGTTGTTGTCAAAGCATTCATCCTCTCCACCTCACCTTGCAACTCAGCTTCCCTAAGAGCCACAGCTTTAGCAGCTTCAACTTCAGCCACTTGAGCCGCCTTAGTCCAAGCCGCTTTCTTCTTAGCCAACTCTGAATTTGCCTGAGCCACTTCAGCTTCTCTCTCATTCTCAAAAACCTTCACCTCACTCCTCACTTTTATTCCTTCCTTTTCACCCTCTGCACTTCTTTGCACGCCAATAACCTTAGTCTCTGCATCAATTTTCGCAGCATTCTGCAGCGTTTGTCCTTTCCTCAATTTCGAACCAATCTCACCTTTCATAGTAGCTTCGGCCACATCAACTTTAGCTTGATTCGCCGCTTCCATTTGTGTCTTTTGCCCTAAATATGAGAAATATTCATGACCAGGAACATCAACCAATTGTTTAACATTTGCATTGTAAATCAATAATCCAAACTGGTTAAGTTCAAGCTGAACTTTCTCAAACACTTCTTGTTTAAACTCTTTTGTTCCTCTGAACACCTCTTCCATCGTCATCGAAGCAGCAAGAACACGCGTCTCGCCTTCAATGATTCCTTGAACAAGTTCTTTAACATGATGAGAGAGCTTATCATGAGGTGAAATCAGTTTGGCGTATTTGAGGAGGCTTTCGCGATCATTGACACGAGGACCGATAGTGAAGACGGCAGGGAGAATGAAAGGGAGCTTCTCGGCGCTCATAGCTTGAACTTCGAAGGTGTAGTTCACCGGAGAAAGGTCGAAGACGGTGTAGGTTTGTCCGGGAAAAATCCATGCTTTCTTTGCAAGCTTGATGTCTTTGATCCCCACTCCAGTTATCACAAGGTACTCTGATGCTTTTGCTACCTTATACATATTATTGAAAATTCTTGAAAACCTAGAATAATATGAAGAAGAAAATTGAAACGAGACAGTTGTGAAAAAGTGAGTGTATTATTAGTGTTAGGGTTTATATCTATATATAGAGATAGTTTGTTAGTATTAGAATAATTAAACGCGTTAAAGGAAAGTGCAGCGAAAATGTTAATAGCGTGGATCGTAGTATTTCATGCCGGAAAAATAGCATGAAATTAATCGTCATAGTTACATCTATAAGAACTTTTTGTTTTATTATCAATTTTATTTGTTACTATTTACTTATATAATATAATATAAGGTGCTGCGTTGGTACAGCGACAAGAACTATTTGTTTAAATTTAATTTTTAATTTTTAAATGTTCATATATTTTTTATGTGAAAAAAAAAAGAATTTGACCATTCAAACTTTTAATCGTCAAATTCTAAAAGGTTCATGAGGTTGCACTAAACTTGTTGAACAAGTTAACTATTAAATGTTTTTAGGGTGATAATCTACCCTAATGAATTTAAATAGGAAAAATGTAATGAATGACTCAGGGGCATTCTATTGGCATTGCTTATGCTTTATTTTTATTAATTATATTGGCTTTTCAAAAAAAAGTTTATTGTCTGAAATAAAAGTTTATTTTTATTAATAATATTTGATTAAATTTGTACATGTTATTTTTCTGAAAGTTTTCTTGTTTATTATGTTTTTTTCCGACTTGAGAAATTAGTATCTATTTATTATAGTTCTTTTTTACATGAAAATTAATTTTTATCACTGTAGTTGGAGATAATCGATTTATAAAAATAAAAATTATATATAAAGATTTTATATAAAATATTATATATGCAATTAAATCTTTCAATATATTTTTATCAAAATCAATTTAATTTGTTTTCATATACCTGGCTGAATTTTAGTATTTTATGAAATCTTGCAGATTTTGAAATAAGTTTTAAAAAAATGAAATAAAAAGTAATTTCAAAAAATAGTATCTGCCATTAAATATTTTTATTTGAGTACTTGATATGTTGAACGGATTCAATTGTGCGTGTATTCATTTATTTCCATTAAGATATTTGAATTTTTCTGCTAGGAAATTTAACTTGTAATACTTGGAAATACAATCCGGTTGACCTAATTTTTTTTATATAAGAAAAGTCAAAAGAAAATCATGAAGAGTTAAACTTTTCAAAATTTTAATCTTAATTGTTTGTTTCTTCTTTGTGTTACTTACCTTCTGTTTTTTAGGCATATGCAAGGTATTGCCAAATGGGATGATGTTTATCTATATATTTGTTGACTAACGCTTCGTGTACTCAGAAAATGAAATGTGAAATTTTGATGAAATGACGGGGATTTTAAGATGCTCACTTGTTCATTTTTAAACTTGCTATTATTGTCTTCAAAAAGAGGGAAACAAATGCCCTCATATAGACAATACTTAAAATGAGTTAATTTATATGGACCGGTCTAACTCAACTTTACTTAGAAAGAGTTAATTTGTTATTATTATATTAACGAGTAATGCAATTTAATACGAATTAATATATATATATATATAATTTTAATTTTAATTTTTTTTAATAGAGAAAATAGGATGATGGTGATATTGAATGGTGAAGATTTATTTTTATATTTTATATCTTTATATTTTTTAATTAAGAAGTATTTTCTTAGATTAATTAAAGGTGATAAGCGATTAAAGAAACTACAACAAAAAGGTTAATAGTGTAAATCAAAGTAATTTTTTGGCCATGAAATTAGTGATTGTTATTAGGCACCGAGTTATTATAATTTTATTAAATAATCTAATTTTATTTATTTTCTGGAAAAAAAATAACCATACAATCTTGATGATTATAATAATTGTTTGACAATTAAATTTAAATCAATTTTTTTTTGGTCAAATAAGGTTTTATTATAAGATGTTAGAGATAATATATTTGCCGTGTAAAATAATTGTACACATAAAACTAATTAAAACACTTATAATTTTTATATCATTTTAATATTTTAAAATTAAAATTGTGATTTATTAAAATACATATTTTTATTGATTCACAGTGTAAAAAAATTTATATATTTTTTATTTTATTTTAAATTAAAATAAAATATTATTTTTCTTTTATTTTAACCATCTAATTTAATTCGATAATTTATTCTAATATAATATGATTTTATTCTCTTCTCGATTACATGTGAATTAAGGAATTCCGTCCCAACGATGACCTAGTGGAAGTGGATTTGGTCTAAGTATATTTCTCTTTCCAAATCTTTCTTAACGTGGAGAATTCTTTTCAATAAATTTTTCACTGATGATCAACTCAAGAGGCGTTCCTTTGCATTTTCTTCTAAGTGTAGTCTTTGTAATGAGGTTGAGAAAAATTCTTCTCATCTTTTTTTCGAGTGTAGGTATGCAAGGCAGCTTTGGCATTAGCTACTGTCGACTTTTAATTTTCCTTTAAGAGTCTCCTCTTGGGAGGATATTTGGTCGCTTTGCAACCGTCCTTGGCATGATCATTGTAAAGTTCTTCTTAATGCGACGATTATTCATCTGTTTAATGTTATTTGACTAGTAAGGAATAATGTGAGACTCAAAGATCGTTGCATCCCCCTGGCTTCTTCTATTGAGGGTATTGTCTCAGTTTGTAGTTTAGCAGGCAATATTCACAAAATCCCTTCCTTCATCAGCATGTTCGATTTTGAGGTGTTGAAAAAATTCAAGGTATCACTCGAGATTTTGATAAAAATTCAACCTCCTTCTGCTCCCAAAATTGTGGAAGTTATTTGGAAGCCTTCCATGGGATTGAATAAAAATTAATTGTGATGAAGCGTCGTTAGGCCATCTGGGTCCCTCTGCTTGCGGAGGTATCACTCGAGATTTTGATGGTAGGTTCCTTTGAGCCTTTGCTAATTTCATTGGTGAAGCTAACTCTCTCATTGGCGAAATCTCCGGAGCGATGTTTGCTATTGAATTCGCGTGAGAAGGGTTTAAGCAACATCGGATGGAATCGATTCTATGGCGGCGTGCCTTTTCTCCTCCTTTAAAAGTTCCTTAGCAAATTAGAAATTGATGGATCAATTGTGTGAATATTACACAAAATATTTCTTTTGTAGCTTCTCATATCTTTTGGGAAGGTAATAGTTGCGCATATACTTTGGCTAACATAAGTCTAACCATTAACAATTACACTAATTATAATTGCATCCCTAATTTCTTGAGGACCGATTTTATAAAGCACAGACTTGATTTGTCTTTTTTTAGGTAGAGAGGGTTTTGGCTTTTGTCCCCCACTCCCTTTTGTAATGGTTTTTTTTTAATTAATTCCATCCTTATTCAAAAAATAATTATATCATATAAAATAATATATTAGAATAAATTAGTATTTTCTCAATCTCAAAAAAAGTGATTTATTTCAGCAATATGCGGTTAACTTTTTAAATCAACTTGCAACATCACTTTCACTTTTTTATGAGGTTGAAAGGCAATTCTGACTTTGGATGTAATTATGGAATTGTTTTAAGTTTTAACCCTAGGATCTTTTAAAGGACATTTTACTTTATTAATTTCTGCCGTGCAGAGACAATTTAAGAACTTTTTGTTTTACTATAAGAACTTTTTGTGTTACATTGGTGCACTGGAAATTTAAGAACTATTTGTTTTATTTTTATTTTTATTTTTAAATGTTCATATTTTTATATGGAACAAAATTGACCATTAAAGGGATGATGTTGCACTAAACTTGTTGAACAAGTTAACTCATAAATAAAACGTTTACGGCAATGATATTAGGAGTGTAATTAGTTTAGTTTGAATTAATTTTTAATCAAACAAACATTTTAATGATATCGCCATAATTTTGTTTTGTTTGGGTTTTAATATTTTTAAAATAAACCGAACCAAAATAATTATTAATAATTATTCTAGTTATATTAAATTTTTCAAATACTATATTAATTGATATATCAACTTCTCATCAGTTGCACATGCAAGCAAACCATTGGAACACAATACAGTGCAACCAATGTTTATATATTTAGGATAAAACACATAAATTAATCTCATTCTCTTTCATTGCTCTTGGATTTTTTACCAATAGATTCTAACCAAAATTCTCATTTCATATTTATAGAAAATGTAACAAGTAAAAAATTACTAACTCATGAACCACTCATTCCTATGAAACTTCATTCATATCCGTTATCATTAAATTCTACAGAAGTGAACTAAGAAACCATACATATCTTAGCATGGTTTAATCATCATCTAATTCATAAACTATTATCATTATTACATTCCATAAAAAGAACTTTTATCTTAGATGGGCACAAACTATTCTCCAAATTCAATTCTGCCCATATTTCCTCCAACTAAATTCCTGCAAAAGTTTGCAAGGCATGTCATGGTTCTAAACTTCTAAAGTAAAGGAAAAAAAATAAAATAATACAGACACCTTGCGAACTCCATGCTTCCATGCAAAATTATATAATCAATACAACACCCATCTTCAAAAGCATATGCTTCAAACATTGTAAAGGCCAGAACTTTCAGCCTTGATGCAATTTCTTAAATAGGCTTGGTTTGAAGGTAATAATGCACCTATGAATGTTGTGATATTGTGACACCCCAATTTAATCATCATCCAAAAAATGGTTCACATGATTACCATCGTCAATAGATTTTCACTAAAGCAAAACAAAAATCAACAAAAAATCATGAAGAATTATGAACTCTGTAACAATAAAACAAACTACAACAAGTAGAGCATTTAGACTCACTCAAGAACATGTTGAAAAAAGAGTTTGCTGGAAAGCTTCTGAGCAAATTCAACAGTCTAAATACCACCAGACAATCTAAAAATTGCACTGAATGAATCTATGGGATATTTAGTGGATGATTTGGTTGATAATCTCATTGAAAGTGTAGCGAGGCATGATTATATGCAATAAACACTAGTACAAAAAAGACAATATAATTTTAAAATTTACATTCGATTTTCGAAAATCGAATCGAATGTAAATAAAAAATACAGTGACAATTTTGTAAATAAAGTGTTATTTAAGCATTATCATGTGACAATGTACGCCTATTTTCTAAAAATGTGTTTAAAATAAAAATATTATAATAATCAAATCTCAATTACTTCCCTTAAACTAAAAAAAAGGTATAAATAAAAAATATGGTGACAATTTTGTAAATAAAATATAATTTTAAATATTATCATGTGATAATATACCCCCTATTTCAAAAAATGTGTTTAAATTAAAAATATTATTTTAATCAAATCTCAATTACTCTTTTTAAAATAAATAAATAAATGAGTGTAAATTTATATAAACAAAAAAAAATTTATAACTTAAAATATGTAATTAATGTGATATATTAATGGGTGACTATTAATAAATTAATGTAACAATTAGGGGTGTGCAAAATATCCGGTTGTGAGGCTCAAATCCAAATTTGTTTTAAATATCCGGATATAATTGAATGGTTATTAACCGATTTAGTGTTTAATGGTTTGGTTATCCATTCATATAATCCGGATATAATTAAATGGTTATTAATCGGTTAAATTTTTTTGGATTCGGTTATAATCCGTTATTATCCGTATCCAAATTTTTAATTTTCAAAATAAAAATAATAATTTTTTTTTAGTTTATTTTTTAAAAACTGGATTTTTTTAAAATAACCGATTATATAACCATAACCAAATTTATAACCGGTTTTATAACCAGTTTTGACTAAAATGTGGTTTTTGTTATAAATTCAAATCATTTAAATGGTTTGAAAGTGGCTATGGTTTGATTTTTAAAAATAGTCAACCATGCACACCCTAATAACAAATTAGATGATTTTTCTTGATCCATCTATTTATTAAAAATATTAAATAAAATGCTTCAGTTTTTTTTATAATAAATTATTATTTTATTAGTGTTTATTTAACATTTAAAAAAGAATTGATATTGAATTACATGAATAAAAATTAACTTTTGTAAAAAATATTTTCATTTTCAATTCCACTCATTTCCAAACTCTTCCAAACTCATTTTCATTTTCCATTTTCTGGGTTTACTCTTCACTGAAACTCTTCACTAAAACTGGATTTACAGAAGATGCTTCTCGTTTTCACGCTTCTCCTTCCAAACTCTTTGTCGAAACCCTTCTCACTTTCACACTTCTCCTTCCAAACTTTTCGCCGAAACCCTTCTCGTTTTCACGCTTCTCGCCGAAACCCAGTTCAGAAGTTTCACGCTTCTCGCCGAAACTCTTCATCCTTAACTCTGAAACGATTTATCCCAAATGCATTCTGAAACGATTCATCCTCAACTCTTATAAGCGCAAGGTTAGTGAACCAAGCTCTTCTCAACTCCCAAAATGATTCATTTTGAAACGTATTTTGATTAGGGTTTGAGTGACATGCATTAGGGTTTGAGTGACATGCATTGATATCTGAAAATAGATTGTTGCTTAGGGTTTTTTGTATTGAATTTTGAACTAGTTTGAACTGGAATGCAGGTCATCAACTTGAACACCAGTTGTTTGATCATTTTCCTAGCTTCTTCAAAGGACGTTGTAGATATTGTAAGTGTGTATTCCGTCGATAAATATTGAGCGGATTCGAATTTTGATGATGATTTGGTTATTCGAGACTTTGTTTTTATTTTGTATATAAATTGGAATAGGATCGAGTTTTTTTCACCGTGTTTTTTTTTAAATTGATAGTTATAACTTATATTTGTTCGAGTCTTGTTCTTGCTTGATTCTGCGCTAGTTAAAGAATGTGGAATGGTTTCTGAATTTTGATGACGTTTTGGCGATTTGAGACTTTGTTTTATTCAGTTTATAATTAAGAATAAAATGGAACTTGAGTGAGATGACAATTTTGAGTTCTGCAATGTATTTTAGCTTTTCAAAAGTAAAATAATGAATATATAGTATGATTTATGTTTCGACAACTTTATTTTATGGTTTATTATTTTATGTTTGCAAATTGATATGTAGCATTTATACAGAGCAATTGATATCGAGTTTAGGGCCTCTAACGGAAGAAAATTTCTATAATACCTAATTTTCTTCTCGTAAGCCAGTGAAACTAATAAGAAGTGTTTTAAAGATGAATAAAAACTTAAAATATACAATAAAGTGATGATATGAAAAAGAATGTTAGTTGAATCTATTTGAATGGGCTGCCTTTGGGGTTTTGTCAGGCTCTTTGCGGACAATCTCTTGTCTATGTAAAAGAATGCTAGTACAATGTTGTGTGATGATTTCCATTTTAAAACTATTAGCATTTTAGATGGATACGAAATTTGTTGTTCAAAGCAGTGGAATTGACAAACAATTAAAACTTTAATATTTTCCACTTAGTACCAAAAAGTAAATGGCGGATGATATGACAAAGGTCCAATATCGTCCAAGATAGGCGTCATCTATGTAAGCTCTAGCAGCTCAAGTTGCATAAATTTAACCGTCTTCTAACATGCTTGCATGGTTCAAGTTTATTATATATAATGTCAGGTTTTTTCCATTTACCACATAAGTGATTTTTCTTCTGGAAATGGTTCAACTTGCGTTGGATTTATATAATTCATGCATTTTTTTATGAGTTGGTTAACTCATTAGTTAGATTAAGCAGTTAAATAGATGGAGATGCAATGGAAATGGTTAGATTGGCCCTAGGAGTAGGAGCATTTGTTCAGAGTATTTGATATAATGGTCTAGATGGTTATATTATATATGATATGATGAGGATTCAATTATGGTATATTTATGAACATTATACCTGCATTTGAGGCTATGGTTTACTTGCATGTGCAATTGGTGAGAGGTTGGGGGTTTGATCCTCCCTGGCCCAATTTTAATTTTATAATGATTAAAATTCTTCATAATATTTGAATCACGTTAAAATAAAAAATAATTAATTTAAATATACATGTGTAATGTCATATCACCCTCTATTAATTGCCACATCATCTTCCGTTTGTTTCATTTAACGTTATGGACCAATATTATGGATGAAAATTATTATAGGAACATTCATTGAAAGAAATGTTTACACGGAAAGTTGAAAAATGCTATATTTAGAGGGTCAAAACATATTTAACCCTATTTTTTAAAATAATACATTTCATATAAATTATTTCATGTTCTATTTTTTAAACAAATTATAAATTGTTCTTAATTCATACCAAACAGTGACATAATTTCTATTGCATCGATAAATAAGCTTACTATCAAATATAAAAATTGACTTTGGCATTAGAATATATGGAAGAGATTTAAAAGCTTAGAAAATAAAACACAAGAATAACAACAAAAATTACCAATACACATAAATTAATATGTTTCACACTTCAAACACATCAAAACAAATAAAAAAAGGTAGAAAAAATATGAAAACTAACTAAGAAAACATGAACAAGAAGAAGGCAGTCATAACATATCATAACAACGATAGATAGCAACAATAGAAGCGAGTGATGAGTGCAACCGTTCGGTGAATGCAAGTTTTTGTGACTTATGGTTTCAACTTTCTATGTTTTAGAGTTTGGTTCTTGGTGTGTCTTTTCCTGAAAGGAAAGAAACATAAATAAAGATGGATAATGTTGGACCAATATAAAATTTGGGTTTAATGATATAATAAAAGATTTAGAGCATAATTATTATCATTGATTCGGTTCATCAGTTTGGTGGTTCCTAAAACGTAAAAGTAAGAACCGAACCAAATCACATCGGTTTTTATTTATTTAGTTTGTCGATTTAATTTGTTTTTTCTGATCTACTCACCCTTAGGTGATTATCTCCCATAAAATAATAATTTTAAATAAGGAAATTGTATGAATGGTTTAGAGTTGTTTAATTTATTTTGTATATAATAAAGTATAATTTAGTAATTATTTTAAAAATTATTAATTTATAAATATCAACAACTTTTTTTATTAAAGGGCCAAAAATCAGGATTACAAGGTGGGCATGTCACACATAGTTTGGGTTATGATACTATTTGGACATTCTTATAACGGATCTGGTCCAAATGAAATTTTGCCTCCTTCGCTAGGAGATCGTCACTTTATTCCACTTCTTCTCTAAAAGGAAACCTTAGTTCGTGAAAACCTACGAGTTTTTTCATCGTTTTATCATCATCCCCACTGATGTTTTATTTTCGTCATCGTCGTTCAACTAGCGAGCAAGGTTTTCATTGTCGGTAACACAATTTGTTTTCATGAAGCAACAATCGTTTGCAATATCAATTTCTATTAAGTACCATTGTTTTAGCTAACAACGATTCTTAACACCATCCCCAAAATGAGTGCACACCGCAAGGACACCTTTCACATCCCTAAAAATAGCTCTTAATCCTCACTTTCCTTTGCATCTTAAGTTGCATCCAAGTTGCAATTGATCCATCCTGCAGTAGATGGTTTCCACTTTTGGGTTTTCTTCTATTGATTGTCTCCATTGGTAATCTCTTCTTTGCTCTGATGCATGCTCTTATTGATCCCATATAACTTCTTTTTTCTCATTCGTTAGTAGGGCCTCGAGCTTATCTTTACCTTTAGAATTATAGTTCATATCCTTATTGATATTGGAATTTCTCCCCTTCCTCTCGTGAGGGATAAAAACTCATTTATTCTTATTATTCTCTAATTTTTTTCTCATTGCTTTGATATTGACTTTGAATCTCCTTTTTGTTGCAAATGTGGATTGGCTCTGCTTTGATGAGATTCTGTATCCACTGGTTATGAGTTAAAGTGTAATTGGTTATGTTGATATTTTTGGTTATCTTTTATGTAGTTGTGATGACCTTGACTTTGAATTTCCTTATCTTCTTGTGGCATATGAGTAATGGTTTTCTCTTGATGGGAAATTCGATCCACATTACTAAAAGACAAAGTTTCCTTTTCCTTTCCGCATTAGGTAAAGAGTTTAATTTAGAAATTTAGTTATCCCTTTATAGTAGTGGTTAGTCTCATTCTCATGATTATTTCTTTTGCTCATTGACCCTTTATTGTTAGCATGAAATTAGCAATGCTCTATTCAATTCGGTGAGAATGATCTCCACATGTATAGTTTTATTGTAAAAATTAAGTTGTTTCTATCCCACAAAATATTGTGGATTACATTCATGATAATAGAGGTAGTTAGGTCATATTTCATAGAAATGGTAGTCTTAATCTAATCCCGAAAGAAACATTTTCAAGTTTAGTGAGATGAAGAGTACGTGGGACCCAAACCATGTTTGGATAACTTTAGTGTAGTGCATAAAACCTGGTCTAGAGTCTCGCTTGTTGTGACATCAAGGACATAGAAGCTCACAACTGATGTCTCTTTTAGATATAGAGTATTTTATAGGAATGATATAATTTGTAATTCTCCATAAGATAATTTGTTGTCTAGAAGAGGTAGCATTATCCTTCTAGATCATCTTCTAAACCAACTCATCTTTGCAAGAGTTAGAGCACCCCCGCTCAGGGATAGTTATTCACATTTGGAAACACTGTAGTCGATCTAACGAGTAAATACAATTTTTATTGTACACCTAATAAGAGATATCATCCACGTCCGTGTTAATAAGAGGGATAAGTGTAAAGCTTCTTGATCAATAGGTAAGAAAAGGACCCCTTAGCATATTGGGTTCAAAAAACCTCACTCTTAAGGAGATCCATAACTCCCTTAACCTTTGTTTCCAAGGGTTTGTGTGTCAAGAGTATAAATCTGCGTGAGTGCGTATCCATTAATCCTTCTAGATATCTATTTTATTCCTATTTTATACATTTCAATAGATGCCTCTACTAATGACCCATTTACTATGATGCAGTTAAGCCAAATATTATTATAGGTTAATGACAAGCTTTCATGATTTTGGCAACTAGGTTATTAGGATTAGTACTCAATCTCCATACTTGTTTAGCAACCAAGGCTTCATTGAAGTTCCTTATGATTCTAAAACCCGCAACCCTTCATTGTCTGAAATAAGTCTGCCTATTTTCTCCAGTGAATTTTGTTGGTCCTATCATTGTTCCCCCATCAAAATTTGTTAAGAAGGTTCTCAATCTTCTTATAAATATTCTTAGGTGATAAGAAGGACTCATAATATATGTTTGTGTAACTTGAGAATCAACTTTTATTAAAGTGTCCCTACTTGCATAAGAGGGATTTTCCCCTTCAATCTTGTAGCCTTTGTTTGACTCTGTCAATGATAAAACTAAGAGTATGCACTTTAGATCTCCCCATCTAAGTAGAAAGGCCCAAATACTTATAGATACAATCATTAATAGGGATATTAGTTATACTTTGGATATTCTCTTTTACGTTTTTCTCCACACAACTGCTAAACATCATCTTAGACTTGCCATAGTTTATACTTTGGATACTTTGGATATTCTCTTTTATATTTGGAACTTTTAATCAGTTAAGAAAACTTGCAAATTGATTATATTACTTTAAATGCATTTATTTGAAATTTCTTTTTGATCCAATCTCTAACCTATAAATAAAGGTCCCTTTTTAATTTTCATATTATCCAGAATCATGTTTTGACACTTTCAACACTCACACACTCTACATATCTCTTTCTCTATATCTCTCAACTTTTCTTTAATTTTCTCTCACTAATGTTTTAACCTCTGCTTTTGTGAGAGAAGTATTTTTTTGTGAGTGAGGTCCATTTGTAATTCTAGAAAGAGTAGAATTATAAATTCACCAAGGAAATATTTTGTGTACACCTTGGTTGATTATTGTCCATTTAGGAATTTATTTTGTTTAGAAGTTAAACCCGATAAAATATTTGGTTTGCGGATTGTGTGATCAAACCCTAGTTTAGGTAGGAGATAAACTCATGATAAAATCTCTTAGGTTCCTTCCCAGTCTAGTATTAAAATCAAGATAGGTTGAATCTCAACATAGTATTTAAATCTCCATAGGTTTGAGATCATACATGTGTTAAAATTTCACATGTTATTGGTTATCATGTGTAAAACCGATATTTAGAGCTCAAGGTTTAAAAAGCTTGAATAATAACATCTCAAAGGTTCTTGTTTGTGGTAAAAGAGTGACTACTTCAAATTCTCCATTGGGAAGGAAGATTGGCCACTTGACTCCTAAGCTTATCTGAAAGAAGAGACGCAAACAGTCACATCCGCACTACTACGTAAATCCCATTTAACAACGGTTGGGAAAGATATATAACCATGCGAGACCAGACGTTGTTATGTAACATGTGGTTGCATATGTGGTACTTAGAATCATGGTCTTACGACCGTTGTTGTATTCTAGATGTGCCATATCACAACGGTTCGTTAATCCAACCGTGTGGTAGAACTAAAGGTCCTGTGTTCAATTCTCAACATCAACATTTTATAATTTATATTATTCTAGTCACCGTTCAATATAAAATCATTCTTATTGTTAGTACGTTGGGACCCAAACCATGTTTGGATAACTGTAGTGTAGTGCATAAAACTCGGTCTAGAGTCTCAAACTTGTTGTGACATCAAGGACATAGAAGCTCACAGTTGATGTCTCTTTTAGATAGAGAGTATTTTATAGGAAGGATGTTATTCATAATGATCCATAAGAGAATTTTTGTCTATGGGTAGTATCATCCTTCTAGATCTTCATCCAAACCAACTCATCTTTGTGAGAGTTAGATCACTAACCTCGGGGAGTTTTTCACATTTGGATACACTTGTAGTCAAACTAATAGAGTAGATACCATTTTATTGTACACCTAACAAGAGCTATCATCCTCATCCGTGTTAATAAGATGGATAAGTTGTTTAGCTTCTTGATAAATAGACCCTTAGAAAACCCTTCCCTAAAGATCCAAACAAAACCTTTGTTCGGAGATCCAAATTTAAATTTGTTCTAATGTGTTCTAGATATAATTTTATTCCCATTTTCACATTAATAGATCTATTTTACCCATTTACTAAAATTACATAAATATAACAATAACTTAATGACACTTACATGATTTTGAAGATTATTGTTGTTTTCATTTATTGTTATATTTATCCAATGCTTCATTGAATTTTATTGTTTGATAAAAACAACCCTTCATTCTTAGTCGACATAAGTTAACGGAGTTTTGAGAATTTTTGGTCCAATCATTGTTCACCCATCAAGAGAAGGTTCTCAATCTTATTACAAATATTCTTAGGTAATAAGAAGGACTCATCATATAGGTAGGTTCAACTTGAGAAACAACTTTGATTAAAGTGTCCCTACTTGCATAAGAGGATTTTGCCTTTCGTCTTGTCCTTTGTTTGACTTTGTCAATGATGAAACTAAGAGTATGCACTTTAGATCTCCCATGAGTAGAAAGTCCCAAATACTTTTCAATACATTAATTAATAGGGATATTAGTGATACTTTGGATATTCTCTTTTATGTTTTTCTAACAAACCATCTTAACTTCTTTTTAGTTTATACTTTGAATACTTTGGATATTGTCTTTTATATTTGAAACTTATAATCGGTTAGGAAAACTTGTCAATTGATTATATTACTTGAAATTAATTTATTTGAAATTTCTTTGTGATCCAACCTCTATCCTATAAATAAAGGTCCCTTTTAATTTTCATATTATGAACGTGTTTGACACTTTCAACACTCACTCTCTCTCTCTCTACTTTTTTAAATTCTCTCACTAATGTTTTAACCTCGATTTTGTGAAAAAGTCCTTTTCAGTGAGGTCCATTTGTAATTCTAGAAAGAGTAGAATTATAAATTCACCAAGGAATATTTTGTGCACACCTTGGTTAATTATTGTCCCTTTAGGGATATATTTTGTTTAGAATTTAAACACGATAAAATATTTATTTTGGGGATTATGTGATCAAATCCTAGTTTAGGTAGGAGATCATTTCATGATAAAATCTCTTAGGTTCCTTGTCATTCTAGTATTAAAATCAAGATAGGTTGAAGCTCATATAGTATTTAAATCTCCATAGGTTTGAGATCATCTCGTGATTTTAAAATTATGGTTATTTAAAAAGTTAAATTTAGAGCTCAAGGTTTAAAAAGCTTTTAAAATAATTCTAAATTTGGAAAAAGAAACTACTTCAAATCCTCCATTGAGAGGAAGATTGGCCACTTGACTCCTAAGCTTCGAAAGAAAAGAAAGACACCCTCTCCTCAAGAGTCCAGAAAACCCATTTAAGGTTGAAAGATATATAACCAGAACTTTGAATTGTTATGTAACGTGTGGTTTATTATGGACGTCTCTCAATATTGGGAATTGTAGTATGTTGTGTCATATCACTAGGCATGTCAACGGGTCAATGTTTTACCTCTTAAACCCAAAGCGAATTTTCAAATATTATCCTCCCCATCCTAAACCCATACGAGGATATAATTAATAAACCCGTTAAATGGGTTCGGGTTGGGTTTCGTATCCCTCCGCCACCATCCATTTAATAACATAAACTTTTTAAATTTATTTTTAAAATCATATTACATTATAAATAATATATAATAAATTTTAAAAATTACATACATACATTTCAAATGATAAACACAAGACAACATCACCATCATGTCATCCTTATCAACTACAATCTTATCCTCAGCACCGATGCAGCCACTCCCCACCACCATAATCGACCTCTCAAATTGTGTTAAACGTGATTTTCTTGTAGTGCAAATTATCAAAAGTTTGGACCATATTTAATATTCTAAATTATCAAAACAGATAATGTAATGGCATAGATCGTTTTAAATGGATTCAGATGGATTAGTGTCCCTATTACCGCCCATCCTCATATTTTGTGATCGGAAATCCCATCATCACCAATCAAAATGGGTTTTCTTTATTCTTTCTTGTTTTTTCGGTTGAAAATTATTACTCGACATATCATCAAAATTTTTAAAATATTAATAATTTAGTTTACATAATTATTATTGATTAATTTATATTATTTCACACATTCTATATACATCATCTATTTTCTTTTTATTTAACAGATAAAACAATACTAAAAATGTTGTATTAAAGAATTTACAACTAACATGCATAAATAGTTGGAAAAATATAGGGTCAAAGTACAGACGCAAAAGATCTTATATTTACATCAAACACAATTGTTTAAGTCAAATTTAATATTAGATCATCATATCTAGTAAAGAAAAAACATGTTTGTGATCTCAAATATCCAATGTAGTTGGTTGAACCAATCTTGCAAAGTTTATGCTGGTGAATCTAACGACATGTCCTCTATGGTAATGGGGTAATTAGTTTTAACACATAACTAAGAACAAAATGTTTAAAATTATGTCAACTTAATATGTAGTGTTAACATAAATCAGTTTATGTTATTGCAGATGTACAAAAGGAAACTGTTTAACATGTGTTTCATGACAAAATACACTGTTCAGAGTAATTTGATTGGTAAAGACCATTGCATGGTCACAGTTTATCCTGAATGTAACCACACATGAATATAACCATACATGGCGTAAATGAAAGAAACATGTAATCGAGACTTACGCTGATGAAGAGAATGCTTCATTACATTGTTAATCATATTCACTTGTCCACAATATTGTACATTGAATATGAATTAAACAATCATGCTAAGGGTTCACATAATGAAATGTAAGTTTTAAGGATTATGAATTCTTATAGTTATCTGTTGATTCATGTTCATGATATGTTTTTTAATGATTTGAATCAATTGATGATTGTTGGTATATTGTTGTGAATCAAATGAATAATTGATGAATATTGATGCGTATGTATTTTGAATCGATCGATGAATGTTGACGATAATGAATTGTTGTTGTTTTGTGTTGTTGTGTTTTGGTGTATTAATGTGATTGAACTTGTACAAAGAATACCGATTGTTTGGTAAGAAAAATGGTATTGTGTGATGGCTTCAAAGTGATTTTCACGCTTATAAGTAGTACAAAATTCCTTCTACAAGTGTAATCGATTACGAGATATGGGTAATCAATTACGCTGTTGAAAAATGGGTTTCTGGCCTGTTTGTAAAGGGGTAATCTATTATGGGATATGAGTAATCAATTACCACTTGAAAGATGGATTTTGATTGATTTTAAATGAATCGATTATGGGATGTGATGCAATCGATTACTATTGTTCTAACATAATTTTGTAAAAATTCAAAAATTCAAAATTGTAGTTTTGAGTGTCTGTTTGACGCGCCGTTTGAACCAGCAGAAAGCTAATATAGTGTTCTTTCTTGTAAAAATAGTTTCAAGTTTCTGGAACTAAATTTAAATGGTGTGCAATGAGGTTTTGTGGTGTCAGGGTATCTTGCAGTATGATGTTGATGTTCGCATTTTTGTAAATTTTTAATTACTCATCACTTGAGTTTCAGGTGTCCGTTTGACGTTCCATTTGAATATATGGAAGTTGAAACAATGTACTTTCTTATAAAAATAAATTTGGGTTTCGAATTGCGTTTGGTCCGTAATTCCTTTACATTGTGATAATTGTATGTTGGGTATGTGACCAATGCTTGAATCGTGAATTGTATGTTTGTTTGTTGTGCATTGCATTTTAAAACTTGTTGCGATTTTTGATAACAGTCTTTGGTGTTTGTAGCCGAATTGACGAGTATAATTATCATTGGCAAAGACAATGTACTTGTTGTTGTTGTTGCATGTTAACATGTATCATGCATCATTGGTGTTTGAACGGTGGTCCCGTTGGTGAGCCTCAACCGCATTGTGTGGATTGAGTGCTTGGTGTGCTCATCCTATGATGATGGACGATGTGAAACTAAGTGTCCACAAAATTGGTACCCCATGCATTTGTTTCATTGGTGTTGAGTCTCAATGAATTACATAATTATTGTTGTTGATGGTATGTGAATGATGTTTTACATAAATGATATGTAAATTGGTGTTTTTGTTTGTGCGAATGGTGAATTGTGTGATTGCATGTAATAATTTGTTGTCTAATTATTATTATTCATTCTTTTAGATTATTGTGATATC
This sequence comes from Vicia sativa, assembly GCA_021764765.1. Classification (NCBI taxonomy): domain Eukaryota; kingdom Viridiplantae; phylum Streptophyta; class Magnoliopsida; order Fabales; family Fabaceae; genus Vicia; species Vicia sativa. The sequence goes on from CM038793.1 coordinate 274,697,471, forward strand.
TCACATTTTTTTTTGAATGTTGTCTTCATGTGGGTAACGCCTAGGTGATCCACAGTGAAGGTGTGAATGAGTTTGAAGAGAGTGTCTTCTTTATTACTTTTGTTGGTGTCGTGTTCACTTTGATGTGTAACATTGAGGGGTCGAATGCTTGATTTGTTATGCTTTGGTTGTTATATATTTTGTGATATCTCTTAAGTTGCAGTTTTATATTTATTTGATAAGATGAACTATTTGAATTAGTATTACAATATTTGATTGATGTTTTCCCTGCAATAAAATGAAGTCAGACATGATGTTTATTATAGTTATTTTTAATAATTTCAAAAGTTACTTGTGTTACATATTACTATAACATGAACAGTTTTTTGTATTGTTGGATGTGACATCCCTAATTGAATGTAGTTACAATTCATTACCCTTCACAGTATAATGATGGTTACTTGGATTGGTATCACCGTATATCACATTCTCGCCTCATACCACCAACAGGTCCTATGATGCTCTAGGGCCTTCGGTGATAGGTTTCTAATGTTGAGGTACGGGATAACGACATTCCACCACCACCTCGTATTAGATGACCAAGATAGTCGCTTTAGTTGATTGCGGTTATTCTGATAACCTAATGGGTTTGGTAAATCCAGATGGTGAGGTTTTATAGGTTTATGTATGCTATAAGACATAGTCCGTTGGGGGGCTATGTAGATATATTATATTTTGCTTGTATTATATGTATATTTAATGACACAAGCTTCTTATCATGGTACTTATTTATTGCATAATATTTTGGCGATCAATTCGAAAATAAACACAACATAAAATAGTACAACAAACATAAATTAAAAACACTAAACATGAAACCCTAGGTAGTACCAGATGTTTTAGACGTTTTAGCATCTTGATTATGTCATCGGCGAACCTTGTTATGTGTTTATCCAACTCGGTCAGACCATTAGTTATCCTACCGCGATATAATTTCCATACGGATTTTACATCTTCATCGAAATTCAACTCGATCAGGTTGTATTTCACCCTTCCATTTGTATCAACCCAATCTTTTGAAAACTCGATATTTTTCACCCTTCTATTATAGGTGTCATGCAACAATTCATTCAATTTGTCTTTCAAGTTGGTGAGGATGTGGTTCCATCGGATGCTTGAATTCAACAGAGCATTGTTTTCAATGAAATACACTTGTTGTGAATCAAATGCCTTAGGTACAAAGTATAAACTTGTTTCTTAATGATCAAGAGACAAACAAGGGTAGAAAAATATGAGGAACACGATGAACACAAGGAATTGGTTATTAACTGTTATTCTTTCCTTTATCTTCAAATCAAGATTACAAGTATACAAGAATAACAAATAACCCTCTCACCCTAAATTAGGATTTGCGATGAGCAATGATGAGAGACTAGTATGCTATTTATAATAAACTAATGGGCTTTAACCACAAATACCCATTACAATCTAACTTAGGGTACAAGCTAACTTAAACAATTGGACATAACAAATAGGCTGAATTTGAAATACTAACAACCTAGCATTTCGACACCCCCATACTAGAATATACTTCGACTACAGTATATAGCTCTTTGACACCAGCATGTGAACATACTTTGACGACATGCTAAAATCTATCGAACCAGAAGCTACCCTTCAATCCAATATAGTTTGATCCAATATCTCACAAATCTCCACCTTGGAACAAACTCTATTATAAAAGAACGAACTAGCTTTCTTCATGCCGCTTATCAATGCATATAGTGGAAAAATTTGCAACTTGGCAATGTCTTGGTGATCATATCAAGAATATTGTGTTATGTGGAAGTCTTCAGCTTGGACTTCTCCACGCTTGATTATTCCTCGAAAAATGCAACCTTACATCAATGTGCTTGGTTTGCTTGTGATAAGTGAATTCTTCGATAGGTGTATTTCACTTTGACTATCACATTTAACAAAGGATAACTTCACCTTGAATTTTAGCTCCTTAAAAACCTTCAAGCCACAATGCTTCTTTCACAACTTAACTTAAAGCAATATATTCGCTTGTGGTTGACAATGTGACAAATTTCAAGTGTTGCTTTCCAACTAATTGTTGTACCAAACATAGTGAAAACATATCCAAAAATAGATTTTCCGAATCCATACAACTGCATAATCGAGTCGACATATCCGTCGATTACCGCTTATTATCTTCACCCAAGGCTCCAACATAAATTAAGACTCTGTTAAAAGACCTATTTATGTACCTTAGAATCCACTTTAATGATTTCTAGTGAGCCTTTCCAGGATTCGCCGTGTACATGTTTACAAGACTTACTGCATATGTTATGTCGGGTCTAGTACAAACCATATCATACATCAAAGAGCCTACTACATTAGCATATGAGATGCTATTCATATAAGGTCTTTTGACCTAAGTACTAGGACATTGATTAATACTCAGCTTGAATTGAGGTTTTGTTGGAGTCACAATAGGCTTTAAATTCGACATACCATACTTTTCGAGAATCTTCCGTAGATATGCCTTTTGAGATAAGCATAATTTCGACTGCTTTCTATCTCTTTGAATGTCAATTCCAAGAATCCTAGAAGAAGATCTCAAATCCTTTATTTGAACTCCTTATTGAGTTCATCCTTCACCCTCATTACCTCTTCGACATTGTTATTTTCTATGAGAATATCATCAACATAAAGCAACAAAATAAAAATGAAATATTAGGTCAAAATCTAAAGTAAACACAATGGTCTAATTGACTTCTAACCAAACCTATGCGTATAAATTTTTCGAATCTCCTATTCCATCGTCGAGAGATTGTTTCACCATATAACGATATATTAAACTTGCACACATAATCTTCCTTTCCGTTTTCGACATACCCTTTGGGTTACCTCATCAGGATTGTTTCATCTAGATCACCATACAAGAACGCAACCTTCACATCCATTTGTTCCAGTTCAAGATCGAATTGTGCCATCATGGTAAGCAACATTTGAATGGACTTATGCTTCACAACAGGAGAAAACACATCATCAAAGTCAACACCTTCTTTCTGAGTGAAACCCCTTGCAACCAACCTCCCCTTGTATCTTTTCGACGCCACTCCATCAATTCCTTCCTTCACTTTGAAAATATATTTACAACTGACTAACCTGGCTCCAACAAGTTTTTTGATCAATTCCCAAGTATTGTTATCATGAAGAGATTTTATCTCATAATCCATGGCCTTCATCCATTCAATCTTATTTCGACCCTCATAACTTCCTTATGGTCTCTTGGATCTTCGCTCAGAACCTCACTTGCAGAGATTAAGGCATAAGCTATAAGATCTGCATACCGAAGTCTTTAAGGTTATTTGATGACTATTCTTATCCTATCTCTTGCCAATAGATAGTCATCGACAGTTTCCTCAACTTCATCAGCATCTTCAACTTCTTGGACTTTATCTGGGATACGCAACTCAGGATCAACATGCTCCACCTCAACAGAATATCTACTGCTCGCTCGTTAGATACTGCATCCTTGAACAAGATCATTAGTTTTATTGAAAGCTATTTCAGTTTCATTGAAAACTACATCTCGATTGGTGATAATCCTTATGTGACCCGGCTCTAGGCACCATAGCCTATAAGATTTGACTTCTTTAGGGTATCCCATGAACATGCATTTCAGAGCTCTAGGTTCGACCTTGTCTTGTCTAATGTGAGCATAGACTATGCAACCAAATACTCTCAATTTGTCGAGATCTGGCGGATGTCTCGACAAAAATTCTTCAGATGCCTTCATATCTAACACAATCGAAGGATATCTACTTATCAGTTATGTGTTCACGTTAAAAAGTGACGCGCGAGGGAATCGAATCTGAATTTGAATCTCTGGCTCGAAACGATTTACTCTTTTGATTTGTTTTTAAAGATGCCGCGAGCATCAAGCTTTATCGTTTCTAAAACAAGAAAAATGAGATGAAAAAGGGGAAAGCTGCAATACCCTCAATAAATATGATATGCAGTATGACTAGCGTGAACTAGGCGCAACGTATTGGGGAGATTCTGGGCAAGGGGGTTTGTTATAAAAGGTAATAAATGTGGCACCCTAAATATATAGTTATCTATAGCTTTTATATATGAATAGTTTGATATGTTTGTGTGTTTTAATTTGCTATTCTATCTTTGGGAAAGTTTCTCCTTTGGATTTTAAGAAGGGTAGATTATGTGGGATCCTAGGTTTTGTTATTATTATGCTCGCAAAGATCATTGGGATCTTTTGCATACATATCCCTTAATGGGAATCAGAGCATTTGTAGCTCGGATCTAAGGGATCTATGGTTTTATTTGGTTTGAGGGAGAAAGAAGTATGCTCGCCAAGGATGAGACCTTGTGCCTACGTATTCTCAAAGGGAGGTTGAGGAAGTCAGAGCAATCGTAGTTCCCACTTATGCTAGTGGAAGCAACAGGAGTTATTAAGAGACAAAGACAAATGTCATCTTAATGAAAAATGTATCTAATCTATTTCATCACATATATTTTGAAGGATTGGTTGATTGAATCTTTCATCGTAAGTTATAGGTGTTTTGCTTGAGTGTACAAGCGTTACCACTTACGAGTTAAGAAAGATGTTTGAAAGATGATTGAATCTTTAATTGTAAGTATTAGGTGTTGTGCTTGAGTGTACAAGCGTTACCACTTACAAATGAAAGATGTTTTGTTTAGAAAAAGTGATTGAAAAGTTGATTGTATGTGATGTGATAGATGAGATACTTCTTCCATTGAGATGATAAATGTCTAAATCTCGAGGAGAAATTGATTATGGATTAGGGGGATGCTTTTAAGAAGTCTGTGGGTCCTTGTAATGTTAGCCCAAGAGGAGGCATTCCGAGGGTCATCGAGGGTCCTTGTATTGTAAGCCCAAGAGAAGGCATTCCGAGGGTCATTGAGGGTCCTTGTATGAAGCTCAAGAGGAAGCTATAGGGTATGAATGGCTTTGGCTTTAAGAGTGGTTTCACTGGGAAACCATCCTCTTAGGATTTCAAGAGTGATTTCACCGGGAAATCATCCTCTTAGGGTTCTATCCTAGCGCGGGTGATTCTTTGTATTGGAAGCCCAATAGGAGGCATTAAGAGATTTCTTGGTCTCTTTCTTGATTGATGCCTAAGAGAAGGCTAAACTCAACGAGGGAGTTCTTTGAACGAAACCCAAGAGGAGGCTAACTCAGCAGGGGAGTTGTCTTATGTGAAGCCTAAGCGGAGGCTAAACTCAACAGGTGAGTTGTCTTATATGAAGCCTAAGAGGACGCTAAACTCAACAAATGAGTTATCTTATACGAAGCCTAAGAGGAGGCTAAAGGGGAACCTAGTTGTTAGGCTAATTGTTATGTTATAACTGAACAGTTATATAAACAAGTGTGTGATGTGTATTCATAGGAGTTTATGAAGTAAATATAAACATGTGTATAAAACAAGCATTTAAAGCAAGTGTAAATTGAATATATACAATTTTTGGGACTTACACCTTAAGGGAGGCCCATTGGTTTAAGATCAGTTTCACCGGGAATAATGCTTCTCTTAATACCAATGGAATCGGTGTATAAACAAGCAGATGAAAACAAACGAAAGAAGTTTGTTTATGCTTTGAATATTTACAATGATGATTGAATGTGTACAAGGAAATGAATATGTACACGAAGGGGTGTTTATGTACAAGGAAATGAATATGTATATAGGAGGGTTGAGATTTACACCGTGAGGGAGACCCATGATCAATTAAGAAATTCAAGGAGAAACCTGGTTTGGTTTATCTTTAAATCTAATAGATCATGGAAAAAGGTGTGTAAGTTTGTTGAAAAGTTTTTGAAAAGGTTTTTGAAAATGATTTTGAAAAGTGAAGGATATTCACAAGAAGTTTTGAAAAAGTTTTAAGTTTGAAATTTGGAAAGAAAACATTTTTGAAAAGTATTGAAAATACTTAAAATGTCTCATTTTTTAACTTAATTAAAAATATAATCAAAAAGAAAATAGGCATATTAAATGATAAAATAGGCATATTAAATGACAAGTGTACAAAAAATCATCTCGAAATGAGAAGTTTTGATTAGTTTTTGAAAATGTTGAAGTTTGCTAGAAACTTGAGAAAATTAGTGATAAAAAAAGAGTTTTTTTGGTCCTAAGGAGGTTTGAACCTTGGACATCTGGCTTAGAAGTAAAGAGTTTTTTCACTGAGCCATGTGTTTGACTTGTCATTTAATTACCTTATTTAGAAGGAGTTTTGAAAAAAAGAGTTTTGAAAAATGTTCAGAAGTTGTGCTTCTAAAGGGTTCAGAAGTTGGCTACTTCTGGAAGGGTCAGAAGCTAGCTTGCTTCTGGGGCGTGAGAAGCATGGCTTGCTTCTGGAGCGCTTTGGCTTGCAGCTTCTGGGGCGTGAGAAGGAGCGTATGGTGCTTCGGCTGCTTTTGAGCGTGTGAGAAGCACATTGCTTTGAGGTGTTAGAAGCTTGAGGTTTAGAGATGGAAGTACTAGAAGTACTCAAGAGAGTGGAAATGGAAAGCTTCTAGGAATAGAAGTTTCAAAAGTACTTCCGGAGGCTGAGCCTCAGAAGGACTTCTAGAGAAACAAGCTTCCGAAGCTTATTTTTCCTTTTATTAAAAAAAGGTTCCAGGGGGATTCGAACCCTGGACCTTGAGGCGAAGGAAAGTTTTAAGGCGTGCTGGCTTTACCACTTGGGTGGCTATACATCCGTTGTTTTAACTTAAACTACAAATATATATTATAAACCTAGCCTTTAAAATTTGGATTTCCACTTCATCTTCTTAGTGGAAACAGGCGCGACATGTCCACAGCTTCGATTTGAGTTTCTTTGTTTCTTCATCAATTTTGAAAGTTCAAAATACAATTTTGCCTAGAATTTTATCACGATTCTAACCATGTATCTTGTTAAAATGAATAATCAAAGGTGAACGTGAATTTTGATAATCCCAATTTAAACCCTAACTGAAAAAATGATTAATTCTTTGAACTCAGTTAATTTTAGTTTAAATTAAGGATCCAGATAGCTTTAGTGATATGATATCTACATTTTCCTTTTCAAATTTGAAGTTAAAGATACATGTATGGAGGTATCAAAGTTTTGAAAACTCACCTCTTGGTATGAAATATCGATCGAGTTTGGCTTCCGGTGCAAAGTAATCATTGATTAAGCTTCCGAACCTCACCGAGTGTGTTCCTACTCTTAGATTGTTTTGAAAGTGGTGGAACTCTCCACCAAGTCAAGTTGCAGTTGTTAATTTGAAAATGGAAGATGATGATGGAGTTGTTCCAGAACTTGTTTAAGTGTTTGGAAAGTCTCTATATGTTGTATAGAATGTGTCTGAAGTGTAAAATCAAGACTAGCACGAGTAGTTTTCAAGTTTGGAAGTTTTGGCTCAAAACTTGCACAAATGGAGTTTTATGAAGAAAACTGTCTCTTAGCTTGTTTTCTGATGGTTTTAAGTTTTAAACAACTTCTAAATGATGTTTAGAACATGTTAGAAACTTAAGTTTGCTTAGATTTTGCAAAGCTTGAAGATTGCAAAATTCTCCCTCTTTGAACTTTGAAACATGGAAATCAAGAAAGAAAGAAAGAAAGAAGGAAAGCATGGATTATGATTTCTTTGGTGTAGTTTCAAATGAAGAAATGACCTCTATTTATAGGCCAAAAAATCTGAATGACAAGGCAAGGTTATCATTGAGAGAGCTTGCAACTTGCTTAAGTGGTAAGAAGGAATCTTTTGCATTTAATGCAAATAGTTACTTTCTAACCATGGTTAAAATTTTTCTTTGATTAAATACCCTCTCAATCATTCCTAACTTATATTTATCAGTTATAACCTATTCAAAACTGATGACAAGGCTTCTAGAAATAAGTTGCAAAAAAAATGACTTATAATTTTGATGCATGATCTTGAATTCCATAGTTTTGGAGCTCTATGTTTCAAAATCAAAAGCCTAGCTAGACAAAGTGTTTTTCAAGTTCTTGGCATTTTGGAAAGCTTGTAACAAGACCTACAACTTTCATGTTTTGAGTTTTTTCTGAATCCAAATGGATCTAGGTGAAAAATGACCATGAAAGTAAGGAAAAACCATGTTTTTAAACACTTGAAAATTTTTCTAAGTGTTAGAAAAAATTCAAATCTTGACTTTTTGTTGACTTTTTCACATTTCTTGATTTTTTATGATCATGATGGATTATTTGAAATGTGTTTATGATTGAAAAAGTTTAGTCTTGAAAAATTTGACCAAAAGTCAAAGTTTGACTTTTTTTTAGCAGATGAATTTTCATCAGATGATTCAGAATTTGTCTGATGAAGAAACATGGATTTTGCAATGTTTTGAACCAAAAAATTAGGTCAAGATGTTGCACTTGAAGATGTTAAGATCAATCTTCAAGAAAATAGGTCATTCATTGAGCAGAAAGTTAATGATTCACTATCTTCGATTAAAACCCTAATTGGTCGATTCAAGGTAGATCATGAGAGAAAGTTGAGAATTTGAAGATCAAATGTTGATGATTGATTAAAATAGATCAATTGAAGTGAGTGGAAACTCAAACCCTATTTGATTATATCTTGAACAAATGAAATTTTAAAGAAACCCTAACTTTGACTTCTAGAAGCCACACACGATCTATTCTGTTCTGAAACTGTTAATGATGCAGTGATGCATATGTGCATAATGTAAGGTGGTATCTTAGGTCAAAAATTAGGGTATGACAATATGTTGCTGTAAAAACAGTCTCATCCCAAAACACCTTCTTTAACCCAAGTTAACATGCATCTAACTCTTTCCAAGATGGTTCGATTAAACTTTTTAGCCAAAAATATTTTTTTGGAGTACTTGTAGTAGTTTTGTGCCTTGCAATCCTAGAGGCAGCACAAAAGTTGTTGAATGCCTCCTTACAAAATTTAAGGCCATTGTCTGTTCTTAACCTCTTGACCTTTCTGCCAGTTTTATTTTCCACCAGAGTCTTCCAACTTTTGAAATTCTCAAAAGTTTCATCCTTAGTCTTTTGATGAATACCCATAACTTTATGGAATATTCATCTCTGTGGAAAGAAAATACCTTGCTCCGGATTGTGATGGACACATTGTCGCCCCCCAAAGAACAACATAGATGTAATCAAGGGATCCATGTGTTTTTTGTTTGCCTTTGTTGAACTTCACTCTGCAATAGTTTCCAAGTACACAGGGTTCACAAAACTTCAGCTTTTCGACTTTGTCTCCACCAAGAAAATTTTGTTTCCCCAAATTGACCAGACCCCTTTCAATGACATGGCCCAATCTCATGTACCGAATTTTTGTCTTCGACAAAGGTTTCGTGGATATAACATTTGTTGAACCACTTACAACTTCAGCCTCAAGGGTATACAAGCCTTGTCTATTCACGCCTCTCAAGACTTCCTTCGACCCCTTCATGACTCTTAGGATACTTTTATCTCCTTAGAAAACATATCCTTTCTTCAAATCAGGTACATACCTGACTTTAGTCAATAACCTTATTGACTCATCACGGAGCTTGAATCTCACAGATCCAACACCTGTAATCTTGCATGCTTTGTTGTTTCCCAGCAATACAGATCCCCCATCTTGATCACATAATTCCTCGAGCAAGTATTTTTTTGGAGTCTGTCATACCCCAAAATTGGCCCTCCTACTTCTCAAGACATTTCACTTATCCATACTCAAGGATTTCACAAGGGTAGACCAGACAAACCCTCTCCTAAGCATTCAACACAAATTAGGGTTTGGCTATCCTCAAATCCAGGTGAGCCTCCAACACATCAAGTGGTCATCATGCCTCATCATATGCTTCAAAGAATCTCCATGTCAAGTTTCAAGCCTTACAAGTCAAGTTTCCTCAGACAATTGCTCGATGGTTGAAAATCAGATTGGACAAAAGTCAACTGTGGTCAACATACAGTCAAACTTCATAATTTTTGGTCAACATAAATATTTTGAAGTGATATTCATCATTTGATCAAGGGATGATCATGATTCAACAAGAAAAGTCAAGAATTGATCAAAAGTCAAAGTTTCCAAATTGGGCTTTCTTAGACAAAGTCAAGAACTTTGACCGACATAACTTTCACATACTTTATCGAAATTTTTCCACCATAGCTCATTTTGAAGAGAATTCAATTCACTACAACTTCATGTCTCACAAGCTTGGGCGTAAAATGCTTCATTTGGAAGTTATGGATCAAAACATTAGTGTCCTTTTCAAAGTCAACAAAAGTCAACTTTTGTAAAGAAGTGTTCAGGAGCATGGAAACTTCAATTGAGATGAAACCAAAGAGTTTTTTTAGAGGACATCTTGAGCTTTCTAAAAAGTCCAAGAACACCCAAAAATGTTAAAAATTGAGCAAGATACACTTGCACAAGTGGAGCATTTTGAGGAGGTGCAAAGAGAAATACTTGACAAAACCCAAACTTTTGCAAATGGGCCTAACTTTTCTTGGTACAAACTTGTTCCTTAGTTGATTTGGAACCTCCAAGCCCAAGGCCACGAATTTATCTTTTATTTTTCTATTTACTTTGGATTTTAATCATTTAAAAGCCAATTTAATTAAAATAAAAGATAGAAAATCAAAATTAATTGCAAATTGGATTTTTCTCTCATTCTTGAGGTCCAAGCAAGCCATACAAGCTGTCAATTTCGAAATTGCATTGATTGGCAAAGGAATTGAATGAGATTTGATCAAAAAAGGCAATATTTGGTTTTATACCAAATCAAATATTTTCTCATTGATTGGCATTTAATTTCTTCATGATTCTTGACCTAAATTCATCCACTATAAGTACACAATGCATTCACAAGTACAAGGGACAAATTTCTTGCCTCTAAGAACCCTACCCAACTTCAAAAAAAACTGTGGCATTCAAGCAATTGGCAGCCCTAGTTTCAGATCAATTCAATCAATTCTAAGCATTCCAATACATTCCTGGAGGTCCCCTGAACCGATCTAGATACTCACAAGCCATCAACAAGCCCAGAAACGGGAAATCACGATTTCGGTTTGCTCTAAAACTTTCAAAATCGATTTTGATTATTAATGCATATTTAACATGTTTTGATTGTTTTTTTGTGTTTAGAATGAAGTTTCGAAGCTGTCTGGATTGGTTAATTGAATTTTAAGTGTGAATCGTAAGTTACCATGGCTAGGGTTTGAAGGTCCGAATTGGGCTTTACGTTTAGACAAAATTAGCCAAAACCAGTGGTACCATCACACACAGGAGGCCAAACCGGATCGATCAATGTACTCATAGTGAATTTATATTGCTTGTATATGATTTTGAAAATGTGCAGGGGTTTTAGTGACGAACGAAGCCGTCACTATAGGCTTTTGCTACGGACAAAAACCGTAGGTAAAAGCCTGGGTTTTAAAATTTCAAACGAGGAAGATGAAGTTCTTGATGCGGTTTTTGGATTCTCAGAATTCAATTTCCTTTAAAACGTTTTTGTTTCATATTACTAACACCGAACGCAGGTTGGTCCAGTGGCAAGCAGCGTGCGCGTGTGAAAGGGGTGTCCTGAGTTCGAATCCTGGCATGCTCACTTCCTTTTTTACCACTTTGCAAAACTAACTCTTTTTCTTATTTTTTTTTTCATATTTTCATATTTTTCTTATTTAATTTAATTTCTTTTCAAACAATTTTCTCATGCATTTAAAAATCACCAAAAATATATTTTTTTGCATTTAGGTCAGAAAAATGCTTATTTAATTTTTGACATAAAAATTAGTATTTTTGCATGCATATTTTAATTAATTGTTAATTAACCATAAAATTGACTTTTAATTATTTTTCCCCATTAAAACCAATCCAGAAAATTCCCAAAAAATTATTCTATCATCTAATTAGGATTACTAACCCTAAAAACTTTTTCCTAACTCAAAAATCTTTTTTTTTACTAACATATTTTCTCTTATGCGAATTTCTTTTCTTTTCCGATTATTATGTATCTTCTTACAGGTTGTAATAGTTAGGATTAATTTTCTCGCATTCTTTTCCAATATTATGTAACTGCTCATGGGATGTAATAGTTTTAATTGGGATTTACTTTCCGCACTCTTATATTATGTAACTTCCCTAAAGCTATGTAATAGCGTAGGACATTTACTTTTCCGCACTTTACTTTCTGCAATTTACTTTCTGCACCCTATAAACTGCTAGTAATTAGGCGTGTATGGCAAGATAAAAACGAGTATAGATCACTTCTAATTGCAAGATAATATATCTGAATTTGACACACTCTCTTCACACATGCACCCCCTAGGCTATTCTCTCTCGTTGCCTTTCGAATAAATGGTCAAGTCCCTTGAACGTAGAGGTATCCTAGCATTTGCCTACAAACATATCATCATAGTCCCCTCGAATCAAAGATCATGAGTCCCTCGACATGGCCTACGAAAACATGATCTCGTCCCTCGATTGTTGCCTACGAAAAGTGATAATCGTCCCTTCAAATGTGCTAGGATACTCCTACAAGTTGCCTTCTATGACCATCCGATGTCCCTTCGAATGTCCCTTTACATCTAACGAATAGGGTTACCTACCAACTAATGGTACGGATAACACTATTCTAAAGGAAAGTAAAACAACACGAAAACGACCATTCTGAGTAGGTAATAAGACTTTTAGTTGCTTGCTCTATCAAAATACTTTTTCACACCTCACACTTTTTTCAAAGTTTAAACACTTTTCAAAACGAAACATTTCCAAACACTTCGTATACATTCCAGCGTGAATCATTACGAAGTCAAAGTGAAATGCCTTTTCAAAACATTTTTTCAAATACACACACAAAAAGCAAATTTTTAAAGATGAGCTAAAATCAACTAAGAGCCCGTAGATAACTACGGATGGAAAGGGGTGCTAATACCTTCCCTTTTCATAACCTTCTCCCTTACTCAGAATCCAACAAAGGTCTTTTTCTGTTCTTTTCACCTTCCCTTAATTGGATAAAAGAAAAGTCGGTGGCGACTCTTGCTATCTGCAACATTTGCGATAAAAAGCAAAACAAATTCCAAAGTCACTTCTCCCACCGTATTACAGAGTCATGTGCCAAGTGCACGCAGAATCCATAATCAACTCCTTTGACAGGTTGCTGCTTGAAACCACAAGTACATCAGATGAGTCGAAATCATGTTGAACAATACCTGCATTCTCATTATCCTTACCTCCACAATCTTTCATATGTTCAGGGAACACCTTTCTTGTGTGACCCTCCTTCTTACAATGATAGCATCGAATCGAATGCTTCGCCACTATAAAACTTCAGCTAACTTTTACCTTTCTTCTTGTCAAACTTACTATCCTTCCTTAATAATTTTCCTTTAACAGCCAAACCTTCACCAACCGTCTAAGGTTTATACTCCTTTCGTTCATTCAAGTCCTTTGAGTACAAGGTCGATGGACTTTCTTCAAAGGCCATGGACTCTCTTCCATACCATAGGGTTTCTTTGAAGTGACCATATGATTTGGGCAAAGCGCACAACAACGACACTTGATCTTCATCATCGATCTTCACATCAATATTTTCAAGATCAAGAACCATCTTGTTGAACATATCCAACTGCTCAACCAACACTTTTTCTTAAATAATCTTGAATGAATACAAACCTTGATTCAGGTAGAGTTAACTCACCAACGATTTGGTCATGTACAAACTTTTAAGTTTCACCCATAACACTGCTGCCGTCTCCTTTAATACATGTCGAAGAACCTTATCACTAAGGCTCAACAAAATTGCGTTGTGGGTTTTCTCTATCATTTTCGTATTCTCAGTTGTTGTTAACGCTTTGTTTATGGCTGATTCTCCCTTAAACGCTTCCAAACAACCCTGCTGAACCACTAAGGCTTTCATCTTCAAGCACCACAGACCGAAATTGTTCACTCCAAGAAAATTTTCAATCTCATACTTTGTTGAAGGTGTCTTCATTACGCTCACCGCACCAATTTGTTGTGAATCAGATCCCTTAGGTACAAAGTATAAATTTATTTCTTAATGATCAAGAGACAAACAAGGGTAGAAAAATATGAGGAACATGATGACCACAAGGAGTTGGTTATTAATCGTTATTATTTCCTTTATCTTTAAATCAAGATTACAAGTACACAAGAATAACAAATAACCCATCACCCTAAATTAGAATTTGTAGTGTGCAATGATGAGAGACTAGTATGATATTTATAATAAACCTAACATACTAAACTAATGGGCTTTTATCACAAATATCCATTACAAGCTAACTTAGGGTACAAGCTAACTTAAAACATTGGACATAACAAACATGCCCAATTCAAAATACTAACAACCTAGCATTTTGACACCCACATACTAGAATATACTTTGACTACAATATAGGTTTTCGACACCAAGATGTGAACATACTTGACGCCATGCTAAACTCTATCGAACCGAAGCTACCCTTCGATCCAATAGAGTTTGATCCAATATCTCACAATACTTTTATCTTAATCGAAATTGAGGCGTAAACATTTTTTAGATTTCTTTCTATAACATATGTCCATGTTTATACAAACGATGATTTATTCTATACCACACAAATATTTCGGTGCAATCAAAACCCTCTAAAGATGTCGGCAAATTCCTAATCGTTAAAAAATAATGAATCACTAAACTACTAGAATTTTAAGTATACAACTAAATTGTTGGCACAAATTGGTAAATTTGAAAATTCCAAAAAAAGAATTAAACTTACTGAAATTTTTATACGAACTACCGAAAATTTAGTTTGTATCTGAAATTTCATTCTGAAAAATTGTTCTCATTTCACCAAAGGAATTTCTGGAATAATGAAAACGGAGGGAGCCATATATAATTTGGGAGGTGGCAAGTAAAACCCTTGGTATCTTTAGGTGGTTGCAGAATCAGTCTATCAATTGCCTCTTTTTGTCGCCCCAAAACAAAAGTTTGCTTTCATCAAGAAAGGTTGACTTTGTGACACCCACACGAAAAATTAGGGGTGATTTGCATTATAAACTGTGGTTGTACAAAAAATTAAGAGTTTGAAGAAAAGCATAATGAATAAATGAGAAAATAATCGATGAATATTTTTTGTTATATATTGGAAACGCTGACAAAGAAATATGATGGAAAATTAGGTTTCAAAATTTGAAAAGGGTAGAGAATATTTTGAAATTGGTAAAAAGAGTTGATAGGTGTAGGGATAAAAAATGCGGTCAGGTTGGGAGAAGTTGCATGGTGTTCCTTTGTGTATTGTGTCGGATAGAGATCCGAGGTTTACTTATGATTATTTGAAGAGTTTGCAAGAAGAATTGGGATCTAAGTTGAGGTTGAGTTTGGATTATCATCCGCAGACGGATGGTCAGAGCGAGAGAACTATTCAGTCGTTGGAAGATTTATTAAGGGCATGTGTTCTTGACCAAAGAGGCTCATGGGATACTTATCTTCCTTTGGTCGAGTTCACTTATAATAACAGTTACCATTCTAGTATTGGGATGGCACCTTTTAAGGCATTGTATGGACGGAGGTGTCCGTTGTGTTGGAATGAATCTTGTGAGAGTGTGGTAGTTGGACCAGAAATTGTTCGTGAGACTACTGAGAAGGTGAAGTTTATTCGGGAAAAGATGAAGGCTTCCTAGAGTAGGCAGAAAAGTTACCACGACAAGAGAAGGAAAGATTTAGAATTCCAAGCTGGCGATCATGTGTTTTTGAGAGTCACACCTGTGACTGGTGTTGGGCAAGCTCTGAAGTATAAGAAGCTCACTCCTCGTTTTATTGGTCCATATCGATATTGGATCGTGTTGGGAAAGTTCCTTATTGTGTGCGTACCGCCAAATATTTCTATTTTGCACGATGTGTTTCATGTATCGCAACTCCGAAGTATAATCTTGATTTGTCTCATGTGATTCAAATGGACGATGTGCAAGACGGATAATCTCACGGTAGAGACGACACCGTGAGAATTATGGGTTGCAAAATGAAGACTCTTAGAGGAAAGAGATTGCGTTGGTGAAGGTTGTCTAGTTGGGAGCCACCGGAGAGAGTATGACGTGGGGTTGGAGAGCAAAATGCGCGACTCTATCCCGAATTGTTTGAACCGTAAATTTTCGAGGAAGAAAATATTATAATTGAGGAGAGTTGTAACACTGCTTTATTTAATTATTTAATTATTTTAATGTTTTCGTATATTTTTCCGAGTGATTGGTAAATAGTGTAGAAATGTCAATTTAAGTTATTATTTGATTATAGGGTAATTAATTAAAATAAGTTGTGAGAATAATAATATTAGTAAGAATAATAATAATAGTATTATTATTTAAAAGAAATAGAATAAGTAGAGAGGAAGAGGTTATTTTATGAGTAGAATAGGAAAAAGAGGTTTTGGGAGAAAAAGAGAGAAAGGAAGAGAAGAGAAGATAGAACAAGCTTGGCTAGGTGAAACACCCGGCCGAAAAATTAAAGGATATAAATATATATCAATGTAGTCGCCATCAAACATTTTTTATCCCTCCAAGAGGGAAAGGTAAACATCGAGTAAACCTGAAACGGAGAAATCACGGTCTTGCGACCGAGAGATCGGGTAAGGAAGTCTGTTACGCGAGGGGAAGGTATTAGCACCCCATGCGTCCGTAGTACTCTAGGGTATCCGCTTTTACTTTCTATCTAATGGGTGTAAAGGTCTATCTATATCTGTATATGGTATAATGTATGCAACTGCAAAAAGAAAAGAAGGACAAAGAAATAAAGAAAAGAATAAAAGAAAAATAAAACACGGGCAAAAAAAGGAAATATTTACAAATGTTGCTCGATCTAGCCCCGCGACAGGATGCCTACATATTCCCTCGTGCAATGGGAAAGTCAGAGCGCCGTAGTTCAGCTCACTTGTTTTGTTTGGTTTGTGTTTTTTAAATTAGCAGACGAAGCAGCAAACGATGACGAAACACCTCCGCGATGGCGAAACATCAACTACAGACGGGATGACAAAACATCAGAAGACGGGATGACGAAGCATCAGGGGATGAGATGACGAAACATCAGCATCAGGACGATGAAACGTCAGAAGATAGGATGACGAAACATCAGCAACAGGATGACGAAACATCAACAGTAAACAGGACGGCGAAACATCCTAAAACTAATTGGTTTGTATCTTTTACTTTAGAAAAAGTTTCAGATTATTAGAGTGTTTTAATGCACTTAACAAAACAAGATTTTAATTTTTAAGAATGCAAAATGATAAAGGTAAAATGGCTAAGGAAACTAACCTACTTCTAAATCCTAATGTTATCATACAAGATTGATCCTAAGTTATGGATATAAGCAACGGGAAGAATCTACCTAAAGTTATCATACATGGATGCCTAACATAATGTCTAAACTCGATAACTAAACTAATCGAGCAAAAATAAAGGGAATCTATAAAATCAATCACCTTGGTTAGAAAACCAAGTGAGAAAAGGGTAGAATCAAGTAAAGTGCTTTGGCAAAAGCACACAACTAAGCACTAACAAGTGCTAAAAGAAAAGAAGAAGAAGAAGAATATGTGATAGAAATTGAGTGAATGATGTTCATACAAAGTGTCATGTGAAGTGAGGTCAGTAGACACAACATTCATTTACAAAGTTTATACAAACCTTTAACAAACACCAAACATCATTATAAGCACACACATACAAGTTAACTCACAAACTAGGTCAAAACTAGTCCTAGAAGCATACAAAGAACTAATTGTGCGAAGCGTTAGACTTAGATGAAGTTAATAGACAATTAAAGAATAAAATGACATAAAAGTCAGTAGTGTCACACCCCAAAATTTACCCTCTTCATCTTAATAATAATTGGCTTGTTTCTCTAGTATGCAATTTCTTTCATATTATTAATTCAATAATATGGGATCAGGGTGCATTCTATTGGTTCTTCTACCAGTTGTAGAAGATGGTTGCATGAGAAGGGTCCAATATAATATTTTCTTCTATCCATTCAAGTTACAAGAAATTCTCGTGTTTCAGGACATTTCAATATGTCCGTTGTTTCATCAGATGATTAAATTCGCCAGAATATTGGACTTTGTCAATGTGCATATTTAAGTCAGATGGATTTCTTTTCCAAAGGGATTTAGAACTCAAAGATAGGTCATCAAAGGTTTGTTTGGGAATTAATTTTTGAATTTAAATTTCAGAAAGAATGAAGGTCTTTTTGGCTTTCATTGTTTAAGAAAGAGATCGTGTCTTTAATCTTATTTTCAAGCAGACATCATTCCACTGTTTGGCTCAAGATGGAGCTTAGTGAAGAGTATGGTTTCGATTTTAAGGAAACTAGTTGTTTTCAGTAAGGATCTTGTCTTGTGTTTCAATTTTTGATTTTGAAATAATTGTGGTTTTAGTTGATCCGAATTGGGTTTGGTAAAGCTCATTCACAAGAACCTTAGAGTGTTTGGTAAAGCTCAATTTATGGCCAAAGATCTCAAGTTTGCAAGAACATAACTCTTGTTTGTTTAAGTTTCAAAATTAGAGGATGAATTCTTAGATGATAACTTTGTACATTACAAGTTATATCATGATGATACAAGATCCAAGTTATATGCTAAAACTTAAATTCTATGCCACAATTTTGCACACTTAAGTTCTATATCAAATTTCAATAAGGCTACAGGTTGTTATATTTCAAGATCTTAATTGATACAAGTTTATCCAAATCTCAAATTATCTTTTACAAAGAAGTTCAATAGATACAATATTACAAATTCTATCAAGTTTTATTTGCAAAGGAAATGTGCTAATTGAATTTGAATTTATTATCTCAAAGTTCCTACAATGTTACAAACATATTGTACTTGTTCAAGAACCTATGCTTCTTTAAGTTTGTTACAAAATTGATCTAAATTCCTAATGACTAGTTTTACAATACAAATTAAGAGAACTTTGGATCCTAGTGATTTCTAAGATGAGTTCCTATCATTTTGAATTTCCCTCCAAGTTGCCTCTTCAAGACACTTGTTCTCACACTTTGCCATTTGCCTTCTCCAAGTTCTTCCAAATTGTGCCAAGCCTTGCCATCTCCAAAACTCACCATGGTTCATACATGAAAACAAAGAAAAGAATGGTTAGCAATACAATTCAAGCATAAACAGGATTATTGCAAGCAATTTATATTATGACTCATCATTAGGGATTGAAGGCAAGGATCAGGATTAAGGATTTTTCATTATACTCAAAGAAGGCCTCAGTCAAATTTAATTTCATCCCTCATTGGCCGTTACTTCCATTGCAAATCAACAAGTTTTACTTGGTTCACAATGCAAGTAAAAATATCTTTTACTACAAATCAACTAAACAGGAAGTTCATGTTCACAGTAAAAGACGGAACTGAGTTACTGCAGGTTTTTTTAACATTCACAGTGCAGTAAAAAGAAAACAGAAATACATTTCCAGCCCAACAGATTTATGGCAAGCAAGTTTCAGCCCAGTAACTAAGTCTAGAACAGATGCCAGAATCCTAATTCCTGAGTACTTAAGCATTGAAGCTACCCTAACAAGAGGCAGCCACTATTCAACCCTAGCAAACCAGAAAACTAACAAGCCTTTGTTCCAAAAACTCAGGTAGCAGAACAACAGAAACCAAAAACCAACAAGATTGTTCCAATAACCAGAACAGAGATCATAACCAGAAAAGAACACATTGTTCCAAAGCCAACAGAAACCATAACCAGAAGGAAAAACATTGTTCAAAAACACCAACAATATCCAAAACCAGAAAAGAACACATCATTCCAAACCGTACCAGAAAACCATAGCAAACAGCCATTATTCCAAACCGCACCAGAAAGCCAAACCAACAGCCATCATTCCAAATAACACCCGAAGCATAACAGAAGCAATAAGCTAGCAAAGCCAAAACATAACTAAAAAACCTAAATACTATCATCATTTCCTCGCCCTAACCCCTTCAGAAATTAATTTGAACCCCACACAGGCAAATCATTTGCAGTATAGAAGCATATTAGAAAGGTATTACCGAATTCGAAAAGGCGGTTGCAAGCCCAGCCACCATCCTCCCTTTTTCGCTCACAGCATGCATGTTCACCACCAGTTTCACGAAGTAACCATCATTAGGGCTAGGGTTTTGTCCCTGTTCCGGTAGATCTAGGAGGCTCCGGTGAGAACCTGTGAAAACAAGTTACAGATTAGCAATCACGAGAGAGAGACGATTCAGAAGACCTAAAAAAAATAATGATCTGGGTTACGCCGCCGCCAGAACCGCCGTGAGGCGATTTCCGGCGCGGGCCCATTTTCTTTTCGGGTGAGGTATGTGTAGAGAGAGGAAGTTTTGTTTTTTATTTATTAAGTTTTTCTTAATTAATGTTTTATTTTGTTTTAATCTTAAGTTAGGTGTTTTGGGCTGGTGGTGACAAGTGTCACCACCTTGTTTTTTCTAATTACCTTTATTTTATTTATTTTTCTTTAATATTTGATAAATGTAATTCCATCATGGCCGTTGGAGTGTTTTGGGAAAGAAGATAAGACACATCAGAATTGCTAGCACGCTGTGGACTCTTGTTGACCCGCCACACAAGATCAGATTGACCTCTTCATGGACCTGGGCCTCTATTACTTCCAGCACCCCCATAATTACTGAAATATCAGACCCATTTTCTAAACTCTCATCTTTTAAATTATTTTATTTTTCATGCAAATGACTTCATTTTTGTTCGATGTATTAAATAATAATTAGTTATGATAGTTTTTATTTGATAATTTATCGGTTAAACTATTAGTTGATTTTTTATCATATAGAAAAAATCTATTCTAATAATTATTTAAATTTCCGATTGTATTGTGTGATAATTGTTTGTTTATTTGCTTATCCGGTATTTATTCACCATTGTACACTTCGCACACAATCAATATAAAATTAATCCGATTTTCTTTTGATTGGCTCATAAGCCAATTTCTTAAAGGGTCTCATAGTTGGGGATGGGCATGGCCATCCTCACAAGATTAATTAAAGCCATTGTTGCTTTAATTGATCATAACCCGAAAACATTATTGGTCCATATACCAATTTTCCATGTACAAGGGTCTCATAGTTGGGGATAGGAGCACATATCCTCACGAGGTTAATTAAGTCCACATACTTAATTAATCATAACCCGACTCCATTTCTCATTTTCTCGCATCAAACTTCAAAATACTTTCATAATTAATTTACAAACCTTGATCCAACATCGAGTGCATTTTCAAAACTCTTTCACAATAAAAACCCACGTATTTAAATCGTTGGTTGCTAGACCAATTGTTTATACATTTGTGAAAAATGAACTTCGAGTCTTTAAATCGTTGGATGCTAGTCCAATTGTTTAAAGACTCTTAATAACGTGAATTTTGTTTCACTTCACTCTTTCATAAGAAATTTTTTGGGATGATAGACGACTCGTTGAGCATTGAGCTCCTCTTGTTCTAGTATTTGATTCGTAGGATGCTAGTCCTCTTGTTTGGTACTTTTCACCCACCTAAAAATCAATTCAACTCACTCAACCCTTTTCGCTCATATGCGACTATCAGAGCTCTTTTCTTACAAACAGAGTGCAATATCCATTTCAATCATGAATGAGGACTTAAGCTTTTCAAATAAACAAAATAAGTCCAAATTCAAGTATTCGTAATGCCTAATGCACGATTTTTCTTATAAAATCAATACAACCAATTTAAAACCTTTTTGAGAAGAACTACGGAGTTTTGACTTTCCCATTGCATAAGGGAATACGTAGGCACACGGTTTCGAAACCGTTCCAAACTCAAAATAATAATAAACAAGCCCTTTTTCTTCTTTGGTATTCATAACTTAGCAATAAACACCCACACAAACACTTAGATATAAACGGGTCCCATCGAGTACGATGGATGTAAGGGGTGCTAATACCTTCCCCTTACATAACCGACTCCCGATTCCATGTATTTTGGTCACGTAGACCGCCTTATCCGCATCTGTGGGGATTTATCTATATTTTCCCGTTCTTTTTAGAATAAATAAAATTAGGTGGCGACTTCATTGTTTTTAAAATAACTGATGAAAAAAACCAGTCATCACAAGGAGCTAATCATGTTAATGTTCATATACATCATACCAATAAACCACAAAGATTCAATAGCAAAAATCTACCAAAAAGTGCACAAACATGCAACAAACGCGTGTAGTGAAGTGCATCTAAGTGTGTGGGACTTATAACATGCAAAGAAGGTGTCAAGATGAAGATATTACAGTACCAAACATCATATGAAAGAATTAATAACCAAATCATAAAGGGAAATGTCACAAAGATGCAACTATGACATTAGTGCGAAAACTAGTTGAAATGCTTAACCTAGGAAGTGTTTACAAGCTAAAAGAAGCCATGGAAAGGAAAAGATGAAAAGAACTGAACCAAGAAATATTAAAATAAACAAGTTACAGTCGCAAACATATTAACAAGATCATCTAAACATGTATTCAAAGAATTCACAAGCAAACCACTCAAGAGAAATGCATTCGATTCGTGCAAGTGCGGGTAAACATGTGTATGCATGTGTGTGGGTTTGTGCTTGTGCATACATGTGCTAAATGTCGAATAGTGGTGGGATCAGAGAAAACATATGATGAAAAACTACTCAACCTATATACTATCAAGTCATAAGATGCTTCAACTTGCACATATACAACATCTATACAAAAACTAGTTAAAGGCTTGACCTAGAATGCAGCTAGGGACGGAATGAAGCGTGATTGATGCATGAATGTAAAGGAATGAAACTCATAGCATAAGAAGACATGGAAAGCAGTATCTAGAATGGTAAGAATTCATTATCATCATATACATAATCATCATGAAGATTCACAAGCAAAGGAAACTAGGAAAGCCTAAGTATGCATCTAGAAGTGTGTAGTGAAAATGTGCATAGGTGTGTGATTGTGAACATGCCTTGTGGTGTCATTTTTGAGTTAAGTCAGTGGTGTAAATATAGATATTGCATCCATGTTAGACACAAAAAAATTATAATCATCTCAAAAGAAAATCTATACAAAACTAACACATGAAGAACTAGTCAAGGGTTTCTCCTAAACATGCACCTAGGAGTCAAATGAAACATGGCATGGCGTAGGTGAAGCGGTATGACATTTAGATGATGGAAAATGATAAAAGTCAGTATTTATCATGGTAGAGATGCAATCATGTCATATACACAATCGTCATAATCTTTTCATGAGCAACTTTCAATAGGAAAACATGAATGCGCATCCTAAAAATGTGTGATGGAAAATGCTTATGTGTGTATTCAAACATGCTTGTGTCAAGTGTTATATTCAAGTGAGATGAGTGATAGAACATACACATGATGCTCACACAAACACAAAACAATTATCAATTATAATGCCTCACAATCATTCATGGTGCAAAGATTAGTAATGGAAAGGAGCGATTCTAAACCCTAGAGTTAGTTTTAAGTAAGCATACAAGTTAATGAGTGGTGAAGAGGAAAGATGAGAAGGTAGTATGACATACAAGGTCAGTATCCTAAGACCTAAGTAAACCACAAACTTAAGCAATTCAAACAAAGTTAAAATCTTACATACACAAGTGCATTGAATTAGGGTTTGAAAGCATCTAAACTAGTTAAACATGACACTTAAGAAAGATTTCAACAAAATAGTTTTAATTAGAAAATTAAAACTATGTGTGACTTTTGTCATAAGTTTAACTCAAGATATGATTCATGAGCAACCAAATGTAGAAGATGAAACTTCCATACACAAACAACTTCTTTTCATGAGCTCAAGGTAAGGTAAATTGAAGTGACATGCCTCAAACATCATGAACCTATAATCCCTTAAGGTATTGTCCAATCAACAATAGAAGAAAAAAGAAGAAGATCTAGCTCTTTTAGGTCATCGTGATGACATTACAATTGAATGCAAGCCAATGAATCAAAGAGCATTGAATTATTGATTAAATAATTCACAAGGTCGGAAGTGAAGATTAAGGATCCAATTGGAATTGGACCTCTAAAACCTTGCATGATGCACATAACACAAGAATTACAACCATAACCATAAAGTGGTGACATTCTAACAACAAAATAAACATAAGCTTGAGAAAATTAGGGGCTTAAATGAGTCAATAAATCTGGAATCAAGGCCCTAAATATGCTATAAGGATTAAGTAAGGAATTGAGAAGTAAATTCCCAAAGGATTGTGTGAATGCATTCCTCACCCCATAATCCATGCACAAGAATGCAACAAGTGAAACAAAGATCAAACATCTTCTAGTTAAAGGATCAAGATGATCGCATGAGGTAAAATGTCTCTCAAGTCCTTAGAAGACTATCCTTGACGTTATCATACCCCTAAACATCAATTAGAAACACAAATTATACAAGAACATGGTCTAAGAATCAAGACAACAACAAAGTAGGGTTTTGGGAACCACACAAACTTTATGCTCAAGGTAGAAACCAAATGATCAACATATAATTTCCAATGAATGAAAACATGTTTACACATCAATAGAGCATTCAAATGATTATCACATACCCAAAGCTTGGCCTTAAATCATGTCCACAAGCTTCAAATTGAACCTAGACTCAATTACACTAGGCCAAAAGGTAAGTTCACCTTAGAAATTCCACAAAAATAGAAATATGAAATATAAAATCCAAGCAAAAATGATCTAATGAGCTCAAATACCTTACAAGTCATAGACATATCCTTGCTCAATTCAAAAGTCCATGGAAAGGTTAAAATAAAATCAAGAAGTGAACACTAGTTCAACATTTATACTTATATGACCAATAAACAAGAAAAATTTTGTAAAAAATACAAATGTAAGAAATAAAAATTTACAAAAATTAGAAACAGTGACCTGACATCCCAAACATGATCAAAACGATTTTTTCCATTTTTTATTTTCAAGGAAAAATGATAAAAGCAATAAAAATGCAAAATATATAATGCAAATCATGTATTTAATGTAAAAATTGATTTAATTATGCAAAAATGACAAAATTATAAAATAAAAATCAGAAATGTGGCGTGCATGATTTAAATGAATTAAAATATTTTTTATGTA
Organism: Vicia sativa; assembly: GCA_021764765.1. Classification (NCBI taxonomy): domain Eukaryota; kingdom Viridiplantae; phylum Streptophyta; class Magnoliopsida; order Fabales; family Fabaceae; genus Vicia; species Vicia sativa. The sequence continues at coordinate 274,722,588 of CM038793.1, forward strand.
TTTTTTATATGCAGAAAAGTATTTTAAATAATTTAAATATGCATGAAATGCACTATAATGCATGAAATTATTTAATTATGCAAAAAATGCAAAAATCATGAAATAAAATTCAGAAATGCAAAATTAATCCCTTAGAGGGTTCAGAATATTTTTGTGGAATTTTTCAACATGAGAAAAAAATTTTATGAATTTTTCATTTGAAACACAATTAATTAATCTCAGAATTTATTTAATTAGTCAAAACATTTTTTAAAAATTTGGAAAAAATTCCACAAAATTCTTGAGGACAAAATGAGTCTATGATATTTTTTTTAAAATTTTTGGATGCAAAATAAATTGATTAAAGATGCTAATTACAAAATTAATTAAATGGAAATAAAAAAACTGCAAGCAACGAATCAGATGATGCCATACATCATCTTCAACCTTCAGCCAAAGCCCTAAAACGCGTGTAAGATCAGTGTCATGCAATCTACTTCTGACATTCATAACTATCTCATTTCTCAACCAAATCAAGTGATTCAAAGCTCAGATTAAAGTTCACATGGCAAGCTACAACACACAACTTGTAAAAATCCAAATGATCCACCATGCAACAAGAAATCAGAACGAGAAAATCACGAAAATCATCCAAATTTGGATTTTTAGAACATCATGCTATGTAATATTCTTCAAAAACAGATGCAATTATACATCAAACCTATTGTTTGGCCAACTAACCACGCATGTATAAGCTCATATTCATCAATGGCAAGCTAGAAATCCAAATTCAAAGTTTGGAAGTTACCTCTTGATTTGGAAAATAAATCCAAATATGCCTCTGAAATTGAAGAGAAAACTCCACCAGCTTGCTCTTGACACTTCAATGAAGCTAGAATGATGAAGAAAATCCCTCACAAATACGATTTGCAGCAACTTCAAACCATGAGAAAAATTGAAAAGTGCAGAATGTGTGTGGATCTGGAAACGAGAGATAGCGAGCTCTTGAGAAAATAGGAAGCTTCCTACTTATATTGTGTGAGTGTAGCAAGGGTACATCAGTCCTTTTTCTTCACAAATCCGTTAGAGCAAAAAAAAATGATAAAAATGGCATTATGAGGTCAGCTTGCGTTTTGTGCCTCTTCACACACTCCTTGGCTGCGTCTTGATGAGCTGGCTAGGTAGTGAAGAGTGCTCACGTGATCCATTCCTCAGCCTTACTAGATATAGCAAGAAAAAATAAAATGGTGCATGGCATGGGTGTGTGATAAATGCTCAAACTGTCTAGGCTTTTTATGGCAAAAAAACTTGTTGGCATGCTTGCTTCGAATCCCAGCCTTGCTTGCTTAAAAACCACTTACAAAATCAACACAAAAACAATGCAAACATACCTCTGCACAAACAGCCTTGTATCCTCTTGTTCACTTCTAGTTTTCTCACAAATGGCTCGTGCATTTTTTGGCTTTTTGAGGCCTATCAATAGCTCTTGGAATGAGGATTAAAATGAGCTTTGGTTCACTGAAAATGGAGCTGAAACGAATGAGATATAGTTGTTGGAATCTATGCACAAACATGAGAATTTTCTGGGCACATGCGCGCGTCTGGCTTACATGGTCGTGCATGGAGTCAGCTTCACGGTCTCCACTTGTGAGCTTTGTAACTCCTTCAATTTAGAACCAAATGATGTGATTCAAAGTTCCAATTAAAGATCTCATGGGATACTTCAAAATGCACGAAGTAGATTTCTCAAATTCGATCTGAATCAAGAGATATAAGCTTCAAGATTATTCCCACCACCTGTTTGTGAAAAGTACGCGCAGAAAATGCCTAGAAATTTGCATGCTTGCCCAGCCTTGGTCAAAACTTGTGCATGAAACTTCTAATTCAAATATCTCCCAAATGGTGCATTTTTGAGAAATTTTACACCTTGAGAAACTTGTAGGATTTTTTTCAAGCTTTCCAAAAATGTATGGTATTCAACCATTGGATAAAAATTGAGAAAGTTATGACATGTCAAAGTTTCATAGGGTGGACACTTAAAAAAAATTTAGCTTTACATAACTTCAAGAGCAAGTTAACCCTAATTTCTTCAACTTTCTTGGTTCAATGGTGAATTTGATCATGAAAAATGAAAATATGATATTTGAATTGATGGTTGACCAAAAGTCCACTTGGTCAGCTCCTGATTTTGACCAAAATGACCATTTTGCCCCTTGTGATCAATTGGCTTGCTTCTACTCAAAATTGAGCCTCAATATTTCACTCAAGTTTGAGTGAAAAATCTAGAGAAATCCTAATCTTACCCAAATCCCTAATTTTGCACCTTGTGCTAGGAGATAGCCAATCAAGCTTCAAAACCTCAAATCTTTTGAATATGTTGAGTAATTCTTTGAACCATGATAACTCAAATGATCATAGGAAGATGACACTTCAAGAAATTGACCTATCCAAACATCAAACTTCACAATGGGCCAAAACCCTAATTTCATCAGATGAATAGCACAGATGAATTCCTCATCAATTCTTTGTAAAACTTCAACTCTTGAGGAATCAATGAGACAAATGAGATTTCTTGGGATATAATACATCATTGTGACTTGAAAGATACAAAGATATGATTATTTGGGACTCCTCGAAGAGTATGCTAACACAATCAACCTCCTTAGTTTGTAGAGGACTTGAGAACCCAAAGAACTTTGATCCTATCATGAGGTATGAATGCAATGCAATATGATGTTTATGAAATATGATATTTATGGTGAAACATAAGCCTAAATCAAGAGGGTAAATTTTGGAGTGCAACAGCTGCCCCTATTCAATCTTCTTAAACTTGATAAGCGAGAACTGGTGGAAACCTTCGAGCGTTTAAAGTGGAAGAGGATTGAATACAAAGGAACCCGAAAATTTACACTTTTGAGAAGAAGAGTGAAACTTTCCAAAAGGAGCCCGAGAATGCTGGACTTAAAGAATACCAAATAAGATTGGTCTCATAGATAAGCCAAATAATAGTGTGCTTTAACAAGCGGGAGAGTTTAATGAATATTAGCCTTCCGGAGATGTACATCAAGACGAAACTGCAACGCAGACCATGATAAAGATGAGATAAAACTCAAACCAGAAGACTAGGCAAAACTAGACTCTGGAAAAGTATGTGTCGATGAAACCGATCACAAGAAGGGGTGAGATAAGACTCATAACATAAGATAAAACTCAAACTAGAAGACTAGGCAAAACCAGACTCTAAAAATGTACGCAATAGGAAGACTACGAAAAGGGTCTTATAAGCAAGGTAACTAGAGTGCGCGATTCTAGGGACACCTGTTAGTCTCAACCAGGGGTGAACAGTGGAAACTGTGACAAACCGAAGGTATGAAAGAGACAGCTCAACCAAGGATAGACGGTAGATGAATCCAAGGAGTGACATCAAACGAGACAAGACTCGACTCAATAATACTAGAAGAACGACACTTTCTAGAAACGAGTACCAGGACAAAAACTAGATTTCACGCACGAGAAACGAGACAAAACTCAACCCATAGCAAAGTGATGAGAGTGCATGTTTCTCAGAGCACTTGCTATTCTCAAACTAAAGGATAGACAGTAGACGAAGCTGATTGAACCCAATAGTTATAATTGAGCCACCCCAACCGAAGATAGACAGTAGACGAAGCTGATTGAATCCACGGAGTAAAGGGGAAAGGTTTCAACCCGAGATAGATAGTATGATGGAACTTGAAAGAATCCCAGGAGTAAGAAATAAAACGAGAAAAACCTCGACCCATGAAAACTAGTTAGACAAAACAAACTAGATGAGTACCAGGACAACAATTGGATTTCATGCACAGGCGACGAGACAAAACTCGACCCAAAGCGAAGTGATTAGAGCGTACTTCCAAAACACTTGTTGAAACGATCATCAGGACAAAACTGACGTTCAAAAGGTATATTGATGGACATCGAAATGAACCAACAAAGGTGGTAGGGACTAAACCAATGAAATTGCACCATAGAAATTGGACTATAACCACCACGTTGAGTAGACACACAACCAAATTGAATGCCTTATAGAATACCGGTATGGAAATACTGAGGGTAGAGGCCTCACTGGGGAAATGATCCGAAGTTAGCAAATTCACTAGGGAACATAGTGACAATAAAAGCTTATGTTTCAATGCATGTTTGAAATTTTCTATGGAGTAAAGTTCCAAAAGATTATGGAAAGTTACACTTTGAGGATGCAATGTAATGATGCATGATTAAATGTTTCACTGGCGAATGGCTAATCAAAAAGCCAATCAAACACCAAGCCAAAACTTGATAAGACTTGCAAAAATAAATTGCAAAATCCACTAGGGAGGAACCTTCAAAGAGATGAAACTCTGCGAGGAGAAATAACTTGTGTAACCGGTAGAAAGCAGGCTACAATCACTGAGAAGGGTTGCAAAAATAAATTGCAGACTTCACTGGAGAAATAATTTTGGACGAAACAGTTGATTCTGATACGGCATGCCAAACAAAATTGGACAAAAACAGAGAAGATCCAGGCGGAACTGTGACTTCTGAAGAGGAAAGCCAAATAGAAATTGGACGTCGTTGGATAAGATACCAAACAACATTGGATCTAACAAGAATAAAGATTCCTCTGACTTCATGGGGAATAATCAATCCTTGATCAATGATGGGAGAAAAATCTGTACACAGCTCTTGCGGAGAGTGGATAACTGGGGCCTTAAGAAGCTCAATTAGGGATAAAAGTGATGTGGGATGTGCACCCACGGAAGCATACATCTCGGGAAAAACAACGCTTGTCACCAATCAACAGGATCGAACTTGCTTGGGAGATGGGATGATTCTAAGAATAGAAATCCAAGTCAAATAACTCGTCTGAGTATGAAGAAACAAGACATCTCGTATAGGACAACTCCACTGGGGAAATGAAGAATATTATGCCACAACCTTGGAAGAAAATTTCTTCGCTGGGGAGAGGAGAAATCTTGAAGAAGAAATCTCAGATGAATAATTGATACACTGGGGAAGAGGGGAAAATTCTTGAATAAGAACTTCCAAATGCAACGACCTGACTGGGGAATTAGAGAAGGTCATCGATAAACATTCAGCCTCGAATGGGCATTCTTTTGTGAACACAACAACAACACAAATCCCATTGGGGATGTAGATTATTTAATCAAGAAATCTTATCAATCACAACCTATCAGACAAAACTCTCCACCTGACGATACTGGGGAGTAAACAACTTTCAGGTAAAACTAGGGAATCATTTGGATATCCTCTTTTCTTCACTTTGGGAAACTTGCTGGGGAGAAGTAGAGACTTCGGTGTCACTGGGGATGTTTCATATAACCAATCTCACCAATTCAATCAAACCCAATTTGCCCCAGGTCTAAAATAAAGTGAACTCACTGGGGAGAATCTTTATAGAAATATAGATAGAACTGATTCAGGATAAGATGCCCCGGGTTATCATCAATTCTTTGAAAAGATCACCTTTCAATTCCATAGAGTCGAGACCCTCTCCTTTGACAAGATTAAATCCTTCTTTGGTGTTCATTGTGCAAACTTAGTTGATGTCAAACAATTACTCTACATACAGACAAAATGTTTATTATGAGAATGAAAATTCAAACGCAACACTTATGTAAGTCTTGAAGTTTTTATGGAAAAGGTATTGCGACTTCTTGCGAACAAAACGCTATTAAAATGCAAAACTTCCTTTTTGGAACGACAAGACAAACATATGATGCCAACACAAAAACTAGCACATAACTTAGGAGTCGGGAAAATGTTATCTTATCACACTATGCTCTCGAATTAACCCATGCTTCAGTTAGGACTTTTGAGGGTTGTAACGTGGCTTGGTTCACGGTTTTCAAAAAAGATTTTTAGGCTCAAAATATTTGGTTCCCACCACCTTCGCGATGTTCTCCAATCATAAATTCAGTCAGCTTGATGTGAGCATTCAACTCTCAAAAGAGCATGGTGTGGCAACTTCTACTAAGGATTTCTTGGACATGCTCGAGGAATCCACAAGGTTTACGGACATGACAGCCATTCACCTTTAATTTTGGTGTCTGATCAAACGACTTTGCTCTCTTACTGAGAATCCCTTTTTCTCCAAGGCTTTGCCCTCATTTTTTCCTAAGCGACTTATTACCAAGTTCGACTTAGCGGGCTCTCTTTTTTTTACTCATCATTTTCTCTTTTCTTTTTTTAATTATTATTATTATTATTTTAGAACAAATCGTGTGATCCCTACACCATTTCCAACTTATTGGAAGTGATTGTGACTGTCTGAGTCTTTGAAAGATTTCACGTTCACAAACGAAGGTTGGTCGTTGCAATTTGGACTTTCCTCAGCCTCTTGGAGGATAACCATTGTTGTATCCTCTGATTACGCTCGATCAGATTAACTGAACACTACCCTGCCCCAGGTTAGGTAAATGAGGGTTTTTTTTAATAGAAAAGAAACTCCTACTTCAAGGCTCAAAGGGGTTAACGAGGGTCTATCTCCCTTATATCTCCAGTGTTTGAGAATTGAAACAAGGCATGTGCATCATCAACAGGGTTCTATTCAAAAGCATACAGACGAAAGACTGACATCTTAGAATCGTCATCCTCCCCCCAATCTTTGCCTATGCAAAAGACTTGGTGAAGTTGGAATCAATATGCAAGCAAGTCATTCTATGAGTGATAGCGAATGAGCGAGTGATAACAAAGATTTCTTCAAGACAGACATACTTAATGCATTAAGATTTTCATTCAAAAATAAACAAATTTTTACATGATAGCAATGTTTAAACAAACAAACAAAGGTGTAAATGAAAATGCAAGAAAGAAATTCAAGATTGCCATCGTTGAGGAGACTCGACTCCGTCTGGACTTCTTAATTCTGACGACTTTCTACAGTCTCGATACTCTTGGACAAGAGATTCCCCTACTGATCTACCGTTGAAACAATAGTCTTCGAATTAATCCAAACTCGAACCTTATCTTTAGACGACAAAAAGTCTTCAATCAAGTACCCGAGTGCACCCGGGCAACATTCACGGGGGATTTTCTTCAAAAGAAAGGATGAAAATTGTGCAAAGCGAAATTGCACTAACAGGATCACCAAGTGTCTTCTACCACATGGAGTAGACATCCAAAACTTGCAACTAAAAGCATCTTCTACGAACAGGAGACATAATCAGACATTGCGATCGGGAACTTTCAACCTCATCTTCTGCCACGCAAGAGTGAAACCCCGTAAGATAGAGATTAAACAATGTTGCCAAACAGAATTGGCTCTTGAAATACACCGCTTAGGAATGATCTTCAGGAAGTGGTACAAACGTTCCAACAAGAGGGTACCATCAATTCCAACAGTAATATTCACTTTTCAATTATCATTATTGTGCAGGAACCATCAAAGTTTTTCAAATGCAAATAATTATCATGAAAATATTGGACGTTTTTATAAATTAAACAACTACAAGAAATAAAAACAAAGAAGTTTCTTTTTTCATTAATTGAGGACTGGCCATTAAAAGGCACTTACAATAAGATGCAACTTCTACAAAAATAAAGGGTTCTTGACCTAAAGTATAAAAATGAAATAGTGTTACAAAAATGGCAATGTGGTAACAGATGACCAATAAGCTATGATTCTGCTACTACTCATACAACCAACAAGCTCCGTTATGCGAAGAACTTCTTCAACACATCGGCATTCACCGGGAGCAGGAAATTTTCACCGTCCATAGTTGTAAGCATCATTGCCCCACTAGAGAAGACCTTCTTGACCATAAAAGGTCCTTCATAAGTCGGAGTCCATTTTCCCCTGGGGTCGCCTTGATGAAGGATTATCCTTTTAAGAACCAGATCGCCCGCTTGATAAAACTGAGGACGCACCCTCTTGTCATAAGCTTTTCTCATCCTATTCTGATACATTTGGCCATGACACACAACTGCCAAACGTTTCTCGTCAATAAGGTTTAAATAATCCAACCGATTCTGCACCCACTCAGCTTCATCGAGTTCAGCATCTTTCATAATTCTCAAAGAAGGAATTTCAACCTCCACAGGTAAAACTGCTTCCATCCCATACACAAGGGAGAACGGGGTTGCCCCGGTCGATGTGCGCGTCGAGGTACAATAACTATGCAAAGCGAAGGGCAACATCTCATGTCAATCCTTGTAAGTTACCACCATCTTCTGGACAATCTTCTTAATGTTCTTATTTCCAGCCTCGACAGCACCATTCATCTTTGGGCGATATGGAGAGGAGTTATGGTGTTTGATCTTGAAATTCTCACAAAGCTCCTTCATCGTTTTGTTATTGAGGTTGGACCCATTATCAGTGATGATTTTCTCAAGGATCCCATAGCGGCAAATGATATTGTGCTTGATGAAACGGGCCACAACTTGCTTGGTGACATTAGCAAAAGAAGCAGCTTCGACCCATTTGGTGAAATAATCTATAGCAACCAAGATAAAACGATGACCGTTAGAAGCGGTCGGCTCAATCTTCCCAATCATATCAATGCCCCACATTGCGAAGGGCCATGGAGATGTCAGAACATTCAAAGGGACAGGAGGAGCATGCACTTTATCAGCATACACTTGACACTTGTAACAAACCCTGGCATGATTATAACAGTCTTTATCCATAGTGGACCAATAGTAGCCGGCTCTCAATATCTTCTTAGCCATGGTGTGACCACTGGAATGGGTCCCAAAAGCACCTTCATGCATCTCTTCGATGATCTTCGACGCTTCATTCTTATCCACACATCTGAGCAAGATACCATCATGATTTCTCTTGTATAAAGTACCATTACTGAGGAAGAACTTTGCAGCGAACCTCCTTAAAAACTTCTTATATGTGATGGACGCTTCTTCTGGATACTCTTGAGTTTCTAAGTACCTCTTAACATCATGAAACCAAGGATTACCATCCAATTCCACTCCCGCTTCAAAACAAAAAACTGGCTCATCTAACCTTCTAATAGTGATCGAAGGCGCCTCATTAGCCCACTTCACCTTGAACATAGATGATAAAGTGGCCAATGCATCCGCAAGGTGATTCTCCTCTCTAGAGATATGCTCAAATGTGATCTCTTCAAAATAAGGAATCAACTTCATCACATGCTCGCGATAAGGAATCAAGTTTTGATGACGACTTTCCCAATCACCGTTAATTTGACTGATAACGAGATTAGAATCCCCGAAAACTTTCAAGAACTTGATACGCAAGTCAACTGCCACTTCAATCCCATACATACATGCTTCATACTCTGCCATGTTGTTGGTGCAGTCAAAACAAATTCGGGCTGTAAAAGGAATATGGAAACCCTCGGGGGAAGTGATAATAGCTCCCACGCTATTACCCATTGCGTTCGACGCTCCATCAAACACCATCGTCCACCGTGACCCTGGCTCAGGCCCTTCCTTCGGGATGGGAATATTGCAGTCTCTAATGTACATGATGTCTTCATCTGGGAACTCAAACTTCATCGGTTGATAGTCATCCACAGGTTGGTGAGCAAGATAGTCTGCCATGACACTGCCCTTGATAGCTTTCCGGGTGGTATACTGGATATCATATTCTGTCAAAATCATCTTCCAACGGGCAACTCGGCCGGTAAGAGTTGGCTTCTCAAATATGAACTTAATAGGATCCATCTTAGAAATCAGATAAGTAGTATGCGTCAACATGTACTTCCTCAAACGTTTAGCAGCCCATGCTAGTGCACAACACGTCTTCTCAAGCAAAGAATACCTTGACTCGCATTCAGTGAACTTCTTACTCAGATAGTAGATGGCTTGTTCTTTCTTTCCGGTCTCATCATGCTGGCCAAACGCACAACCCATGGAATTCTCCAGAACTGTTAGATACATGATTAGTGGCTTTCCCTCAACTGGCGGTACAAGTATCGGAGGTTCTTGTAAATATCCCTTGATTCTATCAAATGCCATCTGACAATCATCATTCCAAACAACTGCTTGATTTTTCTTTAGTTACTTGAGTAAAGTCTCACAGGTGGCAGTAAGATGAGATATGAACCTGGAGATATAATTCAATCTCCCCAAGAAACCACGAACTTCCTTCTCTATTCTCGGCTCGGGCATCTCTTGTATCGCCTTCACTTTGGCAGGATCATTTTCAATACCTTTCTCACTCACAATGAAACCCAACAACTTCCCCGACCTCACCCCAAAGGTGCACTTGTTTGGGTTCAACCTTATCCTGAACTTCCTTAATCTTTCAAACAATTTCTGCAAATCAACTAGATGTTCTTCCTCTGTTTGAGACTTAGCAATCATATCGTCTACATAAACTTCGACCTCTCTATGCATCATGTCATGAAAGAGAGTAACCATTGCACACTGATAAGTTGCCCCTGCATTCTTCAGACCAAAAGGCATAACTTTGTAGCAAAAATTTCCCCAACGCGTAATGAAAGTAGTCTTTTCCATATCATCAGGTGCCATCTTAATTTGATTATAGCCAGAAAAACCATCCATGAACGAGAAGATCTTGGCTTGAGCAGTATTATCAACCAGAATATCAATATGAGGGAGCGGAAAATCATCTTTAGGGCTTGCTCTGTTCAGATCCCTATAATCAACACACATCCTGACCTTACCATCTTTCTTAGATACCGGCACAATGTTTGCAACCCACGACGGATACGAGACAACCTTCAGAAAACCGGCATCTAACTGTTTCTGTACATCCTCTTTGATCTTTTTGGACATCTTCGGATGAGTTCTTCGAAGTATCTGCTTAACTGGAGGGCAATCGTCCTAGAGGGGCAGCTTGTGTACCACAATATCCGTGTCCAAAACTGGCATATCCTCATAAGACCATGCAAACACATCAACATACTCACGGAGCATATCTATCAACCTTGCCTTCACACTTGCTTCCAAATCGGCCCATATTCTGATTTCTTTCTTTGCTTCATCCGTACCCCAATTAATCAATTCCAGAGGCTCTTCATGCGGATGAATAACCTTCTTCTCCTCTCGTTCTAGTAATCTGGCTAATTCTGCAGGGAGTTCACAATCTTCCTCACTTTCCTTCTCCGCTTGGTGAATCGGATTATCGAAGTTATAAAGAGCGATAGCAGAATTGTAATCATTGGTATCTGGTGTGGAAATGTATCTATATGATTAATTTTTTGGTTTTAATGACAGTGTGTGAAGAATAAAAACATTGCCACATTTTTCAATTAGGAAAACAAATAAATGGTAAAAGTGAAAGTGGAAATAAAATAACACAAATTTTTTGAATCAAAACGTCCTTTATTTTATGATAAAAACTTGCAAAGTGGAACATGGTGGCCCTACACAATGATTCATTACGCCTTGGGCGGAGAGTAGGAATTATGGAATGATAAAGAAAAACAAGAAAATTACTCCTCAACAGTTGTAACTTGAATGGTGTCCACAGATGTTCAATTCTTCAATTCGGTGCAAGGGATGCATGGAGGATCCAATCTTCTATGTTAAACACATCATCTTCCTCATCAATTGCATTGACTTGATCTTCCTTTTCAATGTCGGCACTTGCAAACTTGACAGGGGTGGACGAATCAGAAGCTTTGAGAATCTGTCTTCGCAAGATAGGATCAAACCCCAAGCCAAACTTATTAAACTTCGGGGTAACCTCCACAACACTGCCCCAACCTTCAGGGAGACCTGCCTCAATCAGAACTCGAGCATCTTTCAACGAAGCCAACGAGATCTTAGCTTTCTTCTTATTCTCAACAGGCGGAGTCTTGATCATTTGAATGGTCTCAAAAGCTTGAAACGGAGTCTCGTGTATTTCGCCCTCAATTTCCACATAGCGGAAAGAAACCAAGTGGCTTACAATGTACTCTTCTTCGCCACAAATAGTAATTGTCTTTCCATCAAGAGGATACTTGAGTTTTTGATGAAGGGTGGAAGTGACTGCACCAACCTTATGAATCCAAGGACGTCCCAAAAGACAACAATAAGCCAGATTAATATCCATCACATAGAAAGTGGAAGTAAATGTCTTCGGGCCCACCTTGATCGGTAAATCAATCTCTCCAAACACAGACCTCTTCGAGCCATCAAACGCCTTCACAACAAGGTCACTAGGATGCAACTCCAAACTAGCATAATCAATCTTCATGAGTGCCTTTTTGTGTAGTACATTCAACGACGACCCGGTATCCACCAAAACCCTAGACAAGGTTGTACCCTTGCACTCTATGGAGATGTGTAGAGCTTTGTTATGATTACGACCTTCGGGCGGAAGATCAAAATCTATGAAGCCTAACCCATTGCTGGCTGATATACTAGAGCATACTGTTTCAAATTGACCCACTGGGGAACAAAAGCATTCTTCAACAGTTTCATCAGAGCATTCCTATGAGCCTCAGAATAGATTAACAAAGACAACATAGACATCTTATATGGGGTGTAATGTAACTGCTCAACAATATTATAGTCACTCTTCCTTATCAATCTCATCAATTCTTCAACCTCGGCCTCTGGAGTCGAAGACACATCAGTTGCTACAAGAGGCTTAGGCGCATTAATCTGCTCAGATCTTTGACCATTGACCATCACTTTCCTGCCTTTCGCCTTAGCTAAAGCATCTGCATTACTCTGAACATTTGGAGGACTTAACACCCTTCCACTTCTCATCACACGACCTTCACCAGAAAAGTTATTGACATCCACATCATTATCCTTCACAAAGCTATTCTCAGACGGACCAGAGTCTTGTTTCACCCCATGATAATACACATCAGCGCCATAATGCCAAGGGATTGCCTTCTCACTATCATACGGCATAGGACCAGGCAAAGTAATCATCAATGGTACTGGCTTACTGGCAACAGGAATACGCCTTGGAGTAAACGGAATAGAAATCACCGAAACATCTACTTGAGTCACCTTTCTGTACTTCTTGGCTCTACCAAACTGAAGAGAACCATCATTCATCAGCTCTTGAATCGTGTCTTCAGATCATTACAACCCTTTGGTCGTTCCACACACTTGCCACAAACTGGACCGCAACCTGGGAAAATACCATTATCACTCAAGCACCTCTTGACATAAGGAAGAGAAGTAGTCACATGATTGACGTCCATAACCAAATCTAACCATTCGCCATCCTCAATGATAGCATTAACAGCTACGCCATCATGTAATGGCATAGGATGTTGAATAACATTTGGTCCTGCTGTAGCTTCAAACTGAATAGCCTTGGAATCGAGCAAATCCTGGATCTTACACTTCAGAGCATAACAATTCTCAACTGAATGACCTACACCACCAGAATGGAATTCACATCTTGCATTGGAATCATAATTAGCTGGACGACGATCAGGATTAACAAGCATTTGTCTCAGACTAACCAATTTCAGATCAAGCAGATGTTGTAGGGCTTGGGCATAACCCATTGGCAACGGATCAAACATCCTTGGTTGCCTTTGTTGATAATTGTTGTTTTGCCTCGGAACATTCTATTGTCTGACTTGTTGTGGTTGTTGCTGTTGAGGAGCATTTGCAAGAATAGACACAATATTGATCTATTGTGGATATTGTCTTCTATTTCTTCTTTCATAAGCATGGACATAACTGGTTTCCCCCTCTCTCTTCTTGGGGTGAGCAACAAACGGCTTCTTACCTCCACTCGAAGAAGTTCCCGAACCACTAACTTGAATCCTTCCTGTTTTCATTCCGGCCTCTATTCTCTCTCCTGCCATTACCAATTCAGCAAACCCTACGGATGTAGCCCCGATCATATGATCGTAGAAAGGCCCTTGTAGAGTATTCATAAACATATCAATTAGTTCTCTCTCCAATAAAGGAGGTTGAACCCTTGCAGCCAACTCACGCCACTTCTGCGCATATTCCTTGAAAGATTCATTCGGACCTTGTGACAAACTTTGCAACTGAGTATGATTAGGCGCCATATCCTTGTTGTAATGATAGTGCTTAACAAAAGCACAAACCGAGTCTTTCCATTAGCGAATGTAGGTCCTTTCTAGCTTCATATACCATTCCAAGGATGCACCAGTCAAACTATCCTGGAAATAGTGAATCAACAACCTTTGATCGTGAGTATGAATTGACATCTTCCTGAAGTAAGCAGTGGCATCAGTCACTAGACAAGACGAACCATTGTATTTCTCAAACACCGGAGGCTTGAACTTTGGGGGAACCCTCACCCCTGATACCAACCCAAGATCATTAGCATCCATGCCGAAAATGCCTTCTCCTTCAACAGCTTTCAAACGTTCCTCCAATTGACGGTACCTCCTGTCTTCAATAGGGAAGTTTGGGTCCGAATGCAAAGAAAAACCATCTTCATCCTGCTCAAAATCATGATCACGTTCCTGATTACCCCTCACAATAACTGGATTACCTATGCGATTCCCCACGAGCTGAGAGCCCGGAGGCGGGGGAAACTGCCCCTGGTTAGCACAACGAAGATCAAAAGAATTTCCTTGAGGTCCGTGAAGATTCACGAAAGCCTGGTCTTGCACATTATCCAGCCCAACAGAAATATCAGCAAACAACCCCTGATTCTCAGCATCAGCCCGGTTACAAACTTGATTATTGACCAGAGCAGTCAACTCATCCTGTCTCCGGTTTGAATTTGTGATTGCTTCCCTGAATTGAGTTATCTAGGTAGCAATCTGGATCCTCAACTCAGCAAGCTCTGCTTGTACTTGCTCCATCTTCCTCGGAAAATTACTTCGGGTAGAGTAACAGTAAGTTGTCGTCTTGAATATCCTCTGATAATAAAGGTAAAGTCAGAATAAGAACACCAACCAGAAACCTGTTATGCATGAGGTATGTATATGCATGAATATATATGCAATACATGCAATGACATGTTTATATATTTTCAGGATTCTAATACTCGTAGCCATGTTTTTGGGCAATAGCACAAGATGAAGTGATGAACACCGATTGATCCAAATCTCATTAAAATAACAGAAACAAAGATAAAAATAGTTCCACAAAGTACTTCAACAATAATACAATCAAAGATGCTAAAGATTCTTACAATAAAATGTAAAGAAGTGGAAACCCATCAACAAGCCTGATGGTGATTCTCTTTTGAAACATAAGACAAAATAATAAACCTAAAAATCTGACATAGGAAAGCCTGCGGATTCCTGAATTCCCAACTGGATCTTGAGCTGCCCAATTTCTTCTATTGCCAAAGATAGCTGAACATCCTTCTCTCTGAGCTGGTCTTCGAATGCTTCCCTCTGAGTGGTTTCCTTCAGAATCTTCTTTTCTTGGCTTCTGATATTTGCTTTATGCTTCTTCTCCAATTCAAACTTGGAATCTTTACTTTTCTTCTCAATCTCCGCTATAGCCCTCATGTGATCTTCCAATAATATCATCTCCCCTTCAATCCTAGATCTCTTCCTTGCAGCGTCAGACGTCTCTCCCTCAAACTTCTTGAGCTTATGAGCTAACTGATTCTTCTCTTGGGTAGCAACCAAACACCTCACGGTTAGAGTCTCTTTTTCTTCTAGTAGAAGGAGGTTTTGAGCGCGCACTTGCTCATAATCTCCTTTGGGCACAACATCTGGAACATTAGTAACTTGAGGATGGAAAGGTGCAACTCTAGTAATAGAAGGCCACTGTCGATCTTTGTTTCTTCCTTCAATCCACTGGACAAATGATGCATAAGCTGTAGGATCTTTCTTGCCGAAGAACTGTCCTCCTTCAAGGTGAATTATCTTCCAAGCTTGAACAGCTCTTTCCAGAGATCCGGTAATATCTGGTATGTCAAAACACAAAGTCTCTCGCACACACTCTTCACTAGGAGGGCCTATCAGAGCATACCCCAATTGTCTCAAAGCAAGGAATGGATTATAGTTGATGCCACCTCGTATGCCTATGAGAGGTACATTAGGGAACTCTCCACAACGGACAATTATACTTTCTATATCCGTGTTAGTCATAACATGCCTATACCAACTGATATCCTGAGATGTGAGGGCCATCAAGCGAGGCATCCACCGCATAGTATGCTGAGTATCCACAAAAGCACCGGCACGAGGGAGGAAACTTTGGAACCATTGGTACAAGAGTGGAGCGCAACAATGGACCAAACTACCATTTCCTTTGTAACTCTTCGAATGAATGGAATGATACAAATCTCCCAAGAGGGTTGGAACAGGATTCTTCTGAATGAACAAAGTGATAGCATTCTCATCAATGAATTTGGGCTCATTTGGGAACAAGACCATGCCATAAACGCAACAAGCCAAGATGGCATTGAAACCTCTCCAATCAAACTTCGCAGCTTTAGCATTAGCTTCTCTCAGCAGAAATCCTAGATGAAAACCTTTCACCGCCCCCTTTTTCGCGGCATTAGCTAAAATCACCGACTTCTCTAAAAACAAGGCAGCAGCAACCTGATCATCAGTAGGTTTCCCCATAGCAATGTGAAAAGGTACTTCATGAAGCACTGGAATGTCCAACAGATCAGAATATTCTTCTAACGTAGGTAACAACAGATAATCTGGAAACACAAAGCATCTTAACTCACGATCGTAGAACTGGAACAAAGCTTTAAGACCATCTTCCTGGTATTCACTGAGAGGGTACTTCAAATATGACAAAATCCTTCCATAATCCTTGGTAAACTCAACAACAACCTCAGAAGGGAACCTCTTAGCCAACAAAATCAAACTCTCAAGAGCTGGAGCGGGGAACTTGTACACTGGGTGATGTCTATAATTAGTCTTCTTTTCAGTATCCATCTTTTAGTGGTGACCCAACAACCTGACTCGGAGACTAGTAATCCTGGAAATGATAAAGCATGTATGTTAAAAAAATGAATGTAGTTTGTAAAATGTTTCATGAATGCAATAGGACCCAAGCTCCATTTTTGAACATTGTTTTGCTGGTGAACTAAACCATAGGTGATAGAACCAATAACCAAAGAACCCAAGTAACATAAGTCAGCATCTGTACTTGTCCCAACCCAACCTCACGGGTAATTCTAGACACAACTGGGTACCTAATGATAAACAGAGTCGATGATTCTTTATTGAGCACTTCGCTTGCTACACAAAGGGTGTAGGGTGAAAGTATCGTCAATCGAAACTCGTCTGAGTTTGGTACTTCATGCCTCCTCACACGCATCACGGGATGCAGGATTCGACATGAACTTCTGTCTATCCTATATGTCACTGGCCTGGGTAGTGGGCCTTTTACCTCTTGTAACTCCCACCCACCAAAAATAATAGCACAACAGCAGACAGAATAATATAGCCTGATGCAGATGCATGCAAACATGTACAAGTATACATATACAAATAATAAAAAAACAAGCTATAAAGCAATAAACAAAACAAATAAACACCCAAAAGAATAGAAAACAAAAGCTAGGATCGACTTCTGAACGGACCAGCAATAGGTCAACTGTCCCCAGTGAAGTCGCCAGCTGAAACACCCAGCCGAAAAATCAAAGGATATAACTATATATCAATGAAGTCGCCATCGAACGTTTTTTATCCCTCCGAGAGGGAAAGGTAAACATTGAGTAAACCTAAAACGGAGAAATCACGGTCTTGCGACCGAGAGATCGGGTAAGGAATTCTGTTACGCGAGGGGAAGGTATTAGCATCCCACGCGTCCGTAGTACTCTACGGTATCCGCTTTTACTTTCTATCTAATGTGTGTAAAGGTCTATCTATATTTGTATATGGTATAATGTATGCAAATGCAAAAAGAAAAGAAGGACAAAGAAATAAAGAAAAGAACAAAAGAAAAAGAAAACACGGGGAAAAGAAGGAAATATTTAAAAGGTTTCTCGATCTAGCCCCGCGACAGGATGCCTGCGTATTCCCTCGTGCAATGGGAAAGTCAAAGCGCCGTAGTTCGGCTCACTTGTTTTGGTTGGTTTGTGTTTTTTAAATTAGCAGACGAAGCAGCGAACGATGACGAAACACCTCCGCGATGGCGAAACATCAGCTATAGACAGAATGACGAAACATCAGAAGACGAGATGACGAAGCATCAGGGGATGAGATGACGAAACATCAGCAGCAGGACGACGAAACATCAACAGTAAATAGGACGACGAAACATCCTAAAAATAATTGGTTTGTATCTTTTACTTTAGAAAAAGTTTCAGATTATTAGAGTGTTTTAATGCACTTAACAAAACAAGATATTAATTTTTAAGAATGAAAAATGATAAAGGTAAAATGGCTAAGGGAAACTAACCTACTTCTAAATCCTAATGTTATCATACAAGATTGATCCTAAGTTATGGATATAAGCAAAGGGAAGAATCTACCTAAAGTTATCATACATGGATGCCTAACTTAATGTCTAAACTCGATAACTAAACTAATCGAGCAAAACTAAAGAGAATCTATAAAATCAATTACCTTGGTTATAAAACCAAGTGAGAAAAGGGGTAGAATCAAGTAAAGTGATTTGGAAAAAGCACACAAACTAAGCACTAACAAGTGCTAAAAGAAAAGAAGAAGAAGAAGAAGAAGAAGAAGAATATATGATAGAATTTGAGTGAGTGATGTTCATACAAAGTGTCATGTGAAGTGAGGTCAGTAGACACAAAATTCATTTACGAAGTTTATACAATTCTTTAACAAACACCAAACATCATTATAAGCACATACATACAAGTTAACTCACAAACTAGGCCAAACTAGTCCTAGAAGCATACAAAGAGATAATTGTGCGAAGCGTTAGACTTAGATGAAGTTAATAGACAATTAAAGAATAAAATGACATAAAAGTCAGTAGCTAATCATTTTAATGTTCATATACATCATACCAATAAACCACAAAGATTCAATAGCAAAAATCTACCAAAAAGTGCACAAACTTGCAACAAACGTGTGTAGTAAAGTGCATCTAAGTGTGTGGGACTTATAACATGCAAAGAAGGTGTCAAGATGAAGATATTACAGTACCAAACATAATATGAAATAATTAGTAACCAAATTATAAAGGTAAATTTCACAAAGATGCAATAATGACATTAGTGCGAGAACTAGTTGAAATGCTTAAGCTAGAAAGTGTTTACAAGCTAAAAGAAGCCATGGAAAGGAAAAGATGAAAAGAAATGAAACAAGAAATATTAAAATACACAAGTTATATTAGAAATCATATTAACAAGATCATCTAAACATGTATTCAAAGAATTCACAAGCAAAACACTCAAGAGAAATGCATTCGATTCGTGCAAGTGCGGGTAAACATGTGTATGCATGTGTGTGGGTTTGTGCTTGTGCATACATATGATAAATGTCAAATAGTGGTGGGATCAGAGGCAACATATGATTAAAAACTACTCAAGCTATATACTATCAACTCATAAGATGCTTCAACTTGCACATGTACAACATCTACACACAAACTAGTTAAAGGCTTGACCTAGAATGCAACTAGGGACGGAATGAAGCGTGATTGATGCATGAATGTAAAGGAGTGAAACTCATAGCATAAGAAGACATGGAAAGAAGTAGCTAGCATGGTAATAATTCTTTATCATCATATACATAATCATCATGAAGATTCACAAGCAAAGCAAACTAGGAAAGTCTAAGTATGCATCTAGAATTATGTAGTGAAAATGTGCATAGATGTGTGATTGTCAACATGCCTTGTGGTGTCATTTTTAAGTGAAGTCAGTGGTGGAAATATATATATATATATTGCATCCATGTTAGACACAAACAAATTATAATTATCTCAAAAGAAAATCTATACAAAACTAACACATGAAGAACTAGTCAAGGGTTTGTCCTAAACATGCACCTAGGAATCAAATGAAACATGGCATGGCCTAGGTGAAGAGGTATGACATTTAGAAGATGGAAAATGATAAAATTCTGTAGTTATAATGGTAGAGATGCACTCATGTCATATACACAATCGTCATAATCTTTTCATGAGCAACTTTTAATAGGAAAACATGAATGCGCATCCTAAAAATGCGTGATGGAAAGTGCTTATGTGTGTATTCAAACATGCTTGTGTCAAGTGTTATATTCAAGTGATATGAGTGATAGAACATAAACATGATGCTCACACAAACACAAAACAATTATCAATTATCATGCCTCACAATTATTCATGGTGCAAAGATTAGTAATGGAAAGGAGCGATTCTAAACCCTAGAGTTAGTTTTAAGTAAGCATACAAGTTAATGAGTGGTGAAGAGGAAAGATGAGAAGGTAATATGACATACAAGGTCAGTATCCTAAGACCTAAGTAAACCATAAACATAAGCAATTCAAACAAAGTAAAAAGCTTTCATACACAAGTACATTGAATTAGGGTTTGAAAGCATCTAAACTAGTTAAACATGACACTTAAGAAAGATTTAAACAAAATAGTTTTAATTAGAAAATTAAAACTATGTGTGACTTGTGTCATAAGTTTAACTCAAGATATGATTCATGAGCAACCAAATGTAGAAGATGGAACTTCCATACACAAACAAGTCACCTATTTGATGAACGAAATCATCTAAAGTAAATACCACTTATCTTAGATCAAACGACATTGATTAAGATTATGTAGGAAGGGAATGATGTCTTGTATGTCATAGGGTGATGATAGAACCCTCACAAGATGCTTGTCATGAGCTCAAGGTTAGTTCAATTGAAGTAACATGCCTCAAACATCATGAACCTATAATCCCTTAAGGTATTGTTCAATCAACAATAGAAGAAGAAAAAAAGATCTAGCTCCTTTAGGTCATCGTGATGACATTACAATTGAATGCAAGTCAATGAATCAAAGAGCATTGAATTATTGATTACATAATTCACAAGGTCAGAAGTGGAGATTGTAACACCCCAAATTCTACCCGAAAAATATATCGAAAATCAGAGTAATTAAAATTTTCAACAAAACATGGGATGCCACATTTCAACATTCACAACACAAATAGATAAGATACATAACACTTTTTAATTCGGAGAATCTCATAACAACTTGCAATAACTTTCAAACAAAATATTTTTTTATTACTACGCAGCAGAATTCATAGTTATACAACTGAATATATTATACTAATAACAACTTGAAACATGTTATTCAACTTTCAACATACTTAACAACTTTTTATTTCACAACATCACTTAGGATTCAACAAATTATACTAATAACAACAAGAGTCAACAATATAAACAACATAGATCAAACATCCCCCCGAGTGTTACGTATCAGAGCAAAGACACCGACTTGAACCAACAACAACTAATTCTTCCATTCTTGAATACCTGCACGTTACCAGTATAAAGGCAACGGCGAAACAAATGAAGGGGTGAGATATCTAACAATCTAATAAATTGTATGATAAATAATATATGATAGAATTTAGATAACGTAAATCACCACTTCGCAACTTATTCTCACAACCAACAATTAAAACATAATCATCAACGTAATATAATGACAACAATTTCTCCACACAACAATATTTATCACAACATATTCGTCAACGTAACAACTTAACTCAACACAACTTAATAACAACAACTTAATAACAACGCCAACTTATAACAACAACAACTTATAGCAACAACAACTTATATCAACAACAACACAACGACAATCACTAAACAACGAATAATAACAACAACTTTAACTTGTGACTCAATATGTGACTCAACTATGCAAATGCATGTGGTACCATTTGGAGCAGAACTCCCAACTTAAACATATGCCAGTTTATCGAGGCATTAACAAGGCATAACCCTTCAACGTGGTGCCATCAAGGCCAATGCATAAGCCTTCAACTTTTAACGTGGTGTCAATCCAGACCAACTTAATAATGCAATGTATGTCATGCAACCTCAACTTCAACAACAAATACACAACAATGCAACAACAACATACAACATACAACAACAACTTAAAATATACATCAATGACATCAACTTAGATCAACACTGGTCATTCGACCTACAACTCAAGCATGTCCATAAATCAGAACAATTCAACTTATTCAACATTGGCCATAGGCCTGCAACTTCATCAACTGCAAAACAACTTATCAACGGTGGTCATACGACCTACGACTTCATCAACGTATCAACAACAATAATAGTTTATCAATAAAATTAATACGAGCAAACAAAAACCCATTTCATCACAATCTGCAACTTTGCAATTTATTAACAACATCAATACCAGCAAATAACAACGACAATTCAACGGAAACAACACAACACAATTTATCACCTACAAATTCATCATTTACGACAAGTATATAATTTATTCTATACTCTTAACTCATAAAAATGTCATGATAATATATAATTATAACTTGACATAATTCTCAATGAATTATAAATCACTCTACCACAATCCCTACGATTCTAAAATAACTCGAAGGTGCTCAAAATTGCTCTACCGATAACTCTTGTATATAAATAATATTTATGAAAATAATTGGTTAATGGTCTGACTCAAGTAATAGTAAAACAACTCTAAAGGGTCAAATATCTTTACCTCGGCTTATTAGACTTAATTTTAAACAATTCGAAAACAACGCTGACAACTCTAAACATGTACAAATTACTCATTACAATTAAAGTATGACTCTTAATAACTCAAAATAAATATGACAATTTTATTAAAAACTCTAACAACTCTATTGACAACTCTAACAACTCTATTGACAACTCTGACGGAATTAAAATTAACATAATTACTCATTTCTAATTCAAAACTCCTAAATATATTATACTAATAATATATAAGTCTTTATTATTATTATTATTATTATTATTATTATTATTATTATTATTATTATTATTATTATAATAATAAACTAATAATCCAAGTACTTATATTATTCTCCTAAAACAAAGAGCTTATATAACAGCATTACGTCTATTTCTAGAACATGAATTGAATTAGATTTTTCAATAGTGATTGCTTTTGTTGTATATTGCATGATTAGTTTCAATGTTATATATTCTAACCATACTCACGCTGCAGTACCTAGAATATTAGACCGAATTTTCAAATTACTCTCAAAAGTTGATACAGTAACGTAAATAGCTATCAATTGCTATAGTTTCATAGCATAGGCTGCTACGGTGCTAATACATATTAAATTAAGTTCTCAATTTATCCCTTAATTTTACTAATATATCAATTTCAAAAACAATTAGTTATAACATATTAAACCTTACTCGTCAAAATCTAACAATTTGAGTCATAGAAATTTAGGGGTTTCAACCTAAACATACAGAACAATCACAAATGCATAGTAAATTCTCCATTATCATAATTCTCACATACTACTCATCATACAATCTATTAGAAAATTAGAACCCCACCCTTACCTGGATTGAAGGTCGCTCTACGGAGTTCCGGTCGAATTTCGGTTTGACTTTACGGCAGTTTTTCTCCCAAGCCTATTCTTCTTTTTCTTCCTCTTTTCACGTATACTATTCTTTTCCCCTTTTCTTCTCCTTGTTTTCTAACAACCTCTCCAAAAACCTAATTTTTTATTATTTATAATAACTAATAATTATATTTCTCTTATTGGACCTATTTCTCTACACCTCTCTTTCTACTAATTTCAACCATCTAAGCCCAACAAATTATTCTAATTTTATTATTATTACTAATAGTCAATTATTATTATTATTATTATTATTTATTAATATCTATCGGCTAATCAACAATTAATCCAATTAACGCCTCTTATAATAATTCCGATAATTCCCAACTTCGACTAATTCCAATAAATAATTTCTTATATAATTTAATTAAATAATTAATTAAATTTTCGGGCGTTACAACTCTCCCTCACTTAGAATATTTTCGTCCTCGAAAATCTATCCGACACAAGCATCCTCAGTTGCGTTTGGTAACACTCCGACTACTATCTTTCCGATATAACAACAACTCAACATGGTTAAATCCAATACGCAAACGTTAATCTTCCATTACTCTTGAAACATAATCGTTACTGTCTTGCCAACCATTTTAGCAATACCTTGAAACAATATCTTACAAAATAGTAACAACTACAACTCGCTTAATTTTTTGTACAACATGGTATCCTCACTTAACAACATTCTGGTTGTAGCACCCACTACTTACTTACCATTAAGATAGCAAAACAATTTTATATCATCCAACATGATCTCGTCTACTATCAACAAGAGATTAAGGGTGATCAGTTCCTCAATTTGTCAATAGATAGCCGACAACCATAATAGATATTAAACCGTCGTCACTAACATTAATAGAATCCTTTTTCCAACTTCCACTCACAGTTCAAAGATCCCAACTACTCCAACAACTTCTACAATTTTTTTAAAATCAATCCCAATAATTCTACAGCATGGCCTACTTAAACAACAACTTACTAAATTCTATCTCATAGCAACTATTCTTTTCCAATACAATCCAACTTGTCAAACAACCAAAATATTAAATCTGTATTACTTTCGAATTCAAAAAACAACAAGGCTCCTACAACGTTTGCACTGTATCCATTAGTAGCATACTAATATGATATCTCTCAACCAAACACAACAGAGAAGCAAAGCTTCTCCCCCACTTAGCTTCAACTAACTCCTGGAACAACAATCAGAAAACAACAAGTACCGACAGTGTTCCACACACTTGTCACGTACAAAGAAAGTAGACAACATTAGACAACAACGGCGGACGGACCGACCCTCGATACCACTAATGTAACACCCCAAATTCTACCCGGAAAATATATCGAAAATCAGAGTAATTAAAATTTTCAACAAAACATGGGATGCCACATTTCAACATTAACAACACAAACAGATAAGATACATAACACTTTTTAATTCGGAGAATCTCATAACAACTTGCAATAACTTTCAAACAAAATATTTTTTTATTACTACGCAGCGGAATTCATAGTTATACAACTGAATATATTATACTAATAACAACTTGAAACATGTTATTCAACTTTCAACATACTTAACAACTTGTTATTTCACAACATCACTTAGGATTCAACAAATTATACTAATAACAACAAGAGTCAACAATATAAACAACATAGACCAAACGTCCCCCCGAGTGTTACGTATCAGAGCAAAGACACCGACTTGAACCAACAACAACTAATTCTTCCATTCTTGAATACCTGCACGTTACCAGTATAAAGGCAACGTCGAAACAAATGAAGGGGTGAGATATCTAACAATCTAATAAATTGTATGATAAATAATATATGATAGAATTTAGATAACGTAAATCACCACTTCGCAACTTATTCTCACATACAACAATTAAAACATAATCATCAACGTAATATAATGACAATAATTTCTCCACACAACAATATTTATCACAACATATTCGTCAACGTAACAACTTAACTCAACACAACTTAATAACAACAACTTAATAACAACGCCAACTTATAACAACAACAACTTATAGCAACAACAACTTATATCAACAACAACACAACGACAATCACTAAACAACGAATAATAACAACAACTTTAACTTGCGACTCAATATGTGACTCAACTATGCAAATGCATGTGGTACCATTTGGAGCAGAACTCCCAACTTAAACATATGCCAGTTTATCGAGGCATTAACAAGGCATAACCCTTCAACGTGGTGCCATCAAGGCCAAGGCATAAGCCTTCAACTTTCAACGTGGTGTCAATCCAGGCCAACTTAATAATGCAATGTATGCCATGCAACCTCAACTTCAACAACAAATACACAACAATGCAACAACAACATACAACATACAACATACAACTTAAAATATACATCAATGACATCAACTTAGATCAACACTGGTCATTCGACCTACAACTCAAGCATGTCCATAAATCAGAACAATTCAACTTATTCAACATTGGCCATAGGCCTGCAACTTCATCAACTGCAAAACAACTTATCAACGGTGGTCATACGACCTACGACTTCATCAACGTATCAACAACAATAATAGTTTATCAATAAAATTAATACGAGCAAACAAAAACTCATTTCATCACAATCTGCAACTTTGCAATTTATTAACAACATCAATACCAGCAAATAACAACGACAATTCAACGGAAACAACACAACACAATTTATCACCTGCAAATTCATCATTTACGATAAGTATATAATTTATTCTATACTCTTAACTCATAAAAATGTCATGATAATATATAATTATAACTTGACATAATTCTCAATGAATGATAAATCACTCTACCACAATCCCTACAATTGTAAAATAACTCAAAGGTGCTCAAAATTGCTCTACCGATAACTCTTGTATATAAATAATATTTATGAAAATAATTGGTTAATGGTCTGACTCAAGTAATAGTAAAACAACTCTAAAGGGTCAAATATTTTTACCTCGGCTTATTAGATTTAATTTTAAACAATTCGAAAACAACGCTGACAACTCTAAACATGTACAAATTACTCATTACAATTAAAGTATGACTCTTAATAACTCAAAATAAATATGACAATTTTATTAAAAACTCTAACAACTCTATTGACAACTCTAACAACTCTATTGACAACTCTGACGGAATTAAAATTAACATAATTACTCATTTCTAATTCAAAACTCCTAAATATATTATACTAATAATATATAAGTCTTTATTATTATTATTATTATTATTATTATTATTATTATTATTATAATAAACTAATAATCCAAGAACTTATATTATTCTCCTAAAACAAAGAGCTTATATAACAGCATTACGTCTATTTCTAGAACATGAATTGAATTAGATTTTTCAATAGTGATTGATTTTGTTGTATATTGCATGATTAGTTTCAATGTTATATATTCTAACCATACTCACGCTGCAGTACCTAGAATATTAGACCGAATTTTCAAATTACTCTCAAAAGTTGATACAGTAACGTAAATAGCTATCAATTGCTATAGTTTCATAGCATAGGCTGCTACGGTGCTAATACATATTAAATTAAGTTCTCAATTTATCCCTTAATTTTACTAATATATCAATTTCAAACACAATTAGTTATAACATATTAAACCTTACTCGTCAAAATCTAACAATTTGAGTCATAGAAATTTAGGGGTTTCAACCTAAACATACAGAACAATCACAAATGCATAGTAAATTCTCCATTATCATAATTCTCACATACTACTCATCATACAATCTATTAGAAAATTAGAACCCCACCCTTACCTGGATTGAAGGTCGCTCTACGGAGTTCCGGTCGAATTTCGGTTTGACTTTACGGCAGTTTTTCTCCCAAGCCTATTCTTCTTTTTCTTCCTCTTTTCACGTATACTATTCTTTTCCCCTTTTCTTCTCCTTGTTTTCTAACAACCTCTCCAAAAACCTAATTTTTTATTATTTATAATAACTAATAATTATATTTCTCTTATTGGACCTATTTCTCTACACCTCTCTTTCTACTAATTTCAACCATCTAAGCCCAACAAATTATTCTAATTTTATTACTACCTCCGTTCCTATATATAAGAGACAATTCAATTTTTAGATTCATTGAATAATCAATATACCTAGTCTATAAATTGACCAAATACATTGATCATTCAATGAATATAAAAAATGAATTGTCTCTTATATATAGGAACAGAGGTAGTATTATTACTAATAGTCAATTATTATTATTATTATTTATTATTATTATCTATCGGCTAATCAACAATTAATCCAATTAACGCCTCTTATAATAATTCCGATAATTCCCAACTTCGACTAATTCCAATAAATAATTTCTTATATAATTTAATTAAATAATTAATTAAATTTACGGGCGTTACATAAAGGATCCAATTGGAATTGGACCTCTAAAACCATGCATGATGCACATAACACAAGTATTACAACCATAACCCTAAAGTGGTGACATTCCAACAACAAAATCAACATAAGGTTGAGAAAATTAGGGGCTTAAATGAGTCGATCAAACTGGAATCAAGGCCCTAAATATGCTATAAGTATCAAGTAAGGAATTGAGAAGTAAATTCCCAAAGGATGGCGTGAATGCATTCCTCACCCCATAATCCATGCACAAGAATGCAACAAGTGAAACAAAGATCAAACATCTTCTAGTTAAAGGATCAAGATGATCCCATGACGTCAAATGTCTCTCAAGTCCTTAGAAGACTATCCTTGAGGTTATCATACCCCTAAACATCAATTAGAAACACAAATTATACAAGAACATGGTCTAAGAATCAAGACACCAACAAAGTAGGGTTTTGGGAACCACACAAACTTTATGTTCAAGGTAGAAACCAAATGATCAACATTTAATTTCCAATGAATGAAAACATGTTTACACATCAATATAGCATTCAAATGATCATCACATACCCAAATGTTGGCCTTAAATTATGTCCACAAGCTTCAAATTGAAGCTAGACTCAATTACACTAGGCCAAAAGGTATGTTCACCTTAGAAATTCCACAAAAATAGAAAATTGAAATATAAAATCCAAGAAAAAATGAACTAATGAGCTCAAATACCTTACAAGTCAGAGACATATCCTTGCTCAATTCAAAAGTCCATGGAAAGGTCAAAATAAAATCAAGAAGTGAACACTAGTTCAACATTTATACTTATATGACCAATAAACAAGAAAAAATTTGTAAAAAATACAAATGTCAGAAATAAAAATTTACAAAAATTAGAAACACTGACCTAACATCCCAAACATGATCAAAACTATTTTTTCCATTTTTTATTTTCAAGGAAAAATGATAAAAGCAATAAAAATGCAAAATATATAATGCAAATCATATATTTAATGTAAAAATTGATTTAATTATGCAAAAATGACAAAATTATAAAATAAAAATCAGAAATGTGGGGTGCATGATTTAAATGAACTAAAATATTTTTTATGTATATTTTATATGCAGAAAAGTATTTTAAATAATTTAAATATGCATGAAATGCACTATAATGCAAGAAATTATTTAATTATGCAAACAATGCAAACATTCTGAAATAAAGTTCAGAAATGCAAAATTAATCCCTTAGAGGGTTCAGAATATTTTTTGTGGAATTTTTCAACATGAGAAACTATTTTTATGAATTTTTCAATTGAAACACAATTAATTAATCTCAGAATTTATTTAACTAGTCAAAACATTTTTTAAAAATTTGGAAAAAATTCCACAAAATTCTTGATGTCAAAATGAGTCTATGATATTTTTTTATAATTTTTGGATAATTTTTGGATGCAAAATAAATTGATTAAAGATGCTAATTACAAAATTAATTAAATGGAAGTAAAAAAATGCAAGCAACAAATTAGATGATGCCACGCATCATCTTCAACCTTTAGCCAAAGCCCTAAAATGCGTGTAAGATCAGTGTCATGCAAGCTACTTCTAATATTCATAACTATCTCATTTCTCAACCAAATCAAGTGATTCAAAGCTCAGATTAAAGTTCACATGGCAAGCTACAACACACAACTTGTAAAAATCCAAATGACCCACCATGCATCAAGAAATCAGAACAAGAAAATCACGAAAATCATCCAAATCTAGATTTTCAGAACATCATGCTATGCAATATTCTTCAAAAAAAGATGCAATTATACATCAAACCTATTGTTTGGCCAGCTAACCACGCATGTATAAGCTCATATTCATCAATGGCAAGCTAGAAATCCAGATTCAAAGTTTGGAAGTTACCTCTTGATTTAGAAAATAAATCAAAATATGCCTCTGAAATTGAAGAGAAAACTCCACCAGCTTGCTCTTGAGACTTCAATGAAGCTAGAATGATGAAGAAAATCCCTCATAAATACGATTTGCAGCAACTTCAAACCATGAGAAAAGTTGAAAAGTGCAGAGTGTGTGTGGATCTAGAAACGAGAGAGAGAGAGAGAGAGAGAGAGAGAGAGAGAGAGCTCTTGAGCAAATAGGAAGCTTCCTACTTATATTGTGTGAGTGTAGCAAGGTTACATCAGTCTTTTTTCTTCACAAATCCATTAGAGCAAAAAAATGATAAAAATGGCATTATGAGGTCAGCTTGCGTTTTGTGCCTCTTCACACACTCCTTGGTTGTGTTTTGATGAGCTGGCTAGGTAGTGAAGAGTGCTCACGTGATCCATTCCTTAGCCTTACTAGATATAGCAAGAATAAATAAAATGGTGCATGGCAATAAAACTTGCTGGCATGCTTGCTTTGAATCCCAGCCTTGCTTGCTTAAAAACCACTTACAAAATCAACACAAAAACAATGCAAACGCACCTCTGCATAAACAGCCTTGTATCTTCTTGTTCACTTCCAATTTTCTCACAAATGGCTCATGCATTTTTTGGCTTTTTGAGGCCTATCAATAGCTCTTGGAATGAGGATTAAAATGAGCTTTGGTTCACTGAAAATTGAGCTGAAATGAATGAGATATGGTTATTGGAATTTATGCACAAACATGACAATTTTCTGGGCACACGCACGCGCATCTGGCTTGCATGGTCGTGCATGGAGTCAGCTTTATGGCCTCCACTTGTGAGCTTTGTAACTCCTTCAATGTTGAACCAAATGATGTGATTCAAAGTTCCAATTAACGATCTCATGCCGTACTTCAAAATGCACGAAGTAGATTTCTCAAATTCCATCTGAATCAAGAGATATAAGCTTCAAGATTATGCCCACCACCTGTTTGTGAAAAGTACGCGTAGAAAATGCCCAGAAATTTGCATGCTTGCCCAGACTTGGTCAAAACTTGTGCATGAAACATCTAACTCAAATATCTCTCAAATGGTGCATTTTTGAGAAATTTTACACATTGAAAAACTTGTAGGATTTTTTTCAAGCTTTCCAAAAATGTATGGTATGCAACCATTGGATAAAAATTGAGAAAGTTATGACATGTCAAAGTTTCATAGGGTGGACACTTAGAAAAAAATTTAGCTTTACATAACTTCAAGAACAAGTTAACCCTAATTTCTTCAACTTTCTTGGTTCAATGGTGAATTTGATCATGAAAAATGAAAATATGATATTTGAATTGATGGTTGACCAAAAGTCCACTTGGTCAACTCCTGATTTTGACCAAAATGACCATTTTGCCCCTTGTGATCAATTGGCTTGCTTCTACTCAAAATTGAGCCTCAATATTTCACTAATGGATGTCCAACAACATATAGGAACAAGTGAAATCAAGTTTGAGTGAAAAATCTAGAGAAATCCTGATTTTACCCAAAACCCTAATTTTGCACCTTGTGCTAGGAGATAGCCAATCAAGCTTTATAACCTCAAATCTTCTGAATGTGTTGAGTAATTCTTTAAACCATGATAACTCAAATGATCATAGGAAGATGACACTTCAAGACATTGACCTATCCAAACTTCAAACTTCACAATGGGCCAAAACCCTAATTTCATCAGATGAATAGCACAGATGAATTCCTCATCAATTCTTTGTAAAACTTCAATTCTTGAGGAATCAATGAGACAAATGAGATGTCTTGGGATATAATACATCATTGTGACTTGAAAGATCCAAAGATGTGATTATTTGGGACTCCCTCAGAAGAGTATGCTAACACAATCAACCTCCTTAGTTTGTAGAGGACTTGAGAACCCAAAGAACTTTGATCCTATCATGAGGTATGAATGCAATGCAATATGATGTTTATGAAATGTGATATTTATGATAAAACATAAGCCTAAATAAAGAGGGTAAATTTTGGGGTGCAACACTAGGACAAAACCTCAACCTCTAAGCCATTTAATCTCTGATTCACAAGGTAAGGGTGGGGTTCTTACTCTCTAATTAGGAACATTATGAATGATAGGTAGTGGGGTTTGTGAAATTGCTAGGTTTATGACTTGTTTTGTCATTGGAGATTTTAATTTAAAACTTGAAAATCTATGGAACTTGTTAAATGTTGTGGTAAATGTTGTTTTATTCGATTACCCATGTTGCTAGTACCTTAGGATGGTTTGTTTTAGGTTGTAGTTGTGTTTGATGCCAAAAAACTGGCAAGAGGAAGATGCTGGCAGCGCTAAAAACCCAATCTATTACGCTTAGTTTACGGCGCCAACGGGTTGATGCGGCGCGAACTGAACCCTGCTAAAGTCGCGGCACAAACCCTCCTTCGCGGTGCATACTGAGTTGTTTTGGTCACACTTTTCTGATTTTGAGTTCTGCCCAATTTTAAACGCTTTGGCTAGGGAACCTTAAGTTGGCTTTTATGAGGATAATAACACTAGTAATGAGTAAGGAATGGTATAGGAATTGATAAGAAATAGTTACGAATTTAAATGTTGGTAAATATAAGCGGTTTAACCGATTAATCGAAATTGGAAGGATTGAGGAAATGGCTCGTATATGCTAGTAAGCTATCGTAGCATGTTTGTTTTGTCGAATCCATGTTGAATGTAATGAATTGTTATTGTTGAAAGTTGTTGTTTTTGAAGGCTTGATGGCCAACGTTGATGGTTGCTTTGTCGTTTTACGTTGTTGGTTTACGTTGTTGTTGTTGTATGTCATTTACGATTGTCGCATACATACATTGCATATGATGTTGGCCTATATTGGCAAAAATACGTTGGCCGTTGGGGGAAATTTGATTAAGTTAAAGGCTTACGCCTTGATGCCTCGGAATTACTGGCAGTTGATTACGTTGGGAGTTTTACTCCGATGGTACCACATGCATTAGCATTCGTTGAGTTGCATAACATATCACATGATGATGTTGTTTTGCGATTGAATTGTGTTTGTTGAGGATTGGTTGAGAGATTGCAAAATGGTGATTTTATATAATTCTAACTATATAGTATTTATCATGATCTTAATTATATAGTTTGATATCTCACCCCTTTCATTTTTTTCGTCGTTGCCTTTATATTGGTAACGTGCAAGTAACCAGGAGGAGTAGCCGTTATCGTTTTTAGTTCGAGTTCAGTGTCATTGCACTGATACGTAGCACTCGGGGGGAATGAACACTTGTCGTATTTTGTTGTATTTAATATTGAATATTGTGTCATTAATTGAGGATTTCATTATGTTGATGTTGTTTAAGACTCATAAGATGCTATGTTCCGTGTGTAAAACTATTATGACTCCACTGCGTGATTAATGAAGTTGTTTATGTTTGAAGACTAATACTTATGTGTTGTGTTAGTTTCTCCCCCTTTAAAAGTGTTATGTATCCGTTTGAATAAAAATGACATGTTTATGCGTTTACGTTGAAAAAATGTGACATCCCGATTATGTTAGAAATTTTGTATACTCTGATTTTACTGAATAATTACTTCGGGTAGAATTGGGGTGTTATAGTGTAATACGGTGAACTGACTTTGAGATTTTTGTATCGCAAATGTGCGGATAGCAAGAGTCGCCACCGACTTTTCTTTTATCCAATTAAGGGAAGGTAAAAAGTACAGAAAAAGACCTTTG
Organism: Vicia sativa; assembly: GCA_021764765.1. NCBI lineage: Eukaryota > Viridiplantae > Streptophyta > Magnoliopsida > Fabales > Fabaceae > Vicia > Vicia sativa. The sequence continues at coordinate 274,755,993 of CM038793.1, forward strand.
TTAGATTCTGAGTAAGGGAGAAGGTTATGAAAAGGGAAGGTATTAGCACCCCTTTCCATCCGTAGTTATCTACGGGCTCTTAGTTGCTCTTTAGATCATTTTCAAAATTGTGCTTTCTGTGTGTTTGAAAAAATGTTTTGAAAAGGCATTTCGCTTTGACTTTGTAATGATTCATGTAGGAATGTATACAAAGTGTTCGGAAATGTTTCGTTTTGAAAAGAGTTTGAACTTTGACAAAAGTGTGTTGTGTGAAAAGTATTTTGATAGAGCAAGCAACTAAAAGTCTTATTACTTACTCAGAATTGGTCGTTTTCGTGTTGTTTTACGTTCCTTTAGAATAGCGCTATCCATACCATTAGTTGGTAGGTAACCCTATTCGTTGGACGTAAGCGGGACATTCGAAGGGACATCGGATGGTCATAGAAAGCAACTTGTAGGAAGTATCCTAGCACATTCGTAGGGACTATCATCATTTTTCGTAGGCGACAATCGAGGGTCAAGATCATGTATTCGGAGGCGACATCGTGGGTCTTATGATCTTTGTATCGAAGGGACTATGATGATTTGTTTTGAAGGCAACATGCTAGAATACCTCTACGCTCGGGACATGACCATTTGAATTGTAAAGGCAACGAGAGAATTACCCTAAGGTGCATGTGTGAAAAGAGTGTGTTGATTTCAGATTCATGTTATCTTGAAAATTAGAGTGAGCTATGTTCAATTTTATCTTGCCATACACGCCTAATTACTAACAGTTTATAAGATGCGGAAAGTAAATTGCGGAAATATAAAGTGCGGAAAGATAAATCCTACGCTATTACATGGCTTTGGGGCAGATACATAATTTAAAATGCGGAAAGTAAAAGCCCTAATTAAGCTATTACATCCCATAAGCAATTACATAATTGGAAAAAAGAAAACGATAAAAAGAAATCGTTCGAAACGGAATAGCCTGTGAAAAGATGAGAAATCGGGAAATACGAGAAAATCGAATAAGAGGAAAATGTTAGTAAAAATAATAATTTTTAGATGAGAAAAATATTTCATGCTGGAAATAACATTAATATGCTAAAATAATTTTTTGGGATTTTTTGGAGTTAATCTAATAATTAAAAACTAATTAAAAGTGATTTAAATGATAAATTAACAATTAAATTAAATATGCATGCAAAATTAATGTTTTTAATTTTATAAATTAAATAAACATTTTCTGAAAATAATGCAAAAAAGAAAAATATTTTTGGTTTTTTTTAATGCATGATAAAAATTATTTGAAGTTAAATTAAATTGTATGAAAATATTGAAAATATGAAAAATAAGAAAATAGTTGAAGTTTGCTAAAAGAAAAAGCAAAATCGGTCCTGGCATGGTTCGAACCCATGACCATGGAGGGTATCTTCAACAGCTAGCGCCTTAACCACTGGGCCACTTGACACTTGGTGTTTGTAAAGCGAAAACCAATTGAATAAGAATATACACGCGTCATGGATATCTTTTAAACACAGTCAGCCTTGTGGGGTCCAGGTGTAACGAGTAAGCGAATCAGAGAGAGCCAAACTGCCACGCACGCGGTCCAACCTGCAACGCCGGAGTCCACGCCGGAGCTAGGGCTCCGGTCATCTTCTCTGGTAGCTTGTCAACCTGAAAATCCTGCAAAACGCATCATTTAAAGCAAAACAAATGCCCAGATCGACTAATTCGACCCCTGCGAGCACGATGGTGTGGTCCTTTCGTTCTGAAACGGCCTGGATTTGGAGTTTCTAATCCTACAGCTCTTGAAACCCTAATAATGGCAGCCTGAGTTTTATACGTGAAACCTCACATGTAACACATCAATCATGATCTAATGAGTGCCCTGAGTGTATACAATCAATCAAAAACAATTAGTAATGCATGAAACATGAAAATCGAAATTAAGAAAGTTCCAAACCGGTGAGAGCTAGATGGCTTGATCCGGGACGATTTAGCTTCGAGTAAGAGTATGGTTGGATCCCTGGAGACCTCAGGGACACAAAGGAAGGCTTGGATTGACTTGAAAGCAGCTGGAAATCAAAATTCGAATTTTGACAACTCTTGAAAAATTTTGGCAAAGTGTGGGTTGTTGTAAGGGCTAGGGTTTCGTGTCCTTTGTGATACAGCTTGCTGGCTATTTATAGAGTGTATTAGGAGAGGAAAAAGAAGGAAAAAATATTGGATCATGAATGTGCATTGAATATTTTTCAAATAAAATCAAATTTTGGAGAAAATTTGATTTTCTCTTTAATGTGAGAACAAGCACGAAATTGGCATGTATCATGGGCTTCCTTGGACCTCAAGTTTGATATAAATTCACTCCTTTTGGAAAAATATCTTATTTTCATATTTTATATAATTTAATTTTGAATTAAATGGTTTTAAATCCAAAAATAAATTAATAAAATAGAAAATTGCCATGGCCAAGCATCAATGGGTCACAAATAACATCATGAACAAGTTTGGATCATAAAATTATAGGCACATTTGGAAAATTTTGCATTTTGACCAATATCTCCTTTTGTGCAATTGTCCAAAAATGCCCAACTTCTGAATAGTGTATCTTGCTCAATTTTCCACATCTTTGAGTGTTCTTGGACTTTTTGGAAAGATCTAAGAGTCCTCTAACCAACCTCTTTGGTTTCATCTCAATTGTAGTTTCCATGCTCAATATATCTTCAAAACAAAATGTTTACTTTTTGTTGTCTTTGAAAAGGACCTGTAATGTTTTGATCCATACCTTCCAAATGAAGCATTTTTTGAACATTCTTGTGATACATGAAGTTGTAGAGAATTGAATTTCCTTCAAAACAAGAGGTGGTGGAAAAATTTCTGAGAAAGTATGAAAAAGTTATGCTCAGTCAAAGTTTGGTTGACTTTTCACTGAGAAACCCTAATTTAGAAAGGTTGACTTTTGAGCAAAACTTGAGTTTTCTTGATGAATCATGATCAACCCTTGATCAAATGATAAATGTAACTTCAAAATGAGGATGTTGACCAAAAATCATGAAGTTTGACTGTATGTTGACCACAGTTGACTTTTTGTCCAATACAACTGATTTTCAACCATCTGAGCAATTGTTTGAGGAAACTTGACTTCTGAGGCTTGAAACTTGACATGGAGAATCTTTGAAGCATATGAGGAGGCATGATGACCATTGGAGATGTTGGAAGCCCATCTAGAGCTGGGAAACACCAAACCCTAGTTTAGGTTGATTGTCTAGGAGAGGATTTGTCTGATCAACCCTTGAGGAACCCTTGAGCATGGATGTATGAAATATTTTGAGAAGATGGAGGGCAAATTTTGGGGTATGACAGCTGCCCCTATTCAATCTTCTTGTACTGGAAGGGTTAGATTGGCGTGTTTTGCCTTTCGTGACCTGGAGGTAGAAGATGATTGAACACTCGAGTACACTTGAAAATTTGCACTCGTTGTTGGCTGATGATGCGGGAATGGGCTTACAGATGCCATTTGGAGAAGCTGGAGATTTCGCTGGGGAATGAGTCGTACGCTAGACTTGAGATTGTTGATAGGAGAACTGACGGGGATGGGCTTAAGATGCCATCTGGAAAGATTGATGCTGGGGAGTGAGCCGTATGCTAGGCTTTGCAGGCGTTTCTAGAAGTGGAAGGAGCATGGAGATGGGCTTAAGATGCCATCCGGAGGGAGTCGTACGTTAGACTTCGTGCTTATCCTTGAATGAAGTTGTTGGTTTGTATTGATTTTTAACCAAATATTCAGCATTCTGAAAGTGGAGAAATATTGACAAGTAGTCGGAGATGGGCTTAAGATGCCATCCAAGACAATTGAGTCGTATGCTAGACTCTGTAGTTGTTGTTGATAATAAGAGAGCGTCAGAATACATCTTCGTGTTGATTACTCTGAGGGATAGTAGTTGGCAAAAATGTGGATAGCTTCCCTGTTGTGCATCGGGTATTGATCCACTGCCTGCCTGTTATCGGAGGATAACCGGTGATCGTTCGGATAGGGTTTCCCGTCTGGCTTCAGGCATTAATCCTGGATCCGTTGTCGGAGGACAACGAGGGCGGTCTTTCAGATAGTTTTCCCCGTCTGGATTCGGGTCTTAATCCTGGACCTGTTGTCGGAGGACAACGAGGGCGGTCGTTCAGATAGTTTTCCCGTCTAGATTCGGGTCTTAATCCTGGACCTGTTTGCGTCAGAAGCGATTTTCACCTGTTTTGGAGAAAACAAGAGAAACTTTGATAGAATATCGTTAGTCTTATGCAAAGTATGATGCATGACGATATGTATGAATGACATATGCACAAGTTATGACTTTTATGAATAATGTATGAATGATAGATGTTGTGGTATTTCAAAACATATCCATCTTGAAGAAAATGCAGATGTTCTGCTTGAAGATTTCTGACTTCTGTTTGGGGAACGGACGGAGACCCTGGGAAGAAAGAAAACTTTGATTCCTCTGATGCACTATCTGACCAAGTTTCTGGCCTAGACTTTGTTGAGGATGGGAGAGATACGCTGTCGAAAATCTTGTGTATAGACCCTGTTGGGGAGGATCCTGGAGGTACTCTACCGGGGATTTTGTGTGTAAATCTTGCTGAAGAGTAATTGGTAGTTGCCGGGAGACCTGGTTAGAAGAGTCTGGAGCCCGTTGGAATCTCTGACTGGGGAATAAACGGTGTAGGTTTCCTCCGATGCACTATCTGACCAAGTCTCAGGTCTGGATACTGCTGCTGGAGAAAAGGGGAATTGTTGAGAGATATCTGCTGGGGATAAATACCTCAGCTGGGGGATGAAATTATTGCTCGAAGACGGGTGTAATCCGGTTAAGTTGAGTGGAATCACTGCTTGGGGACCGACGTGTACTCCACTGGGGGAGATTTGTGGTGAGTGGCACCTCTGTGGGGATTATGTTCTGTGGAAAAAAATGTTTTGGTGACTTTCGTCGTCATCTCAATTCCTGGAGCCCATTGTAATTACTTTGTTATGTTTACTTTTCGCATGTTTGTGACTAGATTTTTATTGTTAGATGCATATAATCATTCAAAGCAAGCGTTGGACTTTATGCAAACAACAACAGTGAAAATTGTAAAGAGAAAGAAACTTGTATTTATTTGAAAGGTGGCGTATGGCCAAGTAGTTTGTACACAAGAAAGGTAAAAAGCTATGCGGAAACAATCTCGTTAAGTTCCAACTATGCTAGTACTCATATATTTCAACTATCTCATCTCGTTGCTGTCAGTAGAAAGTGAGTGAATTGATCTTCGCCATTTGAACCTTGAATGCTGATAGTAGTCTGAAAGTAGATAGGTGATCTGGACGGGACATAGTCGTACGCTTAAATCCCTAACTTTTGCCTAGACCGCCCTTTCGGGTTTTCAGTCTACCGGGATACCCTTTTTTGCCCAAGCCGCCTTTGCAGGTTTCCGACTTGCCGGGTGTACATTTTTTTGTATATATCCTTAACTTTTGCCCGAACCCTTTTGGTTCGCCAGATGCCCTTATTTTTGCCTAGGTCATCGACCTAGCGGATCTCTTTATCGTAGTATTTTTTACTATGTGCGTTCACGGGTGTGGAAAGTCTTCACCATCCATGGTGCTAAGTATCATAGCTCACGGAAAACACTCTTGACTACAAACGGTCCCTCGTGGGTGGGAGTCTATTTGCCCTGGATCACCTTGTGGAAGAATGATGCGCTTGACTACTAGATCACCGACTTGGTAGACTCGGTGCTTGACCTTCTTGTTAAATGCTCGATCATTCGTTTCGATAGATCATCCATGGCAGATGGATGCGAGTCGTTTCTCATCAATCAAATTAATCTGATCAAGGCGGGTCTGGACCCAATCGTCTTCGCCTAACTCTGCGTCCTGGAGGACTCTAGTTGAGGGTATCTGAACCTCGATGGGTAGGACTGCTTCCATACCGTACACAAGAGAGAAGGGGGTTGCCCCTGTTGATGTTCGTACTGTAGTGCGATAACCATGAAGAGAAAATGGTAACATCTCATGCCAATCCTTGTAAGTCACTGTCATCTTCTGTATAATCTTCTTGATATTCTTATTGGTGGCGTCCACTGCACCATTCATCTTAGGCCGATACGGAGAAGAGTTGTGATGCTTAATCGTGAACTGCGTGCAGAGTTCGGTGATCATCTTGTTGTTGAGATTAGAACCGTTATCTGTGATAATCCTTTCGGGAGTGCCATACCGATAGATAAGATTATGCTTGATGAAACGAGCCACAACATTCTTGGTAACAGATGCGAATGAGGCTGCCTCTACCCATTTGGTGAAATAGTCAATTGCCACAAGGATGAAACGATGTCCGTTGGAAGCTGTGGGCTTGATTTATCCAATCATGTCAATGCCCCATATTGCAAAAGGCCAAGGAGCGGTAAGAACATTGAGTCTTGGGCACTGCGCACTGTCATAAATCTGGCATTTGTGGCAAGATCGAGCATAGCGGTGACAATCAGCTTCCATGGTGGACCAATAGTAACCTGTTCTCAAAATCTTCTTAGCCATGGTATGACCACTGGAGTGGGTACCAAAGGTGCCTTCGTGTAACTCTTCTATAATACGTTCCGCTGTTTTCCGGTCTACACAGCGAAGTAAGCACAAGTCGTGGTTGCGCTTGTATAAGATGCCATTGCTGTGGAAAAATTTGGATGCGAACCTTCTCAAAAACTTCTTATCGTTGACAGATGCCCCTGCGGGATATTCCTGAGTCTCAAGATACCTCTTCACGTCATAGTACTAAGGTTTCTCTTCTGTATCAAGCTCATAACAATATGCTGGTTCGTCAAACTTCTCAATGATGATCTGGGGAGCCTCGTTGTCCCATCTAACCTTGAACATAGATGACATAGTAGCTAACGCGTCTGCCAACTGATTCTCTTCTCGTGGAATGTGATTGAAAGTGATCTTTTCGAAGTAGGGAACCAAACTCAGAACATGCTCTCGATATGGAATGAGATTCGGATGCTTCGTATCCCACTCGCCTTTAATCTGACTGATCACTAAAGCTGAGTCTCGGTACACTTGCAAGAACTTGATTCTTAAGTCAATAGCAGCTTTAATACCCATGATGCACGCTTCGTATTCGGCCATGTTGTTGGTGCAACTTAAACATAATCGGGCGGTAAAAGGCGTGTGTCCTCTTGTAGGAGATGTAATGATGGCGCCAATGCCATTGCCAAGTGCGTTTGAGGCTCCATCAAAGACCATAGTCCATCGGGATCCTTGTTCAGGTCCTTCGTCTTGGCCTGGTTCTTCACAATCAGTGACTAGTAAAACATCTTAAATGAAATTGACGCATAGATCGATAGTCATCTACGGCTTGATGAGCCAAATGATCGGCTACTACTTCCTTTGATTGCCTTAAGAAGTATCTTGGATGTCGATTCGGTTAAAATCATTTGCCATCTTGCTATTCTTAGGAGAGCTGGTTTCTCAAAGATATATTTTATATGATCCATCTTGAAATCAACAAGGTAGTGTGAGTCAACATATCGCCTTAGTCGTGACGACCCAAAAAAGAGTTGCAAGTTTTCTCGTGTGAGTATCTTGTTTCACGATCGGTAAACTTTTGCTAAGGTAGTATATTGCATACTCTTTTCGACGGACTCGTCATGTTGTCCCAACACACACCCCATTGAGTTCTCAAACATTTATTAAGTACATGATAAGAGGTCTTCCTTGGTGGCGGTATCGGGATAGGAGGATTACGTAGGTACTCCTTGATTTTGTCAAAAGTGATCCGCAATCGTCGTTCCATTCTACCACTTGATCTTTCTTTAGTAACTTGAAGATTGGCTCACAAGTAGCAGTTAAGTGTGCAATGAATCTGGCAATGTAGTTCAATCGGCCCAAGAAACCTCTGACTTCTTTCTCGGGGGCTGGCATCTCTTGAATCGCTTTAACCTTGGCGGGATCGACTTGATACCTTTACCACGACAACAAACCCTAGGAGTTTTCGGATCGACTCCAAAGGTACACTTGTTCGGATTAAGTCTCAACTTGTACTTCTTCAATCTATCAAACAGTTTCTGTAGATGATCAAGATGTTCTTCTTCAGTCTGTGATCTAGCTATCATATCGTCGACGTAGACCTCTATCTCGTGATGAATCATGTCATGAAATAATGTCACCATAGCACGATAAGTGGCGCTGCGTTCTTCGATCCGAGCGGCATAACCTTGTAGCGAAAAGTGCCCCGTGTAACAAAAGTAGTCTTCTCCATGTCTTGAGGCCATCTTGATCGATTGTAACGGAGAAACCATCCATGAAGGAGAAGACCTTATCTTTGGCGGTGTTGTCAACCAGAACATCAATATGAGGAAGTGGAAAATCGTCTTTCGGACTCCCTTTGTTCAGATCTCTGTAATCCACACACATTCGTACCTTGCCATCCTTCTTGGGCACGGGTACCACGTTTGCAACCCATTGTGGATAGGAGGTAACAACTAAGAAACCAGCATTGAACTGTTTCATAACTTGACTTTGATTTTCTCGACATCTCGGGACGCGACGACCTACATTTCTTGGGAGAAAACCTTCTTTTCGGCAATCGTGTACCACAATACCAATGTCCAACCACGGCATGTCTTCATATGACCAAGCAAAAACTCAATATAGTCTCGTAGCATCCGAACCAACCTTTCTTTAACATTGTTCTCAAGACCGCTCCTATCTTGATCTCTTTTACATCTTCATCGATACCCAATTCACAACCTCAACTTGCTCTTCGTGTGGTCAGATAACTCGATCTTCTTGCTGTGATCGACAAGTTCTCCTAGCACTTCACAATCTTCCTCACTTTCGTCTTGGCTTGGTAGATCGGATTATCGAAGTCATATTTAGCAATAGCATAGCTGTTATCAACGAGATTCGGAGTGATTATGTATCACGTGGGTGTGTAAGAAACACATAGCTTTTGAAGGGTGATAAAGTAAAAGAAAACAAACAACAATTGAATGCAAAAGTCCAACGATTTTATTGAATGAAAATATGCAAATGACAGATAATAACCCTTACAAACGAGCCATGATGCCCTAGGCAAGGCACTAGGCTTTAGAGTTCATTGTTCAAAACATAGAAAATACGAAAAGCAAAACAAAACAAGAGCAATTACTCCTGTCTAAAGGAGATTGGTATGATGTCTTGATCTTCCAATTCTTGAGCCCTTGTGCAGGTTGGGAAGATCCACTTGCTGATGTCGAAGTCGTTGTCATCGTCTTCTATAGCATGGATTCCACTCTGGCCGATGCGGAAAGGAAGTTGGCCGGCACGTTCGCGGCGTATCATCTTCTGACCTTTGATGGTGAAGCCTAAACCAGTCTTGTCAAATTTGAGAGGAAGATCAGGGAGCTGAACCCAAATAGTACTACCTCCTTCTTCAACTGCGGCTTGAGCATCTTTCAGCGAGGCCATTCTAGGCGGAGCTTGCATAACTTCGGGACGGGAGAGTCAACGGGCATGACTCGGGATTGTTTCAAAAGCTTGACGGAGTCTCGAGAATTCACCTTCCATCTCGAGGTATCGGAATGATGTAGATGGTGACCATATATTCTTCTTCACCACACCGTGACCTTCCCTTTCACCGGATATTTCGACGATGCAAGGTAGAGGTACCGCCCCATGTATCCAAGGGCGTCCAAGTAGGCAAGAGTAAGCCGGACGGATGTCCATGACAAAGAAAATGGAGTCAAAAGTCTGGGAACCGACTTTGACATGCAGAATGAGCTCTCCAAGTACTGTTCGCTTAGAACCATCAAAAGCCCTCACAATAATGTCACTGGGTTTCAGGACCAATCCCTCAACATCAAGTCGATCAAAAGCAGTCTTCGGAAGGATATTCAGAGCAGAACCGGTATCCACCAACACATGAGACAATGTAATGCCCTTGCATTCAACAGAGATGTGCAAGGCTTTGTTGTGTTTCCTTCCGGCAGGAGTCAAATCAGCATCAAAGAAGCCTAGACCGTTGTTGGCAGCCAGGCTAGCAATACAAACTTCAAACTGGTCAGTAGTAGTGTCTTGCGGTACGTGAGCATTCTTCAGAAACTTCACCAAGGCATTAGCATGAGCCTCGGAGCATAAGAGCAGAGCAAGCATGGAGATCTTGGACGGAGTCTGTCCCAACTGTTCCACCATATTGTAGTCACTCTTCTTGACAATCTTCAGAATTTCCTCCATTTCTCGTTTGGAGGTGTCTTCAGTAACCTCCTTTGGCACTTCTGGTTGAGCAGGATGAGTCACTAGTTCTTTCCCTCTAGCTTGGGGAATGGATTGGATAGTTGGAATGCGAGCTGGAGTCGCAGTGTCTTTTGGAGGAGAGATTTCTGGAGAAAATACTCTTCCGGTTCTGGTCACCTTACTTGATCCGGTGATGTTGTCAATGTCAGGAATGGTGGCTTCAATAGTAAGATCTTCAATGGTTCGAGGGTCTTGCTTGACGCCATGGTAGTAAACATCAGCTCCATAATTCCAAGGAATAGCTTTGTCAGAGGAATATGGAACTGGTCTTGGAGAAGTGATAATGAGAGGTGCCACTCTAGGCACAGGATCAGCAGAGGAAATCCTTATTGTGTTAATATCAGCATAGTCTTTTGGGAAATCGTCACCCCATCCGGTTACTTTAACATCTTCAATAGGAATCTTGTAGCTTTCAGGAACAGTATACTTCGCCATGTAATCAAACTTTCCACTCGGCTGGCCCAAGGTATCCCATGCAGACGGTGTTGTTTCATTCACATCCTCGATCTTCAGTTTCTTAGACATGTCTTCACACAGACTCTCCACAGGTGGTTTCAGGAATATTATTGCACGGTTATCCATCATGCACTGAACACGTCTTCTCAAACCAGGCACAACCATCAGGTGCAGATGGGCACCAACGACAATTCTCTGGGCATCCTGGATTGACACCGGCTTGCTACAAATTCTTCTTAACAATCATCAGAGGAATGGTCAAGTCATCTATGTTGAAAACGTCAGTATCCTCACCTACAGCATTGGAACTCTTGTCATGGTTAGGCATGGGCGCGTTGATCACATTCGGAGTCTCAATAGGAGGATCAAACTCAATCTGCTTAGCTTCAATCATATCTTGAATCTTGTTCTTCAGAGCCCAACAATCATCAGTGTTATGTCCAGGGCTATTGGAGTGGTAAGCACACTTAGCATTAGGATTGTATCTCGGAGAGGAAGTGTTGATATTTTGAGGAGGATCCCTCAATGTTATCAGCTCTGCTTTCAACATGTGTTGCAATACTTGCGACAATGGCATGTTGATCTTCGTAAACTGTCTTCGTGGCGCGTTCTGGCTACGCGCGTTGTCTCGCTGAGGTTGTACTGATGTAGGATTGGAGATCACAACTGCCCCCACAGATTGAGCGCGGTCGGTCTTGGCTCGGATTTTCTGACCATACACAACATTAGTTTCCTTCTTACCACCAAAAGATCTCTTTGCAGCATTTGGAGATGACTCCACCTGAATCTTTCCACTCTTAATACCAGCTTCAATGCGCTCTCCTGTCAATATCGGTGAATCCAGCTGAAGAGTTTCCAATCAGATGATTGAAGAATGGGCCGGTCAGCGTTCCCATAAACATATCAACCAACTCCCTATTGGACAAGGGTGGCTGAACTCTGCCTGCTAGATCTCTCCATTTCTGAGCATACTCCTTGAACTTCTCATCACGACCCATGGACATGTTCTGTAGTTGCATGCGAGTGGGTGTCAATTCAGCATTGTACTCATATTGCTTGTAGAAAGCATCTGCTAAGTTACTCCAGGTACGGATACGGTCATTCTCTAGCTGATAATACCATTCCAATTGAGTTCCGGACAAACTCTCTTGAAAATAGTGCATCCACAACTTTCTGTCATCAGTGTGGGGGTTGATTTTCTGAACATAGAACTTCAAATGCAGCTTCGGACAAGACATGCCATCATACTTGGCGAAAGTTGGAACTTTGAACTTAGGAGGAATCACCACACCAGGGACAAGACTCAGATCATCAAAATTCAGCCCGGACATCTTCAAATTTTCCACAACATTCAGGCGGTCTTCAAGTTGCTTGTACTTGTCATCTTCATCAGAGTACTGGCTATAGTCAGAGCGATCCTCTTCTTCCTTCTCAGGCTCACGCTGGTCATCTTCGTTACCCTTGACACTCCCCTCATTCTTGACACTTCCTTCTGAGAGCTCTATCCGGCTAACCCTTTTAGGACCACCTTTGTAGCGTCTGCCCATGTTGAGAAGACCAACAACCTTCTTCTTTCTGTTTTCTGTTGATGAGCTTCTTCAGATCTTCTTGGCCTTGGACCAAACTGGTGAACATCTGCTGAAATTGAGCATTCTGAGCTTGGAGATCTTTGACAGACTTTTCAAGAGCCATCTCTACTAAAATAAATAGCGAGAAAATGAGAAAACCAATCTTCAATGTACCTGTGATGCAATGTTATGCTATGATATGCAATGTTTATGTGAATGCAATGCAATGTTTTCAAGGACCTTAGAGATTTAAATTTGTTAAACAAGCAATGAACAAACATTTATTAGTTCTCTTTTTATTATTTTTCTTTTTAAGTACAAAATATAGTTCAAAACAATTAAAAGAAAAACATATAAATCCTAGAGCTCTAAGTCTCCCATGGGCGCTTCCTCTTGGTGCCGAGGTAGGCGTTGATGTTTCGCTCCTCATGAAGTAGCTTTGTCAACTATAGCACTTTCTTCTCACTTGCATAGCACTGAGTTTCAAATGTATCTCTTTCTTCTTTTAGCTGAATCCAGGATCTCTTCAAGTCTTCAAAATCAGTAGGCATGTCAGGATGGAGAATAGTATAAGGTACGTCACCTATACCAACTGGTTCCATAATTACTGGTAAAACAGGCGTGAATGGCATCATGAGGTTTTGAGCTCGAGCTCGCACCCATTTGAGGTAACGTTCCCAAGGAATGGAGTTCTGGTGCCCCAAAGTCTTGGTATCAGTCTTCTTTACCATGCCCCAAGCGTGTATGAACCTTCGTTGGTAATTCTGGAGATCGTGGTTGTAGTCGAACACAATATCTTGGAGAAGCATATCATGTGGACCATCTCTTCGAGCAAAACCAAACTGACGTAAAGCTAGAGAAGGGTGGTAAGTAATACCTCCCCTTATACCAAGTAGTGGTACATTAGGGAATTCTCCACAACGCTCAATGAAGGTGAAATCCTTTTGAGAGAAAAGATTCCAACGGATATCTGAATGAGAGAGTGACATTAACCTTTGAGACCATCTCAACCTTTGTTCATTCTTCAAAACTGATGGAGGAAGGTGCGAAATAAACCACCTGGAAAGTAACGGTATACAACACATGAGAGTTCCTTGTCTTTTAGTAGTACGAGTGTGGAGAGAATGCAGAATGTCTCCAAGTAAAGTAGGCACAGGATTGCGAGTAAGGAACAACTTGATAGCGTTGACATCTATGAATTGATCTGAGTTAGGGAAAAGAACCAAACCATAGATTAGCAAGGCCGCAATGTCTTCGAATGCATGGAAACTCATAACTTTGAGGAATTCTCGGGCTTTCTTTATCAGGAACTTGGCAAGTAAACCCTTAACTCCACTTCTAGTTTCCCAATTGGCTTCAACGTCTGAGCGCTTAAGATGTAAGGCGGATGCAATGTCTTCGTACCTAGGAACCTTTTCTAGACCGGTGAATGGTATTTGATCAAGAATAGGCATCCCAAGTAGCTTAGAGAACTCTTCCAAAGTAGGAACCAACTGATAATCTGGGAATGTAAAGCAATGGTGTTTCGGATCGAAGAACTGGAATAGGACATGCATCATATCTTCTTCAAAACCGGAGATAACCAAGTCAAGTAGATAACCATGTCTTTTGATGAATTGATCATGGTTGGGAATCTCTGAAACCAATTCTTTGAGCTGAGAAGGTATACCCATGAAGTTGATTCGGATAGTCTTTCTAGAAGCCATAATCCCCTACAAAACAGAGCAAAGATAAATTCCTAGGTCCTTGAAATAGTTAGAAATTATATGCAATGAGATGATGTCATGATGTCATGTTTAGCACACACAAACAATTCACACAATGAGCCTAGGTTTAAGGCTTGCATGAGGTATAGGTGATTACCCCACCAAAAGTTTGAGTTGGTTCATCCTGTCCTATAATAGTAACCGGGTTCTAGGAATCTCACATCATTGATCTTTCTCGTAGGCGTTTATTTCAATACGACTACCAAGTGGTCGACCGAAAATATCCCAAAAGTCTGATCTCAATGAGCGTAGCATCGAGTATCAGCCAACCTTAGTCTGCACCAAAGTCGGCCATCTCACTACCTTCTAATGGCCAAGATGGGTCAATTAAGGTTCTAAAAGTTTAGTTAGTGCTTGATGACACCACGCGGAAGCCAAATACTATCCTCAACTTGGAAATGAAGAGTATCAAGACATCCAAAGTGTCACACTAACGTAGCCATCATGTTGACCGTTTTGATATACGTCTAACGGTCGCGACGATTTATTGCTACTTACCTAAAAGGAAACCCGGATCCGGGTGTAGGATCCCCCACAAATATAATACCCAAGCAACCCTTAAAGATAAAGCATACAAATCAAACAGAAAGCAATAAAAATGATCTAGAAATCCTTAAGGCATTCTCTCTTTAGGCTGTGTCCCCAGCAGACTCGCCAGTTCTGTAATACGGTGAACTGACTTTGAGATTTTTGTATCGCAAATGTGCGGATAGCAAGAGTCGCCACCGACTTTTCTTTTATCCAATTAAGGGAAGGTAAAAAGTACAGAAAAAGACCTTCGTTAGATTCTGAGTAAGGGAGAAGGTTATGAAAAGGGAAGGTATTAGCACCCCTTTCCATCCGTAGTTATCTACGGGCTCTTAGTTGCTCTTTAGATCATTTTCAAAATTATGCTTTCTGTGTGTTTGAAAAAATGTTTTGAAAAGGCATTTCGCTTTGACTTTGTAATGATTCATGTAGGAATGTATACAAAGTGTTCGGAAATGTTTCGTTTTGAAAAGAGTTTGAACTTTGACAAAAGTGTGTTGTGTGAAAAGTATTTTGATAGAGCAAGCAACTAAAAGTCTTATTACTTACTCAGAATTGGTCGTTTTCGTGTTGTTTTACGTTCCTTTAGAATAGCGCTATCCATACCATTAGTTGGTAGGTAACCCTATTCGTTGGACGTAAGCGGGACATTCGAAGGGACATCGGATGGTCATAGAAAGCAACTTGTAGGAAGTATCCTAGCACATTCGTAGGGACTATCATCATTTTTCGTAGGCGACAATCGAGGGTCAAGATCATGTATTCGGAGGCGACATCGTGGGTCTTATGATCTTTGTATCGAAGGGACTATGATGATTTATTTTGAAGGCAACAGTGCTAGAATACCTCTACGTTCGAGGGACATGACCATTTGAATTCGTAAAGGCAAAGAGAGAGAATTACCCTAAGGGGTGCATGTGTGAAAAGAGTGTGTTGATTTCAGATTCATGTTATCTTGAAAATTAGAGTGAGCTATGTTCAATTTTATCTTGCCATACACGCCTAATTACTAACAGTTTATAAGATGCGGAAAGTAAATTGCTGAAATATAAAGTGCGGAAAGATAAATCCTACGCTATTACATGGCTTTGGGGCAGATACATAATTTAAAATGCAGAAAGTAAAATCCCTAATTAAGCTATTACGTCCCATAAGCAATTACATAATTGGAAAAAAGAAAACGATAAAAAAAAATTTTTCGAAACGGAATAGCCTGTGAAAAGATGAGAAA
Source organism: Vicia sativa (assembly GCA_021764765.1). Lineage (NCBI taxonomy): Eukaryota > Viridiplantae > Streptophyta > Magnoliopsida > Fabales > Fabaceae > Vicia > Vicia sativa. The sequence continues at coordinate 274,771,800 of CM038793.1, forward strand.
TCGAGAAATACGAGAAAATCGAATAAGAGGAAAATGTTAGTAAAAATCATAATTTTTAGATGAGAAAAATATTTCATGCTGGAAATAACATTAATATGCTAAAATAATTTTTTGGGATTTTTTGGAGTTAATCTAATAATTAAAAACTAATTAAAAGTGATTTAAATGATAAATTAACAATTAAATTAAATATGCATGCAAAATTAATGTTTTTCATTTTATAAATTAAATAAACATTTTCTGAAAATAATGCAAAAAAGAAAAATATTTTTGGTGTTTTTTAATGCATGATAAAAATTATTTGAAGTTAAATTAAATTGTATGAAAATATTGAAAATATGAAAAATAAGAAAATAGTTGAAGTTTGCAAAAAGAAAAAGCAAAACCGGTCCTGGCATGGTTCGAACCCATGACCATGGAGGGTATCTTCAACAGCTAACGCCTTAACCACTGGGCCACTTGACACTTGGTGTTTGTAAAGCGAAAACCAATTGAATAAGAATATACATGTGTCATGGATATGTTTTAAACACAGTCAGCCTTGTGGGGTCCAGGTGTAACGAGTAAGCGAATCAGAGCGAGCCAAACTGCCACGCACGTGGTCCAACCTGCAACGCCGGAGTCCACGCCGGAGCTAGGGCTCCGGTCATCTTCTCTGGTAGCTTGTCAACCTGAAAATCCTGCAAAACGCATCATTTAAAGCAAAACAAATGCCCAGATCGACTAATTCGACCCCTACGAGCACGATGGTGTGGTCCTTTCGTTCTGAAACGGCCTGGATTTGGAGTTTCGAATCCTACAGCTCTTGAAACCCTAATAATGGCAGCCTGAGTTTTACACGTGAAACCTCACATGTAACACATCAATCATGATCTAATGAGTGCCCTGAGTGTATACAATCAATCAAAAACAATTAGTAATGCATGAAACATGAAAATCGAAATTAAGAAAGTTCCAAACCGGTGAGAGCTAGATGGCTTGATCCGGGACGATTTAGCTTCGAGTAAGAGTATGGTTGGATCCTTGGAGACCTCAGGGACACAAAGGAAGGCTTGGATTGACTTGAAAGCAGCTGGAAATCAAAATTCGAATTTTGACAACTCTTGAAAAATTTTGGCAAAGTGTGGGTTGTTGTAAGGGCTAGGGTTTCGTGTCCTTTGTGATACAGCTTGCTGGCTATTTATAGAGTGTATTAGGAGAGGAAAAAGAAGGAAAAAATATTGGATCATGAATGTGCATTGAATATTTTTCAAATAAAATCAAATTTTGGAGAAAATTTGATTTTCTCTTTAATGTGAGAACAAGCACGAAATTGGCATGTATCATGGGCTTCCTTGGACCCCAAGTTTGATATAAATTCACTCCTTTTGGAAAAATATCTTATTTTCATATTTTATATAATTTAATTTTGAATTAAATGGTTTTAAATCCAAAAATAAATTAATAAAATAGAAAATTGCCATGGCCAAGCATCAATGGGTCACAAATAACATCATGAAAAAGTTTGGATCATAAAATTATAGGCCCATTTGGAAAATTTTGCATTTTAACCAATATCTCCTTTTGTGCAATTGTCCAAAAATGCTCAACTTCTGAATAGTGTATCTTGCTCAATTTTCCACATATTTGAGTGTTCTTGGACTTTTTGGAAAGCTCAAAGAGTCCTCTAACCAACCTCTTTTGTTTCATCTCAATTGGAGTTTCCATGCTCAATATATCTTCAAAACAAAATGTTGACTTTTTGTTGACTTTGAAAAGGACCTGTAATGTTTTGATCCATACCTTCCAAATGAAGCATTTTTTGAACATTCTTGTGAGACATGAAGTTGTAGAGAATTGAATTTCCTTCAAAACAAGAGGTGGTGGAAAATTTCGAAAGTATGAAAAGTTATGCTCCATATTTTGGTTGACTTTTCACTGAGAAACCCTAATTTAGAAAGTTTGACTTTTGAGCAAATCTTGAGTTTTCTTGATGAATCATGATCAACCCTTGATCAAATGATAAATCTAACTTCAAAATGAGGATGTTGACCAAAAATCATGAAGTTTGACTGTATGTTGACCATAGTTGACTTTTGTCCAATCTGTTGATTTTCAACCATCTGAGCAATTGTCTGAGGAAACTTGACTTCTGAGGCTTGAAACTTGACATGGAGAATCTTTGAAGCATATGAGGAGGCATGATGACCATTGGAGATGTTGGAAGCCCATCTGGAGCTGGGAAACACCAAACCCTAGTTCGGGTTGATTGTCTAGGAGAGGGTTTGTCTGATCAACCCTTGAGGAATCCTTGAGCATGGATGTATGAAATATTTTGAGAAGATGGAGGGCAAATTTTGGGGTATGACATATAGTACTCAAGCGCCATACTCCAATAATCACTAAAGTGGTTTACAGATACCCTCACAATTTCCCTCTCACTCGATCTTGTCGATGAGTCACCAACATTCAACATTTACAAGGTCTACCGTACACTCACTTATTTTCACACAAAGGTTCAGTATTCTCCGACTCAAGAATTTCTACTACACCAGTACATTCACTTCGTCTCGTCTCCGACTCATGAATTTCAACAACGTCGTTCCACACTGTCTTGTCGATAGAACCTCTCCAATTCTTATTTTACTCATGCCACTACCTTGGCATCATAACCACGACTTTAATTCCTCTTAAAAGCATCGTCATTTAAAATACATCTTCATTCCAATCACTAAGGGGTAACAATCAACTTCTAAAAAAAATTGCAAAAATCACACAGTACGCATCGCAAACTATCCTTGGCGCTGCGATCTTTGCAGAAAAACCCAATTCGTGTCGCGTTCACATGTTGGCGCCACGAGCTGAACAAAACAGAAAGGTTTCCTGCGTGAACGACATTCCCCCAAAACAGTTAACGCCATATTTTTCATTCGATACAATCTTTGATCGAAAACCAACTATCACAGCTTATGAAAATGATTACCACAACTTGTCATCCGCATAATATTACCACAAGGTTATTCAACTTAATATCATGACGAAATCATTCAAACTTATATAACAACTTATTTATCATCACAAGAATCCCACGACACTGTCTACAGTAATCTATTACTCTATCGTCGTTCCAACATCGATATCCTATGCAAGGCTACACTAACTGACAACTTCGCAGTCCACCAACAACGCTAAAACACAACAACTTACTAAATTACATGTTACAACAATTATCCTTTTCCAAGACACTCTAATTGGCTAGACAACCAGAATCTTAAATCCATATTACCTTCGAATTCAAGGAATACTAAAGCTCCAACAACACTTGTACTACATCCATTAGCAACATACAGAACTAACATCTCACAACCAAACACATACAAGAAGCAAAGCTTCTACCCCACTTAGCTTCAAATCAATTCATGCGGACAACAGATCAGAAACACAACAAGTACCGACAGTGTTTCACGCACTTATTGCGTACAGAGGAGTAAACAACATTAGACGACACTAGCCGGATGGACCGACCTGCTCTGATACCATTAAATGTAACACCCGATTTCTACCCAGTAATTATAAGGAAATCAGAGTGCAAAATTTTCAACAAACAAATGAGATGCCATATTTTCAACTTAGAACAACTTCATATAACCATAATTAATTCAGATACATAACATTGATTCAGATAAACTGATAACAACCTGATTTATTCTTTTGAAAACAAAATAACTTTTATTAATAAGCGGCTTCACATAATTTAAGTTATAATGATATAACCTCATGTCTAGCTCAAAACAATCTTTAATATAACGATTCTTTAATAATAACAACTTAAGATTCAACTACTAAACAATAACAACAATTAAACAACAATCGTTCATTCCCCCGAGTGCTACATATCAGAACAACTAAACCGACTTGGACTAACAACATTTAATTCTTTATTCTGGAATACCTACACGTTACCAGTATAAAGGCAACGACGAAACAAATGAAAGGGTGAGATATCTACCAATATAATTGAATGCATGATAAATAATATATTAGATCAGATTATATAAAATCACCACTTCGCCACTTATAATAGCAATTATAACAATAGAATCAACAACAGTTATATAATAATGACAACAGTTGTATCACAACAAAATTTCCAACACAACACAACAACTATTTCACAATTTATTAATAACAACAACAACTTAAATCAATCGACACATCAACATAACAACTTATAATTATGCAACTTCAAATGCAACTCAACTATGCACATTCATGTGGTACCATTGGAGTATAACTCCCAACTTAGAAATCTTCCAGTTACCGAGGCATCAACAAGGCATAAGCCTTCAACTTAATATTTTGCCAATCCAGGCCAACATGGTGAGCATTCGCTCCAACTTAAAAATTGCTAATCCAAGCCAACTTAAATATGCAAATGTATGTGACTCAATGAATACAACAATCACACACAACAACAACAATCATCATCACCAAGGCATAGGCCTAAATCAACATTGTACCAATAAACAGAGGTACTCACATCGCTTCAACACTGGTCATAGGCCTACGACTTAGCAACAATTCAACATTGGCTAAAATCCTACAGCTTAGTAACAATTCAACATTGGCTAAAATCCTACAACTTAGTAATACCAATAATATTATTATAAGTCTTATTAATACCACTTGCTACCAACATATACTACCTTCATCCACTTAATAACTCGCTATTAGTTACTACATTAGTCTCCTACCAACTTATACTACAATTCAACTTATAATCATTCGGATTGTTTTCCTCTAATTCTAGTTAACTTCTTATCGATTACAATTGCTAGTATTTCGATTTTGCACTGCTATCAATAACCATTCTGCTACCGTTCATTCATTTTCAAATTAATATATTAATTCTAGTCATTAAAGTATACTACTAGGTGTTTGTATCTACTATTCCACAACATTGCAACTAACCGACTTCTACTATTTCAATGCTACCACAATACCCCGGCTAACCAAAACTCTGCCTGTTATCTTCGACCATTTTGGATCTTGCCAGTATTCATATAGTCTACATAATCCAACTAAACCAACTTAATTTAATTGAACACCATACAACCATATTATCACTTTACTAATAAACTTTCTACCAATTTTAATCACTTATCTTAGTTGATTCTAATGGCATACTACTTCAATTACCGAAACCAATTTCCCTACTATTAATAATCATTATTTACTCAAGGGCATCCTACTATTACTTGAGCCTATCAAGCAATCACCATGGGCAAAACAACGAATCAAAAAATATTCTCAAGAACAACTCAGTACGCACCGCAACCTAAGGTTGGCACCGCGAGAATGACAGAAAGACTCAGTTTGCACCGTGTCCACACGTTGGTGCCGCAAACTGAACGAAACAGAAAGGGATTTTTGCGCTGTCAGCATCCTTCAAGCACCATTATCTTCAAGTTTTAGTATCCAATTCCATAACAGACCAAAATGAATCAACACAGTATAACAGCAACAAAATGGATTAAACCCAAGCAACATATATCAATTCATGCAACCAATTTCATGGGCAACAACCAAAAATTTGGAATCAAACCACAACAATCAAAACACCAAAGCAGAGACAAATCTATAAACCTCGTCCCACATATCATCCATCATGTATCCCATTATAGAGTCAGAACCCCATCTTTACCTCTTTGGATTGTTGACAGCTCTAATCCTTGATCGGATTTCTGGAACCTTGGCTCTAGAAACTTTTTTTGTTCTTGCCTCCTTCTCCAAAACCATATTCCTCTTTCTCTTTTCTTCTAATGACTCTCTTTATTTTCTTTTCTAATCCTACTAATAATAATAATAATACTATTTTATTCAATATCTTAGTAATTTAAATAAGCCTAAGAGACACACCTCCTTATTACTTTGCGACACCACAATTAAAGCTCAACTCAATTTAATAAAATAGTCCATTATTAATAATAAAATTATTTCTTCAACGTAATCAACTTTATTAATTCTCCGACTAACCGAATAAAATCTGACTTTAACTTAATAATCCAAATATGTTTCTCAAAATAATACCAACAAATCTGATTGATTCTCGAACTTCGAGTAAATCCAATAATCAAATCCTTAAATAATTTAATTAATCAATTAATTAAATTCGGGGCATTGCAAGGTCACAAAGCTATTAATTGCAGAGTTGGTTCGAATGTGACTTGCTATAATTATGGTGATCAAGGATACTATAGTATCAAGTGTGACAAGCCAAATAAGGAGCGGGCTAAAAGGAAAGTGTTTGCATTGTTTGGTGTTGAGCCTGTTGTTGAGGATATATTAATTCGAGGTATGTTCTTTATTAATGGTACACCTTTGATTTCTATCATTGGTACTGGTGCAACGCATTCTTTCATTTCTTTTGATTGTGTTAAGAGGTTGAATCTTGATTTGTCTGATATGCATGGAAATATGATTATTGATACTCCTGCTCTGGATTCTGTGTGTACTTCTGTTGCATGTCTAAATTTTCCGTTGAGTATTTTTGGTATAGATTTTCAGACAGATTTAGTTTATCTTCCGTTATATCAATTGGATGTGATTCTTGGCATGAATTGGATGGAATACAATCAAGTTTTTATCAATTTTTTTGATAAGACGAATATCTTTCTTGATGCGGGTGTCAAGAGGGATTTGTTTTTGTCTTCTAAGAAAGTAGATGAGGCTTTGAAAGATGGTGTTGTGTTCGTTGCTTTGTTGGCAACATTAGATCTTAGTGAGAAGCGAGTGATGGGTGAGCTACCTATTGTCTGTGATTTTCCTGAGGTATTTTTGGAAGATGTAAATGATTTTCTTCTAGAATGTGAAGTGGAGTTTTCAATCAATTTAGTTCCTAGAACTAGTCCTGTTTCGATGGCTCCGTATCGGATGTTTGCTTCTGAGTTGAAAGAGTTGAAGATTCAACTTGAGGATTTGCTTGAGAATAGGTTTATTCATCCGAGTGTGTCACCGTGGGGTGCACCTATTTTGTTGGTTAAGAAGAAGAAATGTTCCATGAGGTTGTGTGTTGATGATAGACAATTGACCAAGGTGACCATCAAGAACAAGTATCCGCTTTCGAGGATTGATGATTTGATGGATCAGTTGGTTGGTGCTTGTGTTTTTCAGTAATATTGATTTGAGGTTTGGATATCATCAGATTCGTGTGAAGGCTAAGGATATTCAGAAGACTGCTTTTAGAACAAGGTATGGTCATTATGAGTATTTTGTAATTTCGTTCGGTGTGACTAATGCTCCTGGTGTATTTATGGAATATATGAACATGATTTTTCATGAGTATCTGGATCAATTTGTTTTTGTGTTCATTGATGATATTTTGATTTACTCCAAGAGTGAGGAGGATCATGCTGAGCATTTGAGGATTGTGCTATTTGTGTTGAAGGAGAAGCATTTTTATGCTAAGATTTATAAGTGTGAGTTTTAGTTGCAAGAAGTGAGTTTCCTTGGGCATGTGATTTCGAGTGGTGGTATTTTTATGGACCGACGAAGATTGAGGTTGTATCTCAATGGGAAGCTCCGAGATCTATTTTTGTGATTAGAATTTTTCTTAGTTTAGTAGATTATTATCGTAAGTTTATTGAAGGTTTTTCTAAATTGGTGTTACCTTTGACACAATTTACAAGGAAAGGTCGGGCTTTTATATGGACTTTGCATTGTGAAACTAATTTTAAAGAGCTTAAGAGCAGGTTGACAATCGCTCTTATTTTGATTTTTCCTAATCCGACAGAACCATTTGTGGTGTATTGTGATGCTTCTTTGCTGGGTTTAGGAGGCGTGTTGATGCAAATGGGCAAGTGGTAGTTTATGCTTCGAGGCAACTTAAAATTCATGAGAATAATTATCTGATGCATGATTTAGAGTTGGCTGCAGTTGTATTTGTTTTGAATATTTGGAGGCATAATTTGTTTGGGTCGAGATTTGAGGTGTTTAGTGATCATAAGAGCTTAAAGTGTCTGTTTGATCAGAAAGAGTTGAATATGAGGCAGAGAAGGTGGTTGTAATTCTTGAAGGACTGTGATTTTGGTTTGAATTATCATCGGGGTAAAGAGAATGTTATAGTTGATGCTTTGAGTAGGAAGACTTTGCGTATGTCGATGTTGATGGTTCAAGAGTTGAATTTACTTGAGAAATTTTGAGAGTTGAGTTTGGTTTGTGAAGCGACTTCTTCGTGTGTTAATCTTGGTATGTTGAAGCTTACTAGTGGTACTCTCGAAGAGATTCGAGAAGGTCCGAAATCTAATTTGGTTTTGGTTGATAAGTTGACGTTGATCAATCAAGGTAGATGTGGTGATTTCAAGATTAATGAGAATGGTATCATGAGATGTCGTTATAGAGTTTGTATTCCTTATGTGGGAGATTTGAATAAGAAGATTCTTGATAAAGGACATCATAGTGGTTTGAGTATTCATTCTGGAGCTACTAAGATGTATCAAGATTTGAGGAAATTATTTTCGTGGTATGATATGAAGAAGGATATTGAAGAGTTTGTATATTCTTGTTTGATATGTCAAAAGTCTAAGATTGAACATCAGAAACCGTTTGTGTTGTTGCAACCGTTATCCGTTCCTGAGTGGAGGTGGGATAGCATTTCTATGGATTTTGTTTCGGGTTTTCCGAGGACTCCGAGAAGTCATGATGTTGTTTGGGTTATTATAGATAAATTGAAAAAGTCTTCTAACTTTATTTCGATTCTGATGGATTATACGATGGAGAATTTTGCTAAGTTGTATATTGAGAAAGTTGTGAGTTTGCATGGTGTTTCATCGAGTATTGTTTCTGATAGATATCCAAGATTTACTTCACATTTTTGGGAAGGTATGCAAGATGCTTTGGGTACGAAGTTGAGTTTGAGCCATGTGTATCATCCACAAATAGATGGTCAGACATAAAGGACGATTCAGTAACTTGAGGATCTTTTGAGAGCTTGTGTTTTGGAACAAGGAGGTGCTTGGGATGGTTATTTTCCTTTGATTGAGTTTACTTATAACAACAGTTTCTATTCGTGTATTGGAATGGCACCTTTAGAAGCTTTGTATGGACGAAGGTGTAGGACACCTTTGTGTTGGTACGAATCTAGTCAGAGTGAGGTGGTTAGACCTGAGATAGTTCAACAGACTACGGATAAGATTAAGATGATTCGGGAAAAGATGAAGTTTGTCAGAGTCGTCAAAAGAGATACCATGATAAGAGAATAAAGGATCTTAAGTTTGAGAAAGGAGATCATTTGTTTTTGAGAGTTACTCTTGTAACTGGTGTTGGTAAAGCTTTGAAGTCATGTAAGTTGACGCCGTGTTTTATTGGTCCTTATCAGATTGTTGAGAAAGTAGGTGAAGTGGCTTATCAGATACATCTGCTGCCGGCACTTGCTAATCTCCATGATGTGATCCATGTGTCTCAATTAAGGAAATACATGGCACACACTTCTCGTGTTGTCCCATTAGATGTTGTACAAGTAAGAGATATTTTGATGGTTGAGACATCACCTATGTGGATAGAGGATAGAAGAGTGAAGCAACTCTGAGGTAAAGAGATCACCTTGGTGAAAGTGGTTAGGGGAGGACCAGTTGATGGTAATGTGACTTAGGAGCTTGAGAGTCAGATGAAAGATTCATATCCTGAGTTGTTTGTTTGAGGTAATTTTCGAGGACGAAAATCTTTTAAGTAGGGGAGAGTTGTAACATCCTGATTTTTATTATAAATTTTATTTAATTATTATTTGGTATGATAATTATTTAATTTGGTAAATATTTGAATTATTAAATATGTGTATATTGGGACAATTGGATTTATGAGTAAGAATATGAAATAATTAGAATTGGACTTTATGTTATGTTTAGAATGTGTAATGAAAGTAGGCCCATTAAGAAAATAGAGTAGTAAGAAGAGGAATTAGAGTTACTATTGTCATAACACAAAAGAAGAGAAGAGGAGAAAATGACAGAAAGAGGAAAAGAGGAAGAAGAAACCCTAGAAATGGATTCTTCAAGAGGTAAGGGGGGATAATCCATATTATTGTTGCCTTGTATGTTATTGGGTAGTGGGTAGTAACATGATAGGTGGTTTGATTTCAAATTTCATGAACTTTGAATGTTATGGTTTGAGAAGAAATCATGTTTTTCTACTTGTGAATGATGACCCATGATTAGAAACATGTTATAATACCTTTAAATAATGTTAATTGACTGATTGAGATGGATTTTGTATGAGAAATTCGTGGAAATTAGAATGTTGTTCGTAGTGGGATTTTATGCATTTCGCAGAGCCTGCTTAGCGCAGTAGGGCGCGCTTAGCACAGAAACTTCTGTAAGTCGAGGTTTAGCGTGAATTTGTGAGGCTTAGCATGGACTAGAACATGAAATTTTATAATTTCAATACTTTAACATTGAATTCTATATGCTTATGTTTTATGATGTATTTCCATGTATTTTAATAATTGATTCGATCATAATTGAATAGGTTTTGAATCGGAAATTATTAAATACATAACACTTGAATTTGGTAAATGCATGTTGTGTTATGGATGATTGTGGAGGACAACCTTTGTTAGCTTGTGTGCTCTATGTTATTTGCGGATATGTGATGAGGATAAATTCTAAATGATTGCATTGAGATAATGATGTATGTTTATTTGTGCAAAGCTGGATAATTCAAGGTGTTGAATTATTGTGATATGCTTGTATGATTAAGGTGGTGATAATCTTAATTGCATATGTTGTCGGCTAATTACACATGCATTCATTGGTGGTTGCTTTGATCCTTGTGTGGAAATAGAAGCGGTGAACTATATGTTCATATTGGTTGCTTTGATTCTTGTGTGGAAATAGAAGCGATGAACTATATGTTCATATTGGTGGACTTTGGTCTTGTCCGGATCAGAAGCGTGGCTCTGGTTCTAAATATTGAATCGGGAGCGAGGTGAGCTTGATGTCATGATGATACCACATGCATGAGTCACGTTGAATTGCATTGATGTCTCATCTGTCATTAAAGAATGTGTATTTGATAGGAAACGTAGTAATTGATTTCTTAAGTGATTATATCAAATGATATTTGTCCTATATGTCATAAATGAAAATGTGTTATATTTGTATGTTGCATAATGATATCCTTTAGTACTTGAGTTGTTGCATTATAGTATATTGAATATCACATGAAGTGTAGAGAATTATTTAATAGAAGCTTGTTTATACATTACTCTGATTATATACATTTCGATAATGATTTGAATTCTCATTGTTCTGATGTATATGATGTTCTATGCGACATCGTGCAAGTTCCTAGGATAGTGGTACTTCGCACGAGACTCATTGAGGAGCTTAGTTAGCTTATCTGTTATCTCTAGGTAGTGAGTCATTGCTCTGGTCATGTAACACAGGGATTATTTGAACTCATGTTTGTTATGAGATATAATTATATACTCTCATTTGACTTGATTTGTATGTTGAGATAGCATGTGGTGAGGCCTTGGTGCTAATGCTTAGATTCATATGACTTGATTATGTTATGAACTCGTTGCTATGTGGATTTATAATTATAGTATGGGATATAATCATATCTATATTTGAAGAAATGAGATTGAAGAATTATTCTGATGTGGTATGCATATTTTTGATGAAACATGAAGTTTGAATATGTGTTATAATTTTGATTAGGTGCATGTTAATGTTGCATTGTTGGTTTTCTATTGTATGGAAAAAGACATGTAAAACCCTTTGTACGTATGCATGCTAATTTACTCTTATATATGTTATATTATTTGGGGTTAGAAAAAAGGTGTTACACTCTCCGCCGCACTACTATTTCCTCCTGGGGGTGGTTCCCCATTTGGATTTGGATCTTTGGGATCAACCATTTTTCTCCCACTTCTCAGTTTCATGCACGAAATGAGAAAAACTCAAACACAACGGGTCCTACCGGGTGTGCCAATTTGTTTCACCGTGAAACAATTGCTTGTCTCTTATTAAAGGTTACTTGTGGAACCGGCTACACTAGTCCCAGACTCTCTGTGTTTTTAGTGTGGTTTTGGGGTGAAATGAGATCTTTGTGCAAAAGGTTACGCAATTTGCAAAGTAAACAAAGACATAAAGAATTTGTAAAAGAAAAGCTGAAAATTGCTCTAAATTAAATGTGGCAGCATTCATACATTGTTAAGCTTGAAAATTCGTTTCTCTCTTGGATGCGGGTACTTTGAGTGTTATGCTATTAAATGTGAAGAAGTGTCATCCCTACAATGAATAAAAACATTTTCTTAAATAGAAATCCTAACTACGTAACCGTCAACGGCTACTAGCTCACGTTGGGCTTTGTGGGAAAAACTCACTACGCCAGAAAAGACCTACCAGAGCGCTTTTTTTGGCCTTTAAAAGCGGTTAAAAGCGCTCTGGTAGGTGGCGCTAAAGGTTTAGCGCTTTTCCATCAAAAGCGCCGGTAGGGTGGCCTGAGAGCGCTTTTAATGAAAAAGCGCCTAGGGTAGCCTACCAAGCGCTTTTCATAAAGCGCTCATAGGCCTACTTTAGAATGACTTTTTGCTTTCTAGTAACCCTACCAAAGCGCTTTTAAAAGGCTTTGGTAGGGTGGCCTATGAGGCGCTTTTTAAAAGCGCTTTGGTAGTTTGCCTATTAGGCGCTTTTAAAAGCGCTTTGGTAGGGTGCCCTATGAGGCGTTTTTCGAAAAGCGCTTTGTAGGTCCCCTATTATTTTTAGAAATTTTTGTTATTTCTAAACACGCACTTTGGCAATATTTGAACACGTAATTTACCATTTTTTGGCAGTATTTTTTCATGAACCTGTAATTTATCATTTCTAAACCTGATTCTTACACCATCACATTATAATTAATTCACATTCACAATAGATATATATATATATATACATCAATATAATTCACATTCACAATAGATATATATATACATCAATATAACCAAAGTCATCCTAACGTTTGTAACATAGCCAAAACTAATCAACCTTACTGAAGCGGGATCTAAACGATACTTTGAATAAATACGTTCCTTAAACCACGGTATGAAACTTCGATTGTGCTCTCGTACTATCCAACTCTCATTTCTATTCGGATTTAAACCTCGGATAACACCCTTGTGCATTTCAACATATGGCTCAACCTCAATCTCATTGTGAAGAACATACAAATGCACTTGATCCCGTACTTCTCTTGATACTGTCACAACTTTATTTCCAATTAGCTTTTTTCCCTCTTTTTTTTCGACAATATGAGATTTGGGGAGTCCAATTGATTGAACATTTGACAGATATTCAGTACAAAACTCAACCGCTTCCTCAACAACGTATCGTTCGGCAATACAACCCTCCGGTCGACTACGGTTTTTCACATACCCTTTCAATATTTTCATATAACGTTCAGGTACATCCATCTCATATAAGTCGGTCCGCATAATTGAGTCTCTTTCACAAGATGAGCGACAAGATGAACCATTATGTCAAAAATGAGGGAGGAAAATACATTTCAAGATCACACAAAGTAACAACTATCTCTTTTGTAATGTTGGTAAGACCGCAGGATCTATCACCTTCGCAAATTGACTTGAAGAAAAACACGGTTTAGTTATTGCGCTCCTCACTTTTTCGGCAAAATAGAACGTATACCTATTGGTAGAAAATGTTCCATTATAACATGACAATCATCGTCTTTAAACTCTTTAACTTGAGGTCTTTCATGGACACAAGTCTTGTAATATCGATGGTAGCCTTGGTACTTTAACTTCACTTAGGAACTTACACAATATTTTCTTCTCCTTTCTAGATAGAGTGTACAGAGCAGGTGGTAAATATGTCCGTCTTCCTTTCTTCACGGGTCCCAATTCAGTTCTCATTCCCATTTTTACCATGTCCTCCCTTACTTTAACGCCATCCTTAGTCTTTCCCTGTATATTGAGCAACGTACCAATAACACTATCAAATACATTTTTTTCAATATGCATAACGTCGAGGAAATGTCTTACATACAACGACTTCCAATATGGGAGTTCAAAAAAAATCGACCTCTTCTTCCACCCACCTGTGACAACTTTATGTGCAAAAGGCTTGCCAAACTGAATACTCACATCTTTCATCTTTTCAAAAATTTGATCACCTGTCACCCCAGGTGGAGCTTTACGTTGTTCGGTCTTTCCGTTGAACGCTTTTCTCCATCCTCGATATTGATGTTTAGAAGTTAAGAATCTACGATGACCGAGAAAGACATTCTTTTGACAAAATTCCAATCGTGTCGTATCGGTTTCATCTTCACATACAGGACACGCTTTTTCACCTTTAATACTATACCCGGATAGATTTCGTATCTTTGGAAAATCGTTAATTGTGCCAAACAACATCGCCTCAAATTGAAACTTTCTTTCCTATATCCATCATAAACCTCCACACCGTTCTCCCACGAAACTTTAAATCTTGATTAAGGGTGCCAAGTATCGTCTATGTCATTCCACAGTTGTTTAGGCCCGAAATTAACATAGATAACATCATGTACTTACGCTTCATACGACCACGGAGGTAGGTTGTAAATCATAAGAATCACGAGCCATGTGCTATGCGAGATACTCGAATACCGTGCGGGTTCATTCCATCGATGAGACAATGACAAGCGAAGGTTTCTTGCTTCTTTTCAAATTCGGAAAATCATTATCAACTTTCATCCATTGTGGTGAATCTGCGGATGTCGCAACTTTCCATCGATAATTCTTTCATCGCATGCCAAGTAAGGTGTCTTGAATCGGTTTCACTACGATACATGCGTCTAAATCTCGAATTATAGGAAAATACCATAAGACTTTTGCGGAGACAACTTTTTCTTATATCGAGGGCACCGCATTTAGGACACTCATTTAACTCTGCATACTCGTTTGAAACAAAGCGCAATCTTTCGGACAAGCATGTATCTTCTCATAGCTCATGCCAATAGAGCACAACATCTTTTGGCCTCGACGTTCGATCGGGAAGAACATTATCCTCTCGGTAGCATGTCTTTCATAAGGACTAATAACTCGTGAAACTTTTATCCGACCATCCATTGCCCTTTAAGTTGTACAACTTTAACACCGAGACCTTGTGAATTTTGTACAACCATCATACAACGGTTTCTGCATCGCTACCAACCTCTCGAACATTTTGGGACAATCCTTAAGATCTTCTTCAAGCGCTTCGCAATCTCTTGACTCGATCATAGTCACACGTCTCGTGCAATCGCCGTTTGAAGCATAGGTCCTATTATTCCCGATTCAACATTCCGTTACTTTTCTCACCATGCAAATTCCAACATGTATAACTTCTATCAATTCCATACCGTATTAATGCGACGTCAATGAACGCGTCAACCCGTTTCCCATAACAAGACCCAAGCAAGGACACGTAATTCGACTCGGGTCTTTGGCGTAACCGCAAACTTAACGAATTCGATACCCCTTTCTCGTAATCATCCGACAATCGACTCGACGCATCCAAGTCTTATCCATGTCTTAACTAAGCTAAACAAAACAAATAATTAAGACACAAAGCGGTATAATGCGTTTGGTCAAAATAAAATATACGGAATGAATCCGAGCAATAAAACGCAACGTATTCATGCAATTTCGACAAATTCGATGGCGAGATGATAACTAATTACGTGGCGAGATGATAACTAATTACCTATAGAAATAAGCAACTTCTAGAACCACATTAAGGTTTCTTGTAAACGATCAGACTTTCACACTTCACAAGTAACCTATTCATATAAAACAAGACCAAAATGAAACTCATAGTTCATGAAAATCAACATCAAAATCACATCATAAAACAGTTCAACATCAAGTAAATACTACGCATATGAAACGAGTCTCGAATCCAAATATGAAACAAGCTAGAAGCAAGAAATGACATTGTACAATGAGAAATTGGAGCCTCTTATTTACTTAAAAAGCAAGATTTTTAGCCATTTAACTTAAAATATTAATCTTCAACTCTCAATCTCATGTTCTTCATCTCTCAATACTAGCATCCATTATCGCTGGGGGTATGATAATTCATTTGTTAACATTTCACACAAATTATATATGAACCATATAAAGTGATTCATCAGGTATAACTCAATTCACACACAAGAGACCCACCAATAATAATACTATACTATTATATAAAACGAAAGGTAAAAATAATGATTACATGTTCAGAGAATGATTAAATTACAAACAAAACCTGTTCGTCTTAAATATCACTTAGTCATTAAGCAATATTGTGTCATAAATTTACCAAATATGCCAAGCCACTAGGATACGATTAATAATGATGGGTGTAAGTAGTTTGCATGAGGTCCCAAAGTTCAAACATCATTTTCCCAATTGCATAAGAAAAATATTCACAAAAACCTTGTGTCCAAATATTAAGCAGCCTATGCTTTAACTATGATTATGTGTGTCAGCAAATTTTAATACTGCTTACTAGATAGAATAAAAACCAACTGATTAAACTACCGAAGCAATGATCAATGTTTTATCATGAAGGTTCTGCATATACCTACAAATGCATAAGAGCCTCTGGTTACATGGTTAATATTTGAAACTTATGCGTACAATTCAGGTAATATAGAAGAAAACCAACAAATTTAGGTGCAAAGCATACAGAAAGTATAACACTCTGGGTGCTAGATAGTATTTCAGCTATATAAACTAAGCATACAAAGTATAGCGAGAACAAACTGATCTTTGGCATTCACTGAACCCTATACATTCATGCAAGCACATACAGATGAAAACGACAGAGAGTAGATTTTGTAACCCTAATTTACGGAGACGTACCTTGAGCTTGTGACAGAGAGCAACGAAATCGATGAAGGAATCGGAAGGAGGATCTTGAGGAATGGAGCAGCGATGGCGAATCGATGACGGCAATGGCGTTGTTCTGGATCTGAGCGGGTCGGACGGAGAGGAAGGGAGGTTGAAGATGAAGAGGTTGAAGGGTTTAAGATGAAGAGGCAGAAAACGCGAAAAGAGTGAAGAGGTTGAAGGGAGGTTGAAGATGAAGAGGCAGAAAACGCGAAAAGAGTGAAGAAGTAAAACCACGCGTGTTTTGTTTATGAAAATATAATATTAAAACCAGAGCGCTTTTATCCCAAAAACGCTTTCGTAGCCCCCACCTATAAGAGCGCTTCCAAAAACCGCTTTCATTACCCATCCTACCAGAGCGCTTTTCAAAAGCGCTCTCATAAACCCCTACCAGGCGCTTTTAAGCCCCTTTTTAGCGCTTTTTTTTCCCTTTTTTTAATTTGGCATATAGCGAAACCTATTAGGGCGCTTTTTCCTAAAAGCGCCCTCGTAGGTGTGCTGATAAAAACAGTTTTTGGCGTAGTGACTACTCTAGAACTGCTCCCACGTCTTTCTGGCCTTGCGTGTTGATAACCGTTTCTACACTGAATGATGCTTGTCGAAGCTTATTGTTGTTAATCGATACCCCCTTGTCAATATAGGGTTTTGTGTTCCTGGTTGATAGTGCTTCGACTCCGTCAACACATAATGACTTTTTTCATGTACGTGTGTCCCATTAGTCGAAGACCCCTTATATCATGACGGTTGCCTTCCATATTCGAAAATAGCATGTCAACACATGGGTGATTAGATAACAATTCATTATCCTAATGCTTTGTTTAGTGTATAGCTTTTTGTAATAGGTTCTGACTCTGAAGAATTGACATAAGACGTCATCAGATTTTGGACTCAACATAAGGAAGGATACAAGTTTGTGTTTCATAGCTTAAAATGCTTCTAAAACAATGGTTATGATAGAACGTTGGTTTTAAAGCTTCTTAGTATGCATATGTTAGTAGAGCTTCAGATATATTCTCAAGCTCTGAAGATTCCAATTTCTCTTGCCCAAGTTCTGAATATTCTAAAGACCAATGATTCTCTAGACCAATTTTTGAAGACTCTGAAGACAAGTTTCTATTGAACAAAGTTTTGAAGAAACTGAAGAAAATGTTAGAAATACTCTGAAGACCAAGTGCTGAAGACTCTAAAGACAAGGTTCGGGTTGAACAAGTTTTGAAGACTCTAATGACATAGTTCTGGAGACTTAGCTTTAATCCTACACATGCATCAACCATTATACATCCAGAAGCCTCTGAAGGCTGGATGAGAAGATCAAAAGATTTCACGTGAGTAATATTACAAGGTACGAAATCACCTCGTCTTCACTAAGTTATTTTTGTGGCGCAAGGATAGTACTATTGTACGAGGTTGTCTACCACTCTCACTGACCGTTACAAGAAGACAATTGAAAATTTGGTATTCTTATTCTACCTTCACACGGATTTATTTTTGGCTATAAAAAGAAGACTTGGAAGAATTAGAATTGTAAAATAACCTTGAAGAAACTCACGCTTATTCAAACTGCTGAAATACTTCCAAAATAAATTTGTAATGCTTGTAAAGCAAAGAGTTGTTGCTCATTAACTTACCAGCAAGGAACTTTTGTTCGTTAAATCGCTTAAGACTTTTGTGTTATTATCTGTGAAATTCTGGTATACAAATTACAAATATCCTAACACATATTGAGACATTGATCTCCACTTAACATCCTATGAACTGAATATAGCAAACTGATACAAACATTATCAGTTCAAAGCCGTGACAGACGTTCGTTCATGTTATATGATATGTCAATCAATCAAGAACAAAACTGAACAATATAGAAAGATAATAACACAGACATATGATTACCCAGTTTGGAGTACAATAACACCTACTTTGGGGGCCACTAAGCCATGAAGGAAGTCCACTATTAACAATATTAGTTCTAAGTTAAACTCACCCGTTCAAAGTTAAACTCCCCCGTTTCTAACTTCTCGCCTAATCCCTACCCAATGCAACTTCTACCTAGGTTCTCCTAAATATGAGAAATCAACATCTTACTTCCTAAATCACCTCAGTGATATATATATATATATATATATATATATATATATATATCAAATGCAATATGTTCAGTCAAGACTCTTGACTAATAAACATACTTAGAGTTTCTTATAGGCTTCTTCCAAGAACAATAATCAACTCAATACTTAAAAGCTTATGAGTGATACATAGTTACAACTCAACTAAAAACACTCATACTCTTCTACCAATATGATATTAGAGAGGCTCACAAATTATGATGGAATACAAACCCTAAGGGCTTAGACTACTATAATTTATTACATGCATACATTAGGTTTTTAACCTTCTATTTATAACAATCTTCAAGGATGGATTTGGTTTCACCATGTAGCTAATCAGTTGCGAAATATCTGCTGAATCTTCTTCATAAACTTAGGACTTCTATCATTAGTTTCCTAATTTGTCTCCATATTAAAAACTCATAAAACTCCTTAAAAACATCTTGAATCTCCTTCAATCATCAAACTGAGTGCCAACTAGGATAGGATAATATTCCTAGAATATTATGTATCAAAAATAACAACAATATTCAACAGCCCAATTGTACATAGTCACGATGTCGAGTGACTCTGCATAGGACATCTTGTCTAATATATTGCTTCTATTGATGAATAACATCAACTCAACATGTTTCTTCATAATTCTTTCTCAGCAAGTTAAAACACCCAATTTACCATGTTGCTGATATATTTGTTTTACTAAAATTGATGTCAATCATTAAAAACGTAGAACTAACAATCTGTAATTCAATCTTGTGTAGTCTTCTTTTGAGAAGCAATCTTGTAAACACAACAACCTGTATTCAATAGTGAGTTGATTGTTCCATGAGTGACTAAGTGTTAGTCTGTATACTCAAGAAGTCATTTGCAGTTTGTTTTTTAGGTTTAGTTCCTTAAGACACTAGGGATTTAGTCAGGATTCTCAAGAAGACATTGACAGATGATCTTTGTTGTTTGCAACAGTGATGGGTAGTCTTGTTGTGGTTTTGTAATCAAATTGGTTATAGTGGAGTAAGTCCTTATTGAAAAGGCAAACTCATATGGGCGGGTGGACTTGATTAACTTCGTTGACAATGAACCAGAATAAAAATAATGGTGTTCATTTATTTTTATTCTTCTGTTAATAGTTAGTGTTTGAGTTTCGAAAAAATTTATTTTGAGAAGCCCAATTCAAATTTTTATTTCTTGTGTTTCTTGCACCTTCATCATTAGCTCCTACTTACACCATAAACCATGGATGCAAGTTTTGTAATATTATATCCATGTTTTGTAATATTATATCCAGATATTATAAACTCCTAAATAGCCATTTAACATTCACCAAGAGGTTTATTAGACATGTCGTTTACTAGAGTAATACGATCTATTTCTATTTCTTCAATTTTATTTTGAGAAAATTTTAATTCATCTTTCATGAGATCATATTGCTTTTTAACTATTTTCATATGTTTGGCTTTTTTCATACATCGACACATAAGATCTTGAATAAAAGTAACTAGCTCAAAACGAGATAGTTTAGAAATTATCTAATATTTTTCTTCAGCACTTGCATCAGAATCTGAGTTAGATTCTGAAGATGTAAGAGCCATTAGAGCTAGATTGGTTTCTTTGTCATTTTTTTCAGATTCATCTTCTTTGTCAAGTTCATCCAATATTGCAATGAGACTCTTTTTGAACTTGTTTCGAAAGCTATCCTTTTTATAGCTTCCTTTCTTTTGCTTGTCATGTTGCAACTCTGGACAGTTAGCAATGAAGTTCACTGAAACGCGCTTCTTCTAGAAAATATTATGTTCTGCTTTTCATATACTGAAACTTTTTGATAATAAATACCATTTATTCATCTTTTGAACCTTCTTTAGACTCTCTTGCACGAGCTGCTTCTTCAGGTTCACAAAATTGAGAAGATTTGGCAGATTTACCAACAAATTTCAAAGTAAGAGACTTTGATTTCTTGATAGGTCCATTTCCATTATGCTCCATTTCATGACATTTCAAAGTTAAAGTCATAGATAATTGAACCAAGACTTGGATTTCTTTAGTAGAGCTAACATAAAGAAAAATCTTAAAATATGTTCTTTTTGATAATGAAAAAAAAATTTTAAGACAAATTTTTCACTAAAGAAGTTAATGGATTGAGTCGTTTATTGAATTGTTCTCTTTAAAATGTTTCACAATATTATTCAAAATTGTACTTGTAAACTATCAATCACAAGGACTTCATAATAAAATAACTTAGATACACTGTATCATCATCCTAGTGCACTCTAAGTACCGTTCGAAAACTGCACATAGATACTTCAACAAAGTTACTTCACCTAGGGATGTCAATGGGGCGAGCGGGGCCGGGGAGACACTTCCCCATCTTTTTCCCCGCCATCAAATTCATTCCCGTCCCGTCCCGATCTACATCACGGGAATTTCTATCCCATCCCGTTCCCGGATCCCGTTCCGGGGATCCCATAGATCCTACATTTATTCATTAATATTTTATTTTTTTTAAATGTTTATATTTTCTATAAAAATAAAAAGCACAAAGAATTCACATATTTATTATGTTATTAAAAAATACTAGTATTTGACATTTATTATTTTTTATTAAAAATACTAATGGAACACAAAATAATAATATTTTTTTTATAAATTTCTATAAAATGCTATAAAATTCAACAAAATGAACTATAATACTTTTTAAAGTAACAATATGCCTAAACAACTAAAAAAATCCAACAACATAATTATGCTTAAAAAACTATACTTCATCAAAACTAATAAGGAATAATTATATATATTAACATAAAGGAAATGACTAAAAAACTTAATCTAAAATATATATATTAAATTAACTATATTAAAATAATAGGCGGGCGGCATGGTGGTGTATTCCCGTCCCGTCCCAATGCTCTGAATTTTCTCCCATCCCACGGAAAATTCCCATCTTTGGGGGGCGTTCATGAGGATCCCCATTAAGCCCAGACATCCCTAACTTCACCCAGATACTTCACACATTACTCATTATCCTGTGATGATGAAGTGATTAAACCTATTTTATTTTTTAATTAATCTAATATAATTTAGAATAAAAAAAGCTTTTATCCATAATCTGCAAACAAATTTTTGTTTGATGATATTTGACAAAAATTTAAAATCACATTAGTATTTAAAAAATAAATATAAAACACTAATTAATCTTCTAATCATTCTTTGAACTAGCCAAAAATCACAATTAACTCCTTAGTCGTCGTCTTCTTCTTCTTCGCTGCTTTCTCCTTCTTCTTCTTCCTTTTCTTTTTCCTCTTCCTCTTCTTGTTTTTCATCGACATTTATCTCATTAAGAATCACCATTAATGCTACTATGAATGCATAATCAACACTGGGATTAACGCTAACCATGAATTGGTCTTTACCGATTAACACACTCTGAACAGTGTGTTTTTTGTGCATCTACAATTACAATAATGTCACAAAGTTAAGTTATGATTAGTATTAATCTTACATAATTAATTAAAAATTTAATTGTATTAATGGTTATGTATAATAAATTACCTGGGCAACAATGAAGTCTGATTCACCGGCATAAATGGCGCAAGAACGTTGAAACCAACTACCTTTGATTTGAAAGTCACAAACACTCTCTTTTGTGTTACCAGCTAAATATACATTTAATGTGGTCTTAAATTGATGTCGAGATGATCTCTTCATTGTAAATACAAGATCATCAGCTTTTGTGCTTTCACCCCTAAAAACTACCCACCGATCATGCATAGTAATCCTCTGCACCAGAAACAGTTGATATTTTACGGAGATTACAAAATCGGTGCATGCACAACGAAGTTGTTTTTAAGTAATTAAATAGAAGAAAATAAAAAGAATAAAGGTGAACCTTGCGACGTAGGGTGGCGACGGGGTTGTCAGCAGCATCAAGCAAGACACGGCGGTTGCCTATGAGAGAGCCTTTAACTTTTAACATGACGTTGCCGTTGATATCAGTGACGGAGAAGTTTCCTTCTGAAATTGTCATAACCTTTCTCACGACGACAAATTCTACCGGATATGGAGCACAGTATTGAGGGCCGAATATGGAAGCGGGGAGTGGCGACATTAGAGCATAGGAAGAAGGTTGTGGTTGATTAGGGTGAGCCATAGTGATTGTGATGAGGTAAGAGTGTTTGAAGATTGAAATATAATGACTTTACAGATCAATATATTTCAATCTCTTTGTGACCAGAAGATTGTGTTTGATATAAGGGTAAGACACAAAATGAAAAGGAATATATATAGGTGGGAACAAGAAGAGTACGACGAAGTTGCCTTGACGTTTGAGATAAAGCGTGTATACTATTCTTAAACTACAAGAGAACGGCCTTTCCTTTCTTTCGGTTCTTAAACTTTCTATTTTTATTTTACTTTTGTGGTCAAGATATAACGTATTTTCTATTTTTATGGTAACTATTTTGTACAAAATAAAATTTGTAGGATGTGATCGTGTGGCTTAGAGAATAAACATCTAAGTGATAAGTAATGATAAATAAGGTCTATAAGTAATGATAATTAGGCATGATAACGAGATAGGACGGTTATAATTTTTTCTTCTTAGAACATAATTAATGGGGATGGAATCATAATTATTTAGACTTTTCTACATAGACTAGACGTGATCAATAAATTTATATTTAATAATTTATTATTAATTATAATTTAGATTATAATGAATACATTAATTTGACAAATAGAGACTCTTGAAACTCTTTGTTCTATCTGTTTTCTCTTTCTTCAATCTAACTGTTATCTTTTCTTTTTCCCCTCAAATTCATACTTGCAATGTCATCATAAAAAAAGTTTGTGATAAAAAAATTGTAAGAAAATAAAAATATTGTTTTATAAGTTTTATGAAAATATGTGAGTAATTGTTAGATTAATATGTTTTTGCAGTTTTCAGGATTTGAATTCTTCACCTCAAATATAGATTTAACATGTGATTTTAATTTTTTAAAAATAAAGATGAATTTTGAGAAGTGTCACATTACAATATAAATGATGTGGCTCAAATTAAGATAAAGAGGCACAAATTGAGATGAGGTGTCATTGTAATATTTGATATCTTAATTTTAATATATATAAATAGATAAATAGATTACTATAATTTTGAAGAATTTAATGTGTATAAAAAACTAAAGGTTAAAGATATCATACAACTGCCAATGTATTAAATTTTAATTTTGCACCCTTAAGAAATTCTGATTGTCCTTAACAAATGAATATTCACTCTCCATAGACCTGAGTCATTATTCCAGCATAATCTTCCTAGTGGAAGTCTTACTGAATTTTTGTAATAGATTAAAGATATGATAATGGATTAGAGATATTTAAGGTGATGATAAATTATTAAAGAGATAATTGTGAAAATTTAAAGATGAAATGGATGACATGTGAAATATAAAATATGTAAGAAAGTATAATATTTTATATTCATAAAAAATATTAAATCAAGCTACAATGATTGCAATCTACATTGCAGTACCTACAATAGTCGAACCTCAACCACATTCGCAACCACAATGCAATTTGAAACGATGGTCGTATGCATGAAAATCGAACGATTCGAACCGGTGCCTAGAACCCATGGGGCACCCACGGGCAGAGATGGTTACCACTGGACCATCACAACATTTCATGCTTTTCTCTATAAATAGTGATAATTTGCATACTTAAAACAATACGAAAATAGTATGTTTCAAGAGTCAAATATCATATCTAAGTCATTTCTTTATTTTTCTAGTGCACGAGAATAAATGAGGAAACTTTATTTAGTAAAATATCGTTGATCTATATGCTTAATGTGAATGTGCGATTCATATTAAGGTTTTCAATGTATCCTGAAGGGGATTCTCTAGTTAACCCATTTGCAAAATTGGGAAAGCTCAGTGTAAACACACACTTTTGAATTTATTTTGTGCAATTTTCATCGTACCGTTTTCATCTTCTTCTTGTCTATACTTTGCAGTTGACCCCAACACAAGATCTAACAATCTTTAGGTTCGATTTTCGATTTTGATTTATACATTATTTATAATTAATATTAAAGTATGCAATTTTAAAGAAGATGATACCAACTTTCAACGAGGGTGAAAGGTACACAATTAATTCATATAATTTTGAATTAAGAAATTTTAATTTATGATTCTTTGTGATTACTTTGTGGTAGAAACTTTGATGGAGAGATAAACATACATGTTTTATTATTTCAACCATGGTGAAAGGTACATAATTATTTTAAATACATATGTTATATGATGTTTTAAATTCATGTAAAATAGGTTGTTAACGCGTGTCATAGATTTATATATGCACGATTTATAAATTATTCAAGTATGTGAATTTATATACTTTAGAGTGTATTTGATTTACGGTGTATACTTGAATATAAATTACATGTTAAATATTATTTTTTGGTACAACTAATTTCTTTAATTAATAGTGCATTATTTTTTAATGGAATAATTTGGTTTAAAATCATGAATTTGAATTTTTGGTACATGTATTGGTATCGTAAAATGATGTAAATGAAATGTTAAAAATTATCTATGACGTGTTTCAATTGTATATTTTATTATGTAAGAAAATGGTTTATGTTGAAAGAAATAAACTCTATGATGTTGTGTTTATATGGAGTTTATGAATTACATGTTTATATTCACTTCAAGAAAAGTTTGTCATGACAAATTTGTATGATCATGATTGTCGATTGCTATGTATTAAATATATTTTGGATATATTTAAGTGGAAGTAAAACTTCAAACTAAAAAGGTTATCAAATGAAGAATGACATTAAATTTGTGTATATGACAAAATGTAATTAAATGACAAAAGTTTCGATGATAGTTTGTCGAAACTATCAAAGAATATATAATATATTTTGCATATGATAAATGTACTAATATGACATGGTTTGATGATAGTTGAAAGATTGAATATTCAAGATTTATTAAAGTTTGAAAAATCGTGTAATTTTTTGACGAAAGAATTGACAAAGATATGATGTCTTTCGATATAATTGAAGAAAATAAAGACATCATTAGGAATGTGGACCAAGTCCATATCTAATTAATCACCAATGGTGAAAACTCAACTCACACTTGATTAATATTAAGTCTTGAGTTCAATGATGAAAGTACACTATTAGAGTGATTAAAGTACTTCACAATAGATACATCCCAAGTGGTAAAAGTACTTGGATCATAAGAATAAATATGATAGGATGAGGTTTTCCTCTTAATAGACATATAGCATATGTTTGTTGGAATGCATAATTATGGATGCATTTCTGATATAGTCTACCTATATGAGAATGAAGTGGTGCCGCTTCATAGAGTTCAAGGGCTTGACTCTTAAATTCTCATGAAAGGGATATGAGACACAAGGCCTTATTAAATGTATTATATTAATAATTTGATCAATGGTACCGAGATTTCATGTGTGAGTTATGCACACTTGTTTGAATGGTTAATTGGTTCAAAGCTTGTCTACCAATCTATTCGGGGATGAGTGCAAACTTAACTTACTAAGTAATGGTTCAAATCGTAAGATACTCTTATCTAAAACTATGAAATTTGGGGCACACACGAACAGAGATGGTAACCACTGGACCATCACAACATTTCGTGATGATATTCAATGTTATAAGTATGTATTTGTCCGGAAAAGACCATTTTAAAAGCAATTCAACAATTGTTTCTCCTCATCAATTGGTACAAATTTTTCTATAAATCGAGATAATTTATAGACTTAAAACAATACGAAAATAGTATGTTTCAAGAGTCAAATATCATATCTAAGTCATTTCTTTATTTTTCTAGTGCACGAGAATAAATGAGAAAACTTTATTCGGTAAAATATCGTTGATCGATATGTTTAATGTGAATGTGCGAGTCATATTAAGGTTTCCAGAGTATCGTGAAGGGGATTCACCGATTAACTCATTTGCATCCAATTTGCATAAATTGGTGAGGGCGAATCGAACCTAAAGCTTAGTGTAAACACACTTTAGAATTTATTTTGTGCAATTTTTATCATACCGTTTTCATCTTCTTCTTATTTATACTTTGTAGCTAACCCCCAACACAAGATCTAACAGAATTCTGCTTCATACTGATGTTGATGTTGCTCATAAGTTGCTCATTTGCTAAGTCCATGCTGATGTTGAAGTTGTTTGAAGGTGATGAGTTAAGATCCAGTTTTGATAAGTGCTTATAATGTGTGTTCATCTAACGTTGAATTAGTATAGCAGTGTCATGTTATTAATATGAACGTCACATATACATAATTAGAGGGGACCAATAAAATCCTGAGTCTAAAAATTAACTTCTAAAATGAGAGAATAAAACTTAAAAACCTGAAAAATTAGGGAAATAAAAATACATTTAAGCGAAGAATCTATACAAAACATGACCTTAATTCTACTGCTAAACCAAGTAGCAATACCATAATTCTAAAACCATACCTAGCCAAATAGCACACCACCAACCTACACACACCAGAATATAAACAAGAACCAAAACAGGGCACTAACAATACAGCTCAACACAGAATTACCCTCCACCAACTCAGAAACACACTTGCAAAATTAAAGAACTCTAACTGACCCTGCCTAGATTGGATGCTGAACGTAAGGGTCTCTGCACCGCTTCGGGCTACTACCTGACAAACTCCCCTATAGATCTCGCACAGCAGCTGAAGATAAAACATCACGAGATTCCAACATCTTCCAAATCTACACCTCTGCGCGGAGGAATCTCCGCTCCAAACTTTATGCAATGTAATTGATGTTCTCCAAAAAAGAATTAAAAAAAGCTTTTATCCATAATCTGCAAACCCCTTAATCTAATAACACTTTTCCCTTACAACAATTTTGGTTTGATGATACTTAACAGTAACTCAAAATCACACAACAAAATTTAATAAATAAATAAATACAAAACACTAATCTTCTAATCATTCCTCCTTTTCATCCTGGTTGATGTCGTCAAGAATCACAATTAACGCCACTATGAAAGCATAATCAACATTCGGATAAACTGTGACCATGAATTGAGCTTTACCAATTAAAATACTCTGAACAGTGTGTTTTTTGTGCATCTGCAATAACAATAATACCACGAGATTAATTCATGATTAGTATAAATACTACATAATTAAGTAAAAATAATTAATTAAGTGTATACTAGTAAATTACCTGGGCAACAATGTTGTTAGATTCACCGGCATAAACAATACAAGAACGTTCGAGCCAACTACCTTTGACTTTAAAATCACAAACATCCTCTTTTGTGTTACCAGCTAAAAACACATCTAGTTTGGTTTTAAACTGAATTAAAGATGATCTTTTCAATGTAAATATAAGATCTTTTGCATCTGTGCTTTCACCTCTATAAGCTTCCCACCGATCATGCATAGTTACTATCTGTACAATTAAATCATATCAGTTAGCAGTTGATAGTTGTGCAGAGACATCATATGTTAAACAACAACAAAAGATTGATGAAAGTAAGAAAGAAAAAAAAGAGAATGAATCGGAACCTTGCGACGCAGGGTGGTGATGGGGTTGCCGGCGTTATCAAGCAAGACACGACGATCACGGAGGGTTAAGAGAGAGCCTTTAACTTTGAAGACGATGTTGCCGTTGATATCAGTGACGGCGAAGTTTCCATCTGAAATTGTCAAAACCTTTTTCACGACGGCGAGATCTAGCGGATACGGAGCACAGTATTGAGGGCCGAATATGGCGGCAGGGAGTGGCGGCATCGGAGCAGAGGCAGACGGTTGTGGTTGATAAGGGTAAGCCATAATGATTGCGATGAGATCAGAGTGTTTGAAGATTGGATTTTGTGAATTTTCAGACAGTGAAAAGGAATTTATAGGTGGAATGGAAACAAGAAGAGTACCAGGAAGGTGCTTTAACGTTGAGATGGATAAACCGTGTTTATTATTCTTACTTAATATACGGGCTTTCCTCTCTTACTGTTTTTTTGGTATCAATCTGTTGTCTTTTCTATTTTTATTTTGTGACAAAAAGAATATCTTTGAATTTTTTTTTGGAATAACTAATTTTTTTAAAAAAATATAAAAATAATTAATTTTTGAAAAAATTTACGCAAATAATTAATTTTCAGGACAAAATTACACGTATGAGCCATTTGAGATGGCTCCTCCTCTTTAACTTTGTACATAGGCGTCATCCCACATGGCTCCTCCTTGTCAATAAGCCATGCAGGATGGCGCCTCCTCCTTGTCTTGTACATGTAGGAGCCGTTTCAGATGGCTCCTACATATATTATTTTTTTTATAAATACACACTCATCCCTCCTTCATTTTTCACATTTTTTCAACTTTTCATCTCATATTCTCTCTTATATTCTCTCTTATTCTCTGTTACTCTCTCTTTTTTTATACCATGACATCTCCATACATCCATACCAGAGATGGATACGTTATTTTCTCGGCCTCAAAACCTCCATTGAAAATGAAATTTTGGCACATATTTACCATGGTCAAACTGAAAAAAGAGTTGATGTGTTGGTTAGAGGGAGAAATAGAAGATGGTGATGAAATTAGAAGGATTCAGAGGAAGAGAACAACCATGAACTTCGCAACTGGTCAACCTCGAATTTGGTTGGAGGTAGTCAAAACAGACGTCGACGTTATTGCGATGATATATGGTTCCGATGAGATTGTTTTGACGGTTGTAGTGTCTTAAATAATTTTTTGTGTTGTTGATGCGTCATTTTTCATGTTGTTGTTTTAATCGTGTAGTTTTTAATTTTGTTGTCTGCGTATTGGTGTTTGTAATAAATGCTATTAATGGAAAAAGAAGAAGATTTGTTACAATATTAAAAGTGCAGATAAATGAAATACAAATTTTAGGATGTTGAGGTTGTAGCACGCTGGGGACAATTTTTTTGATTGTGTCTGGATTGACGACATAGACCACACTTTCTTTCTAGTTTATCAACGTCGTCCATTTCAGTTGTTATACGTTTGCTCTTGGGACGATCCTTTTTATTTCTCCGCATTTGAGTGTTATGCCAAACTACTTCCCTTACGCAGCCAATAATCTGCTTTTGCTACTGGTTTGAAGGCATTGTTGTATACGTTGAGCAAGGTCTGAGACTTGTAAATTGGAGAAAGAAGTACTAGTGCATCTGATGAACATGCGCACGCCGCAATGACATGAGGCGGGGCATTCGAAGGCCTAAAATTTTCCATCGCACCAGATGGTAGTTTAACCCTGTACTCTTGTCTAGGCAAACCCTCATTGTGGTCGATTATCTCTTTGACAATGAAGTTATGGTTATGTCGGTCGAATCTTGTAACAAGATGAGTGTTAGCTTTGGCACTCTCGGCCTTAATAAATTTCAGGCAGCCTTCACTCCACACTTGTCCGGATTGTACCACCGCCTGCCACCTAGCTGAACCTAGCTGCCACCTAGTCTATCACAAGCCATCTAGGATGGCGCCTTAGTTCAAATTTAAAGGGGATGCGCCATCCCACTTGGCTCCTCCATGACAAGTGGCATGCATGCATGCAAGGCCCCAACCACCTCATTTACTCCTCTCTTCTTGAATCACCTATAAATATGGCTTCTTATTTGTGTTTTTTCCATCACCACTCTTCACTCCTCCTCTATCTCTAATACAATTCTCTCATTCTCAAATCATCAGTAGAAATTTCAATCATGAGTCTCTTGACGTTAGGAGAATCTCACCGAGGAACAAGGGCAAACATTGCAACTTATGTAAGTCTTCTTTCATTTTTTTGTTTCCATTCTTTTTCTTACATTCTTTTTTTATTATGTTAATGTTTGGTAGTTTTTTATTCCCCAAAAGTACCGGGAATAGTGTCAATTTTATGTATTTGAATTTACTTCGAGATGTCAATAAGATAGGAAGATATAGTTGGAGTTCCGCTGTGCTAGCCCAACTATACTCCTCGTTGTGTAAAAATTGTATGAAAGACACATCAACTTTCAATGGATGTGCTTTCTTACTTCAAACATGGGGTTGGTGGAGAATGCAATCACTCAATCCCGTCAACGACCTACCGTTCACTTTTCCCTACGCAACAAAGTAAGTACATTGCTTATTTATTAAATTTTATTTATATCTTTCACATATATAAAATCCTAATATATTAAATGTTAATTCATTTACGTTTAGCGTAGTGGGCATGGATTACGGAAAGAATCCGAGACACAATGCTCTCCTATACCGTAATCTAATAGACCACATTGGCCCAACCGATGCACGTCATTTTTATTAACTCCAAATTATTTTAAATTTAACGCATATTATTTTTATCATTATTATTAATCTCCATTATTTTTTTCAACAGTATACATGGAGACCGTACTTGGGTTTGGACCATGTACCAAATGATGAAGATGCAGAGGTTTGGACCGCGAAGACTGCAATTATACGGTTTAACATTGTGGAAATGCACCACAGCGACCGTGTGAAGATGCAGTTTGGTATGTTCAAAGACATACCCCGCGATCTGATATGCTTGGATCATTGGCATCTAAAAAGGGTCGATGCCCAATGGGGACTCAATAATTGGAGGAATTTTGCCAGGGAGTATTGTAGGATGTAGAAAAACCGAGCAGACCATATCTTACAATGTCCCGTTTATGAAGATGACGAGATTATGCAACACTCTCGTCAATACATTTCTTGGTACCAGTCAGTCACAGTTCCAGATATGCATGTTTCTCAACCTCGCTATTTGGTCGACCCTCGCACCCAGTGGGGGCAACCTCTAGAGTCACAACAACAACGAAGACAACGCTACCGCCAACAACAACCTCAACAATAATACCAACAACAACCCCAACACTACCAACAACCACCCCAACAACACTACCAACAACCACCCCAACAACACTACCAACAACCATCAACTTCCCGCCAATCAACCCGACGACATAGAACCACCAACACTCAATCCCAACCCCAACCCCAACAACAACCTCATCACCCACCCACCTAATACTCACATATGTCACACACCCAAGTTCAATACACCGAACAAAGGGCATATGTCCAACCCCCCTATATGGGTCCATCAACATCTCACCTCACCCCAGACCCTGGCTTCCCTGAAGAATATTCCCCAACCAACCCAACATTCCACCAACCATCGTCGTACCAAACCCCCCGCCATTCATATGGGCACGAGACTCCTAACACCCAATTTCCTTTTTACCCCACACATTCACAATCCACATATACGGATGAGGACTGATATAATCCTCAAATGGAATCTAACCCTCAACCGCAACGACCAAGCTACGAGAACATGGGGACACGTTTATACGAAACTGGTGCAACAAGCAATGTAAATCTTGAGGCATTCATGGATCCTGATCTCATTCACTACGGGAAACCATCAACCCATGATCAGGTCCCATCGACCCAACAACAGCCGGATCCAGAACCTCGCATCAGACGAGTTAGGAGAGGATGCGCATGTGGAACCGGTGGTCATCTACGAGTCCCGGGTCGCCATGAATGAACTTATGTAATCGCTTTTTGCTGTAATCAAAATTTATAATACAAGATTTATTTCACAACATTGTCATGCACTTTAATTTAAATTGAAAAAAAAAATTTATTAAAATTAAGCCTTAGGCGCCATCTCAGATGGCTTTTCCCATGTGTATTACACATAGGAGCCATCTGAGATGGCTTTTAGGGAAAAACATTGAAGGGAGGCGCCATCCTGGCTGGCTCCTGCTCCTAAAAATCAGTGCAGGAGCCATCTCAAATGGCTCCTGCTTGTATTTTTGTCCTGAAAGTTGGTTATTTGCGTAAATTTTTTCAAAAGTTGGTTATTTTTGTATTTTTTTTCAAAAATTGGTTATTCCAAAAAAAAAATTCATATTTCTTTAAGTACTTCTCATTTTCTTTATAATTAAGCATTACAACGAGGCGGAGCGGATCCAATTTCTCTGCCCAAATTTTTGAAATAATGAACAATTGAATTCTAAATGTGTCCTTACGAGTTTAGATTATGTTCAGATATCTCTATCTAGGGTGCCAAATGGGCAATTCCAACCTGTTTAGATTTGTCCTGCAAATGTTTGTAAAAAAACGGAGTAGGACAAGGCTATTATATTTGAGGATGAGCACCGACAAAGTCAAGGTCCAGTTAGGCTGGACACCTGTTCGGGCTCTTCCTCATGTAAGTTCAAGCCCCAACAGTATCGCTCGAATTCACTCTCATAATAGTAACAATTTCTTGGACTCTTGTTT
This sequence comes from Vicia sativa, assembly GCA_021764765.1. Taxonomy (NCBI): domain Eukaryota; kingdom Viridiplantae; phylum Streptophyta; class Magnoliopsida; order Fabales; family Fabaceae; genus Vicia; species Vicia sativa. The sequence goes on from CM038793.1 coordinate 274,805,082, forward strand.
GGATTCTCGCATAGTTTTGGTTCAGCCATAATTTATAGTAAGATTCGTTTCAGCTTTGGTGTTAAATGGGTTTGCTTATTTCGAGCTTTTTTCAGTTCAAGATTTATTTTTGTCTTGCTCAAGAAGTGTTCAACAAAATGTCTCCACAAGTTTCTTCTCTTTTCTTCTTCTGATTGTGCTTTGATTTTCTTGTGATAGGAAGTTGAATTGTTATACTAATGATGGTGCAGTTCAAGAATTGGTTATTATGATGATGCAGTCCAAGAATTGGTTATTGTGTTGTCCTTATCGTTGTTTTGGATATGAATATAAGTCCTTGTAGCTATTGGGTTGCTATGGTATTGCTAGTTTTTCTACTGATGAAGATATAAGGTTTCATGTATTCAGGCTTAATAAGACAAACAAGAAATGGATCAAGTTGATGAGTTTAGGGGTAGGGTTGTGCTTTTGGGGGATAATATAACTTTACGGCATCTGCTTTTGATTTAGGTAATGAGGATGGAAATGGTCTCATCTATGGTGTGGGACAACATCATAACTCTCTTAAGCATGTATAGTCTCAAATGCGGGTTTTTCACTAAGATCAAGATCGCATTTCCCCTTTGGCGAATTATCCAGATTATTTCAAGTTATCCTGGCCACCTCCATAGTGGATCACAGAGCAGCATTCTTAACTAGAGTATGTTCTCTTTCATTGAAGGGTTTCTAATGTATTCTTGGAAGTCCACTACTGTGTTTAACTTGTAAGTTCAAATAATTATTAAATGAAGAAGTTTATAAAAATAAAGTGAAATGAAGGAGTATACCCCTAAGTTTAATTACTTTTGTCATTAGTTGCAATGATAATGCTAAGAAGGAGTACTAGTTGGTAACTACTAAGAAGGAGTATCAGTTTGCTTACTCTATCATGGTTTCAAATTTACTACCTATTTTTGTGCTTAAAATTCATAATTAGTCACACTATAGTTTATCCCGATGATATTTTTGTACAATGGTAGTTGATCGCTCACCAATTCTACTACTTTTCAGTCACTTATTCGGCATGAATCCACCAAATCGATAACACTTTGGATTGTTTTTTTATCGTTTTGTTTAAGATATTTCATATTTAGCAAATTTGTCAGTCTATGGTTTTTACTTGAATTTTATGCCAATTAGATGCTTTTGATGTATTGGTTTGGTAGTTGTTGGTGATTCTAGGTGCAAGTGAAGATATCCAAAGAATTGGTGCAAAGACGGAAGAAATCTGGAAGCTACAGGGGTCCTGACATGACCACCCTTGTCACCTGACACGGGCCGTGTCAAGAGAAGATGCAAAAGTTGAAATGGATACACGATACAGACGCTGACACGACCCATGTCAATCCATCTGTATATAAGCATGCTTGGAGAAAGGACAGAAGCTGACACATGTGCATGTGCCTGGTGACACGGCCCGTGTCGGCTAATGCGTTGGGAATTCTGATTTTTGGAGTTTTTAAGTTTCTTGGATCATTAAGATTACTTTGGACATTTTTCATTGCTGGGGGATGACCTAATACTATGTAAACCTAATTTTGAGAGAAAAGAATGGACTTTTGCACGAGAAAAGATTGGACGATAGCAGATTGGGTTTTTGAAGAGCTTTGGAGACAGAGATTCCTTCATGCACGATAGCAATTGAAGATCGAAGAATCCATACTCTTTGTAATGTCTAATTTTATTATTGCTTTCTTTTGAATACTATGAGAGGCTAAACCCCCAATGTTATGGGGTGTCCCTAATTTGTCATTGTAGTGATACTGATCTCTTTGTTTTATTCAACACCATAGTTCTTTTTCATCAATTTAATTATTCAGAATAATCTATTGTATTTCCTATCGGGCCAATAGGGTTTTACTTTTCTTAACATATTAAAGCTGGACAATCGTGTTAAGGTTATTTTAAACAATTATATTATAGAGGATTTCACATAAGACTAGGATAATTTGATAATAACATGTTCTTGATAATCAAATGTTGGCTTCATCACTAATTTTAATGGACATTGAAATTAGGATAAAAGGTAAAGGTTTTTCACTAAGGATTTAGAGAAAGATAATTTTAAGAAACAGTAGTTGATGTTGATGAACTTGTTGGAAAGAGCAAGCGTCAAAGTTATCATATGGAAAATCACACACTCACCCCTAGGATGTGTTAATCACACTAGTAAGATGTCATATTTTACATTCTTCTATTTTAAACATATGCAAGGATTTATTCTAAACAAAACACAATTGATAATTTTTGTTTAATTGAACCATAATTTTAACTCATTATTGTAAAGCAGTCCTCGAGATCGATATCTTGAGAATTTCCTATTATTACTACATCACAAAAATAGTACACTTGCTATTTTTTCGATCAGTAGCAGTGGATTGAAAATAGCAATTAGTTAAGAGATATTGAGTAGGTAAAAACTTTCTATTTATCCATGTTTCGTGGCTTAGAATATGCATTGCCATTGGAATAATTTGGCAATCAATCTATTTCTCATGCTTTAGAATAACTTCAACTCTTAACTAAGTTCAAGTTTTATAATATTCGTGTTGGAGTTCATAGTGCCTTCTAACAAAGCAAACAATATATTCAACATTAAGTTAAAACTTTAATTTTAATTCTATATTGATATAACCAAATTGACATAAGGAGGACCATGTTGTTGCAATGTTGGAGAGAGATTAATTCAAATTATATGTTGGTAATTTGTTGAAATATTAAATTTATGAAGATCAATTTCTATTTGCAAATTCCAATAACTGTGTTAGATCTGATCAATTTAATTTTTTCAATATGTCTACTAGGAGCATATAGGGTATTCAATTCTAGAACCAAAGCTATGATGGAGTATATAAATGTCATAGTTGATGATCACCATGAGGAAACAAATGTCCCATATGATGTTGAGACATTGTTTGAGACATCACCACAAGTGTCTGATAAGGATGATGTGCCTATCCCTACTCCCTACTCCACCAAAGTCTGAATCAAAGGTAGCCAACAAAGATCCTTCCATCAGAATTCAGAAAGATCATCCAAAGGAACTCATCATTGGAAATCCTAACAGTGGAGTCATTACAAGATCTAGAGAAATCATCTCAAACTCTTGTTTTGTGTCTAAGATTGAGCCAAAGAATGTTAAAGAGGCTTTGACTGATGAGTACTGGATTGGAGAAATGCAAGATGAACTGAACCAGTTCAAACAACATGAAGTTTGGGAGTTAGTTCCTAGGCTAAAAGGAACAAACATCATTGGCACAAAGTGGATCTACAAGAACAAGTCAGATGCAGAAGGGGTTATCACCAGGAATAAGGCAAGACTTGTTGCTCATGGATACACTCAAGTTGAAGGGGTTGACTTTGATGAGACTTTTGCTCCTCTGGCCAGGCTGGAATCAATCAGATTACTACTAGGAGTTGCTTGCATTCTGAAATTCAAACTGTTTCAGATGGATGTGAAAAGTGCCTTTCTAAATGGATACTTAAATGAGGAAGTGTATGTGGAACAACCTAAAGGATTTGTGGATCCAAATTGTCCTGATCATGTTTACAAATTGAGGAAAGCATTATATGGTTTGAAACAAGCTCCTAGAGCTTGGTATGAAAGATTGACAAAGTTCCTTACTGACAAAGGATACAGGAAAGGAGGGTTGGACAAAACTCTATTTGTCAAGGATGAAGGAGGAAAGATAATGGTGGCTCAAATTTATGTTGATGACATAGTGTTTGGAGGAATGTCAGATAAAATGGTTAAACATTTTGCTAACCAGATGCAAGCTGAATTTGAAATGAGTCTCATGGGAGAATGGACCTACTTTCTTGGACTACAACTCACACAGATGGAAGACTCAATCTTTCTCTCTCAAAGCAAGTATGCAAAGAATATTGTCAAGAAGTTTGGGATGGAGAATGCAAGTCATAAAAGGACTCCTGCACCTACTCATCTAAAGCTGTCCAAAGACACAAGTGGGAAAAATGTTGATCAAAGCTTGTACAGAAGCATGATAGGAAGTCTGTTGTATTTAACAGCCAGCAGACCTGACATTGCCTTTGTTGTTGGTGTATGTGCAAGATACCAGGCTGAACCTAAAGTAAGTCACATCAATCAGGTGAAAATAATTCTGAAGTATGTAAGTGGAACTTACAATTATGGCATGTTATACTCTCATGGATGTAAATCAATTATGTCTGGTTATTGCGATGCTGATTGGGCTGGTAGTGTTGATGATAGAAAAAGCACCTCTGGAGGATGCTTCTTTTTGGGAAACAATCTCGTTTCTTAGTTCAACAAGAAGCAAAATTGTGTTTCTTTATCTACTGCTAAAGCTGAATACATAGCAGCTGGTAGCAGTTGTTCTCAAATGATCTGGATGAAGCAGATGCTGACTGAGTACAATGTCACACAGGATGTCATAACATTGTACTGTGACAATCTGACTGCTATTAATATTTCCAAGAATCCTATACAGCACAACAGGACTAAGCATATTGACATTAGAAATCATTTCATCAGAGATCTTGTGGAGGAGAAAGTGATTAAGTTGGAACATGTAGCCACTGAACTACAACTGGCTGACATTTTTACCAAAGCACTTGATGCTAGTCAGTTTGAGAATTTAAGGGGAAAGCTAGGTATTTGCCAATATGAAGAGTTGTAGCAATTAATATTGCTTACAACAAGGGCTGGAGGAGACATTTTATCTAATTTAATTTTGATTGGGCTAATTAATTGTTTCCCTCTCTCTTTTTTCAAAAGTTTAAGAAGAGGAATAATCATATTTATATCTCACTCTTCTCTTTTTACTGTACCACTCTCCATTCCCTCAACAGAAAATCTCAAACTTACTGTCAATTGTTTTCTCAATCTCTCAAGATGTCTCAACAAAGTATGTCATCATCATCTTCATCCAAGGGAATTGTGTCTCCCTCTCACTGATTCTGGACTTAGGGCAAACGCAAACACAATGGAGACTGAGGTTCTAGAAGTTACTCCTCTTCGTGCTATGGCAACTGATCCTGGCAGAGTCAAGAAGCTTCGTACCAGACATGCAAGAAGATCACAAGCCTCTCCATCTGGTAAGACTGTTGAACCATCTTCCTCTGTTCCATCTGAGATAGCCAATAGGGAGGGTTCTGCATATGTTCATCAAGCCATAGCTAGATTAGTAACTAGGATTCTGAATGAGAATCATTATGTGCCTGGGGTATCTGTTCCATTGAACCAAGAAACTGTTAGCCCTAATTTAGCAACTGATCTAGATGTCACTTAGAATGTCAAGACATCTGATGACAATGTTAGGAAATCTCCTGAGAAACCTGTTGATGACACCACTGAAAAATCTCTTGAGAAACCTGTTGATGAAAACATTGAGAAGTCTCCAGAGAAACCTTCTGATAATAATCTTGAAGAATCTCCTAAGAAAACTGTTGATCACCAAACCCCATTGAAAATGTTGTTGTACCTCCTGTCATTGATCTTGATGAAGAATTTTCTGACAATGACCTTATTGCTAGTGTTAACCCTAGCATAGCTAAAAGGATGATGAGTAGAAAAGAAAAGCAGAATGCTACTCAAAGCTCCTCCAAGGAGAAGGATACTGAAGTTATTCATGAGAACCCTAAGTCTGAGAGCAAGGCTGGAGAAAAATCTGAAAAAGACAAAAAGGCAGGAACTTCCAAAGGGAAAGGAAGGATAAAATCTGTTGGGAGTATCTCCAAACCAAAGAGAACTCCAATTTCCAAGAAGAGAAAGGCTTCTGAACCTTCAGAATCTAATGAGGAATCGGATTTTGACTTTGATGTTAAAGGTAATGTCTCAGACATTTCTCCCAGGAAGAAACCTTCCTCCAGCAAACTGCCTAAGGTCCCTGAGGTTGCAATTGATAACATCTCCTTTCACCATCCAGAAAATGCTAGCAGGTGGAGGTATGTTTTTCTAAAAAGGATTGCCTTGGAGAGGGAGTTGAACAGGAGTGCCCTTGAATGCAAGGAAGTTATGAATCTTATCAAGGCTGCTGGCCTGATGAAAACAGTGGTTAATTTTTCCAATTGCTATGATATTTTGGTGAAGGAATTTATTGTGAATCTGTCTGGTGGATGTGCTGATGGAAAATCAGCTGATTTTAAAAGTGTGTATGTGAGAGGAAGAAAGGTGAAGTTCTCTCTAAGTGTAATCAACAAATTTCTAGGAAGGTCTGATGATGCTCAACCTGAGCTTGAAGTAACAGATAATTAAGTGTGCCAAACCATTACTGCCAAGCAAGTAAAACAATGGCCCTTGAAGGGAAAGCTGACTGCTAGCAAACTAAGTGTCAAGTTTTCCATTCTACACAAGATAGGTGCAGCCAACTAGGTTCCCATAAACCACAAGTCCATCATCTCCATTGGTCTAGGAAGATTTATTTTTACTGTTGGAACCAAGACAAAGTTTGATTATGGCACCTATATCTTTGAGCAAACCTTGAAGCATGCAGACAGCTATGCAATTAAAGGTCCCATAGCCTTTCCCTCCCTCTTGTGTGGTATTATAACTAACCAATACCCTGACATCCTTGTAGATAAAGATTCTGTGTGTAAAAGAGCTCCTGCTCTTGGTTTCCACTACAAGTTGTTTCAGGGGAAACATGTCCCTAACATTGTCATGACATCTGCTGAGACATCAAATGTCAAAGCTAACTCTCAGAAGGCTGATGTCATTGTTGTGCTGAAAGAAACTTGCAGGGAACTTGAAGCAAGGAAGCAAACTCTTGAGGAGCTGATCTCTATCTTGGAGAAGGAAAAAGAAGACACTGAGGTTGAGGACGAAAGGCTAGATGAGGATGCTGCTAAAGATTTGAATGAGGATGCTGATGAAGAGCAAGAGGCTGGTGCTGAAAGCAGTTCAGAGGAAGCTACTTATCACAGTGCTTCTTCAGGAGAAGAAAGTGCCTAATTGTTGATTTCTTGTTGCTGTTGATGCTTGTGTTTTATTGTTCTGATTGATTTTGCTCTGGATATTTGTACTTCATAAGTTGGCTGTATAACTTTTACTTCTGCTTCTTGATATTTCATGAATTCTGGGAATATGTAATGGCTCCTTTGGCCCCTTTGTGGCTAAAAAAGGGGAGATGAAATTATAGGAATCATGGGTTGAATTTATCTTTGATTATTTAGATTAGTTAGCTTAGACTGGGTATTTTATTTCTGCTGCATTGGATCTCTGATAGCTTAGTTTGTTTTAGCCAAAAATTTGCCAAAGGGGAAGGTTGTAAGTGTTTGTATGTTGGCTTTAATTTTTGGTAAAACTAGTTTATGTCAATGTCTTGACTGATGTCATGACATTCAGAGTTGAAGATAAATTCTGCAGAAGAAGAATAAAACAGGTACAACTCAGACTGGGAGTTAACTGTTATGCTGGAAATCTGCAAGAAGAATGACTGATGTCATGACCAATGTTATGACATTCTGTGCAACATCTGCTGTTCTGCAGATTTAATTTTCCTGAGACTTTTCAGGATTTCTGTTGAGCTGTTTTTATTATGGATTATGTTATTGGATCACATGCTCACGTGGCTCTAAGGTTAACCTTGTTTAACCCTAAATTGGTTTGTTAAAAAGACCAAGTCTTTAGGTTAAATTAAGTTAACCCTAGCTATAATTATGGAAGCCCAAATTGAAGTTGCAATACTGCTTCTATAATAGGAATCAAACCCTGCTGTGACTGCCACGCCCTTTACTATGTACAAGATTAAGCAGACTGTTAATTTGTGTATTCTAGTTATTCTTGTGAGCCAATCAATTATCAATTGATAAGTGTCTTGGACTAGGATTTGATTGTAAGGGTTGTTTATCACTCAAAGCTTTGAAGCACGAGTGTTGTGTCTCTTGATTAAAGCTTTGAAGCAAAATCAAGTATGTTTATTGAAGAGTGTCTTCACAATATAATTAATCAATAGGTTGATATCACTGCTGTGATTGAGGGGGAGTGAGTAGGAACTCAGGTCTAAGTAGGACTTAGATTGAAGTTGCATTGGGTAGGTCTTAAGTGAAGGAGATAAACTGGTTGGTTTATTCCTGAATTAATACTGCTTATAGTGGATTTCCTCCCTGGCTTGGTAGCCCCCAGATGTAGGTGTAGTTACACACTGAATTGGGTAAACAATTGATTGTGTTCTTTACTGTTTTAAATTACTATGTGAATTGTTAAACAGTTTGTCAAATACGGTGTCATAACATTCTCTGTGACATCACGTATCTGCTTCCAGGAATTTCAATGTTTAAAAAAGGTCCGTGGAGGCCTAGAAAGTTAAGGATTAGAGAGAGTGGTGAAGAAGGTGCGAGAAGAAGGTTGACATGTGTTTATTACAGATGTACAAAATGTGAAAAGTTTGGTCACAATGTACAGTCATGTAAAAGCACTACTCAAGATCCAAATGGTCTCAAAAGAAAGGTATAATATATATGTCATATAATTGTCTACTTGTTATGAGTGTATGATACATATGTATGTTATGCCATTTAACTATATTTATTTTGTTTTTTGATAGAAAAAGGTCAAGACACAACTAACTCAAACTGGTATAAGTCAAATTGATGGAGATGTTACAACTCAAACTGATGGAAATCCAACTGTTGCCACCCAAACTGATGCAAGTTAAACGGATGTCATTCCAACTGCTGCAAATTAAAATGATACCACTCTAGATGATACAACTCAAACTGATGTCTTTCCAACTAATGACACTCAAACTGCTGCAAATCCAAATGATTCCACTCCAACTGATGCAACTCAAACTGCTTCCATTCCAAATGATGCAACTCCAACTGATGTCATTCCAAATGATGCAACTCAAATTGTTGTAACTTAAATTGATGCTTCTCGAGTAACTGATTACTTTGATGGCATAACTAATGACATAATTCCAAGCCTAGTAGACATCACCACATCCCAGGCACCTGCTGAAGTATGCAAAGCTACCAAAACAACAACAAAAAGGGGGGGGAGAGTTGAAGCCATTGAAAAGGAGGTCTAGTGAGAGAATTAAGATCAACTGGTTTAAAAAACCAAAACCATTCACATTTCCTGGATCAAATAGTGACCAGCCTATGTCTCTAACAGATGAAGAAAAGGGAAGAGGTTCACAAAGAGCAAGGAAGAAACTTAGGAAATAGAATGTTATGACTTTATTATGAATATGTTGTGATTAGTATGTTGAAATATTTTAACTATTTAAATATGCTCAGACCTTATGTATTGTCCAATCTTTTGTGTACTATATTTTGCTTATGGCCAATGTAAGGCTTATGTGAAATGCTTATGGCCAATGTAAGGCTTATGGCCAATGTAAGGTTTATGACCTTATGTAAAGTCTACTACATTTTGTGAAAGGCTTATGTCCAATGTTATGTACTGCATTATTCCTTCTATCATTATTATGCCTTCTGTCATTATTATGGCTTCATTTCAACATTTATCAACTCATTGAAAACATCATATTACATAACAGCATATAACTTTGAAAACAACATATTGCATTAATAAACTTAACTAAATTTTACATAACTTATAATAACAAAATCCATGATAGTTTTTACAACAAAATAACAAAATCCTAATTTTACACTTTTGTTACATAAACTTGTACACCACTGCCAACAAAATCCAACACAACCATAAGGCCAGTTTCATTTGAAAATTCCTCTTCTGCATAATGGCAAGCTTCAATTTGGATTTTTCTAGTTGTTTTGTTGTCAATTCAAACTTCACCAATTCCACATCACATTTCTTAGATTCACCAATATCACTCTTTGTGCATTCATTCATGGCTAGAACAAGTTCAGCATCCCATATAAACAAGTCACAGCAATTCAGATTCTACAAACACAAAACACATATAATTTAATGGCATAAAAATTGTATTCAAATTATATATGTAAATCACGAACTACTTACCCGACATTACGACATTTCTAAAACTTCCTATTTCTATTTTGCACTGTATTCGTGACCCACATCTTCATAGGCCGACAACAATCACACTTGGGACCAGTTGAAATCTCATAGGAATTGCTGCTTCCGCGACTGTTACTTGGATCCATGTCTCTGATAGATGACGAAGTAGAAGACAAAAACGTAACCCTAGGGTAGTTGACAATGAAGGGGGTGATGAACTGGTGATGATCTAGAAGATGAAAACTTAACCTAGGTGAGTTTTGAATTGGGAAAAATGGAGTTGGGAACGAGGAAGATGAGGTGATGCCATTCCAACGTGGCAAATGTAACAAATACGTAGGATGGTAACTTGTGATCTTAGGTAAAAACATGGTTTAGGATGTAAAGTGTTGGAATCTTTATTTGGTAAGGTCTGCGCAATAAAAAATATTTTTAAACGGGAAAAAACAAAACACGCTCATTTGGCAGGGGGTAAAAGGTATTTAACTCAAAGTAAAATATGTTTGAAAAATATCAAAAATATATTTCAAATAATAAAATATAAATTAAAAAATTAAACTATTGAATATTAAATTAATATTTTAAATTATCAAAATTTAATAATAACATTAAATTAATAAAAATGTTTGATTTTAGGGTGGGTATTAGTATTCTAATCAATGTTCTCCACCGACCGTTCGTCCTCCACCATTGGTCGTTTGTCCACTCTGACGCAACATACCCAACAACAATATTTCGGTTCCGACGTTTGTTTCTAGGTTCAATACTCCTATATTTTTATTTATCTATGGTGTGTTTCTTCTTCTATAACTATTCAATTTGAATCTAACAGTTTTAAATTTTGAATTGAAAAACCCTAAATTTATAAAATCCCAATTTCATGGTTGATTGCTCTGTTTCACCGATTAGCTTCTATATGTGTTTTTATGGCCATTAAAGATTTTATTTTCATATGAATGTTGTAATAATTGAGTTAGTTTTATCAGAGTTCAGGTTTTCAATTTTCAGGAATGTTGGAGCATGATGTCTTTTGGAGGAGAGATCTGGAGAGAATACCCTTCGGTTACGGTCACCTTCTTGGATCCGTGATGTTGTCAACGTCGGAATAGAAACTTCCGATAAGATCTTCAATAGTCGAGAGGGTCTTGCTTGCGCCATGATAGTAAACATCGACTCCATAATTCCAAGGGATAGCTTTGTCGGAGGAATATGGGCGGTCTTGGAGAAGTGATAATGAGAGGTGCCACTCTAGGCACGGGATCGTGAGGAAATTCTTATTGTGTTAACATCGGCATAGTCTTGGAAATCGTCACCCATCCGTCGCCTTAACATCTTCAATAGGAATCTTGTAACTATCGAGGACGTGTACTTCACCATGTAATCGTACTTTCCACTTGGCTGCCCCAAGGTGTCCCACACAGATGGTACAGTTTCGCTCGCATTGTCGATCTTCAACTTAGACATTTCATCACACAGCTTCTGCACTGGTGGTTTCAGAAATAGTATCTCACGGTTATCCATCATGCGAACACGTCTTCTCAATCAAGCACAACCATCGGTAGCGGATGGGCACCAACGACAATTCTCGGGCATCTGGATTGACACGGCTTGCAACAAATTCTTCTTAACAGTCATCAGAGGAATGGTCAAGTCATCTATGTTGAAAACATAAGTATCGTCACCAACATCATTGGAACTCTTGTCATGATTAGGCATAGGCGCGTTGATCACATTTGGAGTCTCAACAGGAGGATGAAACTCAATCTGCTTAGATTCAATCATATCTTGAATCTTGTTCTTGAGCCCAACAATTGTCGATTCGTGCCACGGCTGTTGGAATGGTAAGCACACTTAGCATTAGGATTGTACTTTGGAGGAAGTGTTGACATTCGAGGAGGATCCTCAAGGTAATCAATTCGCTTTCAACATGTGTTGCAAGGCTTGCGACAATGGCATGTTGATCTTAAATGCGTCTTCGTGGCGCGTTAGCTACGCGTTGTCTCGCGAGGTTGTCTTGATGTAGGATTGGAGATCCTGGCCCCCACAGATTGAGCACGGTCGGTCTTGGCTCGGCCTTTCGACCATACAGCATTAGCTTCTTTCTTAGCACCAAAAGATCTCTTGGCGTTTAAGGATGTCTCTACGAATCTTCCCACTCTTGATACCGCTTCAATCGCTGCTTTGTCAATATCATTTCGGTGAATCCGGATGAAGAATTTCCAATCGGATGATTGAAGAATGGGCGGTCGGTGTTCCCATAAACATATCAACCAACTCCCTATTGGACAAGGGTGGTTGAACTCTGCTAGATCTCTCCACTTACGAGCATACTCCTTGAACTTCTCGTCACGACCCATAGACATGCTTTGTAGTTGCATGCGGCGTGGGTGTCAATTTAACATTGTACTCATCATGCGAAAGCATCGCAAATCACTCCAGTGCGGATACGGTCATTCTCTGGTGATAGTACCATTCCAACTGGGTTCGGACAAACTCTCTTGAAAATAGTGCATCCTGACTTTCATCATCGGTGTGGGGATTGATCTTACGGACATAAGACTTCAAATGCGACAGGGCAACATGCCATCATACTTAGCAAAAGTGGGAACTTTGAATTTGGGAGGAATCACAACACCGAGGACGAGACTCGGATCATCAAAATTCAGTCGGACATCTTCAAGTTTTCCACAACATTCAGACGGTCTTCAAGTTGTTTGTACTTGTCATCTTCATCAGTGTTGGCTATAATCGAATGATCCTCTCCTCCTTTCTTTGGCTCACGCGATCACCTTCATCACCCTTGGTACTCCCCTCGGTATGGACACTTCCTTGAGAGCTCGATCCGGTGACCACTTTTGGACCCCTTTGAAGCGTCTACCCATGTTGAGGAGACCAACAACCTTCTTCTTCTTGTTGATGAGCTTCTTGGATCTTCTTGGCCTTGGACCAAGTTGGTGAACATCTGCTGGCCAGGCATTACGAGCACGGAGATCTTTGTGGTTTGTTCAAGAGCCATTTCTACTAAAATAAATAGCGAGCAAATGAGAAAACCAATCTCCAATGTACCTGTGATGCAATGTTATGCTATGATATGCAATGTTTATGCGAATGCAATGCAATGTTTTCAAGGACCTTAGAGATTTAAATTTGTTAAACAAGCAATGAACAAACATTTATTAGTACTTTTTTTTATTATTCCTTCTTCTTTTTAAGTACAAGAGATAGTTCAAAACAATAAAAGAGAACATAAAACATCCTAAAGCTCTAAGTCTCCCATGGGCGCTTCCTCTTGGTGCCGATGTAAGCGTTGATGTTTCGCTCCTCGTGCAGTAGCCGGGTCAACTCTAGAACTTTCTTCTCGCTTGCGTAACACTGAGCTTCAAAGGTATCCCTTTCTTCTTTAAGTTGAATCCAGGATCTCTTCAAGTCTTCAAAATCAGTAGGTATGTTAGGATGGAGAACAGCATAGGGTTCGTCACCTATAGGGTTCCATAATTCTTGGTAAAGCAGTGAATGGCATCATGAGGTTTTGAGCTCGAGCTCGCACCCATTTGAGGTAAGGTTCCCAAGGAATGGAGTTGGTGCCCCAAAGTCTTGGTATCGGTCTTCTTTACCATGCCCCAAGCATGTATGAACCTTCGGTAATGCGGAGATCGTGATTGTAGTCGAACACAACATCTTGGAGAAGCATATCATGTGGACCATCTCTTGAGCAAAACCAAACGACGTAGAGCTAGAGAAGGGTTGTAAGTAATACCTCCCTTTACCAAGTAGCGGTACATTAGGAATTCTCCTGGCGCTCGATGAATGTGAAGTCCTTTTGAGAGAAAAGACTCCAACGGATATCCGATGAGAGAGTGACATCAATCTTTGAGACCATCTCAACCTTTGTTCATTCTTCAAAACGATGGAGGAAGGTGCGAAATAAACCACCTTGAAAGTAACGGTATACAACACATGAGAGTTCCTTGCCTCTTAGTAGTGCAGTGTGGAGAGAATGAGAATATCTCCAGTAAAGTAGGCCTTTGGATTGCGGGTAAGGAACAACTTGATGGCATTGATATCGATGAATTGATCCGAGTTAGGAAATAGAACCAAACCATAAATTAGCAAGGCCACAATGTTTTCAAATGCATGAAACTCATAACTTTGAGGAATTCTCGGGCTTTCTTGATTAAGAACTTGGAAAGTAAACCCTTAACTCCACTTCTAGTTTCCCAATTGGCTTCAATATCGGCGCTTAAGGTGTAAGGGATGCAATGTCTTGAACTTAGGAACCTTTTCAAACCGGTAAATGGCATTTGGTCAAGAATAGGTACCCAGTAGCTTAGAGAACTCTTCTAAGGTAGGAACCAATGATAATCAAATGTAAAGCAATGGTGTTTCGGATCAAAGAACTGGAATAGGACATGCATCATATCTTCTTTAAAACCGGAGATAACCAAATCAAGTAGATAACCATGTCTTTTGATGAGAGCATGGTCGGAATTTAAACCAATTCTTTGAGTGAGAAGGATACCCATGAAGTTAATTCGGATAGTCTTTCTAGAAGCCATAATCCCTACAAAAGAGCAAAGATAAATCCTAGGTCCTTGAAATAGTTAGAAATGATATGCAATGCGAATGATGTCATGATGTCATGTTTAGCACACAAACAATTCACACAATGAGCCTATGTTTAAGGCTTGCATGAGGTATAGGTGATTACCCACCAAAAGTTTGAGTTGGTTCATCTGTCCTATAATAGTAAGGGTTCTAGGAATCTCATATCAGATCTTTCTCGTGGCGCTTATTTCAATACGGCCAAGTGGTCGATCGAAAATGTCCCAAAAGTCTAATCTCAATGAGCGTAGCATCGGTATCAACCAACCTCGGTCTACACCAAAGTCGGCCATCTCACTACCTTCTAATGGCCAAGATGGGTCAATTAAGGTTCTAAAAGTTTAGTTAGCGCTTGATGACACCACGAAGCCAAATACTATCTTCAACTTGGGAATGAAGAGTATCGGGACAACCAAAGTGTCACGCTAACGTAGCCATCATGTTGACCGTAGTTATCGTCTAGCGGTCGCGATGATCTAATGCTACTTACCTAAAGGAAACCGGATCCGTGTAGGATCCCCAACAATATAATACCCAAGCAACCCTTAAAGATAAAGCATACAAGTCAAACAAAAAGCAATAAAGTTATATAGAAATCCCTAAGGCAATTCTCTCTTTTAAGGGTGTGTCCCAGTAGTCGCCGATTACATGTCGGTGAACCGACTTTGTAGGATTTTGTATCCAAATGTGCGGATAGCAAGAGTCGCCACCGACTTTTATTTTATCCAATTAAGGGAAGGTAAAAGTAAGAAAAAGACCTTCGTTAGATTACGAGTTCGGAGAATGGTTATGAAAAGGGAAGGTATTAGCACCCTTTCCATCCGTAGTTATCTACGGCTCTTAGTTGCTCTAGATCACTTTTAAAATTGCTTTACGTGTGTTTGACAAAAATGTTTTGAAAAGGCATTTCGCTTTGACTTTGTAATGACTCATGTAGGAGTGTATACAAAGTGTTCGAAATGTTTGTTTTGAAAAGAAT
Source organism: Vicia sativa (assembly GCA_021764765.1). Classification (NCBI taxonomy): domain Eukaryota; kingdom Viridiplantae; phylum Streptophyta; class Magnoliopsida; order Fabales; family Fabaceae; genus Vicia; species Vicia sativa. The sequence goes on from CM038793.1 coordinate 274,820,612, forward strand.
TTGAACTTTGAAAAAAGTGTGTGATGTGAAAAGCATTTGATAGAGCAAGCAACTAAAGACTTATTTACCCACTCGAATTGGTCGTTTTGTTGTACTTCTACATTCCTTTAGAATAGCGCTAGCCATACCATTAGTTAGTAGGTAGCTCCATTCGTTGGATGTAAGCGGGACATTCGAAGGGACATCGGATGGTCATAGAAAGCAACTTGTAGGAAGTATCCTAGCACATTCGAAGGGACTATCATCATTTTCGTGGCGACAATCGAGGTCAAGATCATGTATTCGGAGGCGACATCGTGGGTCTTATGATCTTTGTATCGAAGGGACTATGATGATTTGTTTGGAAGGCAGCGGTGCTAGAATACCTCTACGTTCGAGGACATGACCATTTTGAATCGAAGGCATCGAGAGAATTACCTAAGGGGTGCGTGTGTGAGAGAAGTGTGTCAAATTCAGATATTTTATCTTGAAGATTAGTGTGAGCTATGTCCAATTATTATCTTGCCATACACGCCTAGTTACTAGCAATTGATAAGGGTGCGGAAAGTAAAATGCGGAATGTAAAAATGCGGAAAGGTAAATCCTACGCTATTACATGGCTTTGGGGCAGATACATAATTTAAACTTGCGGAAAATAAAAGCCTAATTAACTATTACAACCCATGAGCAATTACATTATTGGAAAAATAGAATAATAAAAGAAAACGTCTGAATCGGAGCAACCTGTGAAAAAATAAGAAAATCGGAAAATGCAATATGAATCGAACAAGAGGAAAAATGTTAGATAAATGCAAATTTTAATATGAGAAAATTAATATATGCTGGAAATAAGATAAATAAGCTATAATAATTTTTTTGGGATTTTTGGAAAAGATTTAATAATTAAAATGCAATTTATAATGATTTAAATGCTAAAATAAAAATAAAATAAATATGCATGCAAAAATTATATTTTTTAATTTATTAAATTAAATAAAGGTTTTTAGAAAAATAATGTAAAAAGAAAAAATGTTTTGGTAATTTTTAATGCGAGAATAAAAATATGAAAAGAAATTAAAATGAATGGAAAATATTGAAATAAAAGAAAATAGGAAAATAGAGTTTTGTAAAAGTGAAAAAGGATTATGCGAACCGGGAATCGAACGGGACATCCTTTCAAACCTAAGATCCACATGCTTGACCAACGAGCCAACGCTCTTTTGGAAGCGGATCGATTTGAAGATAACACGCGTCACTCCTGCCTCCCGCTCGCGCCAATTCATCATCTTCTTCGTTTAAATATTTGAAGCTAGCGTCGGTCTTTCTTGACGCTGAACAGCTAAATAAGCAGCATACATAATATAAATTAATTCTAAAGGCATGGTTCGATTCCTTGAAGCATTCGAACACATGGTATGGGTCTTATGGTCCAATTTTTCCATTTAAACAAAACCCCATTCGAGCTCGAAACCCTAGATATGGTATATCTCGATTCGAGGCCATGGAAACACGATTGGCTTGCCCGATCGCTTGCAAACTTGATTCTAATCACAAACAAACAATCAAAACAAGTTAATAATGCATGAATGTTAGAAATCAATTTTGAAATTTCAAGAACAAACCAAATTCGGTTTCGTGATTCTTGATGGTTTTGAATGATATAAGAGTGCGGATCGCTCTAAACAACCCAAGGAATGCAATGGAATCCTCAAAATTGGATGTGGATGGCTGGAACTAGAATTGCAAGTTGCTTCAAGAACACGAAATTTTGATTTTAGGTTAGGGTTTGGAGCAATTTTTCGTCTTTTCTTGATAGGTATGCATCATATATTTATCTTGGATGGATTTGGAATGGTTTTGGAAAGAATTGATCAACATTCAATGGAAATCAAATTTTGATATTCTCATGAAATCAAATTTTCAAATTTTGTCCAATTTCAATCCAATCTTGCCAAATTTGATCTAATTTCGAAATTCTGGCATTTATGGGTTGATTGGATCACAAGAAAGCAATAAAATCAATCTTCCAATTAATTTTGATTTTATAATTTATTTTAAGATTTAATTTGCATTTAAATAAATAAATTACAAATTAAATAGAAAAATAAATCAAAAATTCGTGGCATTGGGCTTGGATATTCCTAATTGCATGAGGAACAAGTTAGGATGAAGAAAAATAGGCCCATTTGCAAAAGATTTGATTTTTGAAGTATCTCTCTTTGTGCATTCTTCCAAAATTGCCCAACTTGTGAATGGTGTAACTTGCTCAATTTTCCACATTTTGAGTGTTCTTGGACTTTTGGAAAGCTCTAAGAGTCCTCTAAACAATGTCTTTGGTCTCATCTCAATTGGAGTTACCATGCTCAATATCTTCAAATCAAAAGTTGACTTTTGTTGACTTTGAAAATGACACTGTAATGTTTTGAGCTATACCTCTCAAATGAAGCATTTTTGGACATTCTTGTGAGACATGAAGTTGTAGAGAATTGAATTTCCTTCAAAACAAGAGGTGGTGGAAAAATTTACGAGAAAGTATGAGAAAGTTATGATCGGTCAAAGTTCGATTGACTTTTCATCTAGAAACCCTAATTTAGAAAGTTTGACTTTTGAGCAAATCTTGAGTTTTCTTGATGAATCATGATCAACCCTTGATCAAATGATGAATGTAACTTCAAAATGAGGATGTTGACCAAAAATCGAAGTTTTGATGTTGACCACAGTTGACTTTTGTCCAATACACGATTTTCAACCATCGAGCAATTGTCCGGGAAACTTGACTTGTGAAGCTTGAAACTTGACATGGAGAATCTTTGAAGCATATGAGGAGGCATGGAGGCCTTTGGAGATGTTGGAAATCCATCTTGACTTGAGAGATACCAAACCCTAGTTTGGGTTGATTGTCTAGGAGAGTTTGTCGATCAACTCTTGAGGAATCCTTGAGCATAGATGTATGAAATCTTTTGAGTAGATGGAGGGCAAATTTTGGGGTATGACAGCTGCCCTGTTAATCTTCTTGTCTGGAGGGTTAGATTGACATGCTTGTCTTTCGCGACCTGGAGGTAGAAGATGATTGAACACCGAGTACACCTGAAAATTTGCACTCGCTGTTGGTGGATGATGCGGGAATGGGCTTACAGATGCCATTCGGTGAAGTTGGAGGCTTTGCGGGGCAGTCGTCGCTAGACTCTAGGTTGTTAATAGGAGGCGGCGGAGATGGGCTTAAGATGCCATCTGGAAAGGTCGATGCTGGTGAGCGAGTCGTATGTTAGACTTTGTGTTCACTTTGAATAATGTTGTTGGTTTGTATTGATTTTTAACCATATATGCAGCATTCTGAAAGTGAAGAGATGTTGATAAGTAGTCGGAGATGGGCTTAAGATGCCATCCAGCAAGCCAGTCGTCGCGACTCTGTTCTTTTGATAATAAGAAGGGTCAGAATAAATCTTTGTCTTGATTACTCGAGGGAATTGTAGTTGGCGAAAATGTGGATAGCTTCCTGTTGTGCATCGGTGTTGATCCATTGCACATTATCGGAGGATAACGAGGTGGTCTTCGGATAGTTTTCCGTCGGTTCGGGCTTAATCTGGACTAGTCGTCGAGGCGGTCTTTGAGATAGTTTTCCGTCGGCTCGGGGCTTAATCTGGACCGTTTGCGGGCGGTCTTTGATGGTTTTCCGTCGGCTCGGGGCTTAATCTGGACTGTTTGCGTCGAGTAGACATTTTGGAGAAAACAAGAGAAACTTTGATAGAATATTTGTTAGTCTTATGCAAAGTATGATGATGATGTATATATGAATGACATATGCATGAATTATGACTTTATGAGAAATGTATGAATGATAGATGTTGTGATATTTCAAAACATATCCATCTTGAAGAAGATGCGGATGCTTTGTTTGAAGATTTCTGACTCCTGTTTGGGGAATTGTGTAGGTGGAAACCCCGCTCTTGAAGGAGGAGAAAGATATCCGGGATTCCTCCGATGCACTATCTGACCAAGTCCTGGGCCTAGATACCTTTGAGGAAGATAGAGATTGAGAAGCTCGTTGTTTGGAGATCTCATAGACCCTGCTGAGGAGAGTCTGGGAGACAATCTGTTGGGGACCTTGTATGTAGATCTTGCTGAGGAAATTTAGGAGATGCTCTATTGGGGATTCCGAATGTAGACCTTGCTGGAGGGTATTTGATAGTTGTTGAGAGACCGGGCTAGAAGAGTCTGGAGTCCGTTGTAATCTCAGGCTGGGGAATAAAAGGTGTATGTTTTCTCCGATGCATATCTGACCAAGTTTTGAGTCGGATCTGCTGGGGAGAAGGGAGGATTGAGAAATATCCGGGGATGAAGTGTTCTTCTTGGAGGCGATGTAACGTTGCTCGGTTGAGTGGAATCACTTGTGGATTAACATATACTCCGTTGGGAAGGTGTGTTGTGGTGACACCTTTATGCTACGTGGGGAACTATTTGTTGACTTTCGTCGTCATCCCAATTCACGGAACTGTAGTAAGTACTTTTGAATGTTCACTTTTTATGTTTGTGATTAGATTCTTATTGTCAAATCGTATAGTCATTCAAAGCAAGCGTTGGACTTATTGCAAACGACAACAACAAAATTGCAAAGAGAAAGAAGTTTGCGTTTATTTGAAAGGTGGCGTATGGCCAAGTAGTTTGTCTGGAAGAAAGGTAAAAGCTATGCGGAAACAATCTCGTTAAGTTCCAACTATGCTAGTACTCATATATTTCGACTATCTCATCTCCTTGCTATCGTTAGAAAGTGAGTAGTGATCTTTGCCATTTGAATCTTGAATCTTAGTAGTGCAGGCGGTGATCGGAATAGACATAGTCGTGCGCTTAAATCCCTAACTTTTGCCTAGACCGCCCTTCGGGTTTCGGTCTGGGATACCCTTTTTGCCCAACCGGGGTTTTCGACTTGGGTGTACATGTTTTGTATATATCCTTAACTTTTGCCCGAACCTTTTGGTTCGCCAGGATCTTATTTTTGCCTAGGTTCGTCGACCTAGCGGGTCTATTTATCGTAGTATTTTTACTATATCGCATTCACATGGTGTGGAAGTCTTCACCATCCATGGTGCTAAGTATCATAGCTCCCGAAAAATCTGTCTTGACTACAAAGCGGTCCCTCGTGGGTGGGAGTCCATTTACCCACAGGATCACAGTCTCAAGATACCTCTTCACGTCATAGTACCAAGGTTTCTCTTCTCGTCAAGCTCACAACAATCTGGTTCGTCGAACCTCTCAATGATGAGGGAGCCTCGTTGTCCCATCGACCTTGAACATAGGCGACATAGTAGCTAATCGTCCCTTGATTCTCTTCTCGTGGAATATGATCAAAAGTAATCTCTTGAGTAGGGGATCAAACTTAGAACATGCTCTCGATCTGAATGAGATTCGGATGTTTAGTATCCCACTCATAATCGGTGATCACTAAAGTGAGTCTCCATACACTTGTAAGAACTTAATTCTTAGGTCAATAGCGACTTTAATACCCATGATGCACGTATTCGGCCATGTTATTGGTGCAATGAAACATAATCTGGCGGTGAAAGGAGTATGTCCTGTAAGGGATGTAATGATGGCACCAATGCCATTGCCAAGTGCGTTTGAGGCTCCATCAAAGACCATAGTCCATCGGGATCCTTGTTCGGTCCTTAAATGGGCACGGTTCTTCCATCTGTAACTAGTAAAACATCTTCGTCGGAAATTCGATGCATAGGTGATAGTCATCTACGATGAGCCAAATGATCGGCTACCACACTTCCTTTGATCGCTTTAGAAGTGTCTTTGGATGTTATATTCGGTCAAGATCATTTGCCATCTTGCTATTCTTCGGAGAGAGTGGTTTCTCAAAGATGTATTTTATCGGATCCATCTTGAAATCAACAAGGTAGTGTGAGTCAACATATCTTGTCTTAGTCGTGACAGAGCCAAAGCGTTGCAAGTTTTCTCAAGTGCAGTATCTTGTTTCACGATCGGTAAACTTTTGCTAAGGTAGTATATTGCATGCTCTTTTCGACCGGACTCGTCATGTTGCCCCAACACACACCCATTGAGTTCTCTAACACTGTCAAGTACATGATAAGAGGTCTTCCTTGCGGTGGCATCGGGATGGGAGGATTACGTAGGTACTCCTTGATTTTGTCGAAGCGATCGGCAATCGTCGTTCCATTCCACTACTTGATCTTTCTTAAGTAACTTGAAGATTGGCTCACAAGTAGCGATTAGATGTGCAATGAATCGGCAATGTAATTCAATCGGCCCGAAACCTCGACCTCCTTCTCGTGCGGGGTGGCATCTCTTGAATGGCTCGACCTTGTCAACCTCAATACCTCTTCCAGACGACAACAAACCCTAGGAGTTTTCGGATCTAACTCCAAAAGTGCACTTGTTAGGATTAAGTCTCGATCACTTCTTCAATCATCAAATAGTTTACGCAAATGATCAAGATGTTCTTCTTGATCGTGATCGAGCTATCATGTCGTCGGCGTAGACCTCTATCTCGTGATGAATCATGTCATGAAACAATGTCACCATATGCGATAAGTGGCGCCCGTTCTTCGATCCGAGCGGTATAACCTTGTAGAAAGTGCCCCAATGTAAAAGTAGTCTTCTCCATGTCTTGAGGCCATTTTGATCGATTGTAACGGAGAAACCATCCATGAAGGAGAAAACCTTGTCTTTGGCGGTATTGTCAACGAAACATCAATATGAGGAAGTGGAAATCATCTTTCGGACTTGCTTTGTTCGGATCTCGTAATCCACACACATTCGTACTTTGCCATCCTTCTTAGGTACGGGTACCACATTTGCAACCAGGGATAGGAAGTGCGGCTAGGAAACCGCGTTGAATTGCTTCATGACTTGGTTTGATTTTCTCGACATCTCGGGACGCATCGGCAGACCTTCATTTCAGGAGAAAACCTTCTTTTGTCGGCAATCGATGTACCACAATATCAATGTCAAACCGGCATGTCTTCGTATGACCAAGCAAAAACCTCAATATAGTCTCGTAGCATCCCAACCTTTCCTTAACAACATTCTCAAGACCCGCCTATCTTGATCTCTTTTACGTCTTCGTCGGTACCCAAATTCACAACCTCAACTTGCTCTTCGTGTGGTGTATAACTCGCTCTTCTTCTTTGTAGCGGCAAGTTCTCCGGCACTTCACAATCTTCCTCACTTTCGTCTTGGCTTGGTAGATCGGATTATCGAAGTCATATTTAGCACTAGCATAGTTATTAACGAGATTCGGAGTGACTCTGCGTGTACCACGTGGGTGTGTGTAAGAACACATAGCTTTTGAAGGGTGATAAAGTAAAGAAAGAAAACAAACAATTGAATGCAAAAGTCCAACGAATTTATTGAATGAAAATAAACAACGATAATAACCCTATAAGCGAGCCATGATGCCCGGCAAGGCACTAGGCTTTCAAAGTTTATTGTTCAAAACATAAAGAAATCGAAAAGCAAAACAAAACAAGAGCAATTACTCGGCTAAAGGAGATTGGTATAGCGTCTTGATCTTCCAATTCTTGAGCCCATGATCAGGTTGGGAAGATCCACTTGCGATGTCGAAGCCGTTGTCGTCGTCTTCTATAGCATGAATTCCACTCTGGTGGCGGAAGGAAGTTGGCGGCACGTTCGCGGCGTATCATCTTGACCCTTGATAGTGAAGCCTAAACCGGTCTTGTCAAATTTGAAAGGAAGATCGGGAGTGACCCCAAATAGTACTACCTTCTTCAACTTGAGCATCTTTCAATGAGGCCATCCTAGGCGGAGCTTGAGCAACCGGGAGTGGCGGGAGAGTCAGGCATGACTCGGGATTGTTTCAAAAGCTTGACGGGGAGTCTCGAAGAATTCACCCTCCATCTCGAGATAGCGGAATGGTAGATGGTGACCATATATTCTTCTTCACCACACTGTAACAACCTTCCCTTTCACCGGATACTTGATTTCGATGCAAGGTAGAGGTAAGCCTTGCCCATGTATCCAAGGCGTCCAAGTAGGCAAGAGTAAGGTGGACGGATGTCCATGACAAAGAAAGTGGAATCAAAATTCGGAACCGACTTTAACAGTGAATGAGCTCTCAAAGCTTGTCGCTTAGAACCATCAAAAGCTCTCACGATTATGTCCTTGGGTCTCGAACCAACCCTTCGACATCAAGTAGATCCAAAGCAGTCTTCGGAAGGATATTCAAAGCAGAACCGGTGTCAACCAAAACATGAGATAAGGTAGTACCCTTGCATTCAACAGAGATGTGCAAGGCTTTGTTATGTTTCTTTCCGGCATGAGTCAAATCAGCATCAGAGAAGCCTAGGTCGTTGTTGGCAGCCAGGCTAGCAATACAAACTTCAAGCGGTCGGTGGTAGTGTCTTGCGGCACGTGAGCATTCTTGAAACTTCACCAAGGCGTTAGCATGAGCCTCAGAGCACAAGAGCAGAGCAAGCATGGATATCTTGGGCGGTGCATCCTAAGCATTCCACAACATTGTAGTCATTCTTCTTGATGACCTTCATAATTTCCTCTATTTCTTGTTTGGAGGTGTCTTGACAACTTCCTTTGGTATACGGTTGAGCGGGATGAGTCAGGTTCTTTCCTCTAGCGGGGATATTGGTTGAGTAGCGGAATGCGAGGAGCGATGTCTTTTGGAGGAGAGATCTGGGAGAGAATACCCTTAGGTTCGGTCACCTTCTTGGATCCGTGATGTTGTCAACGTCGGGAATAGAAACTTCCATAAGATCTTCAATAGTTAGAGGGTCTTGCTTGGCGCCATGATAGTAAACATCGACTCCATAATTCCAAGGGATAGCTTTGTCATAGGAATATGGGCGGTCTTGGAGAAGTGATAATGAGAGGTGCCACTCTAGGCACGGGATCGTGAGAGGAAATTCTTATTGTGTTAACATCGGCATAGTCTTACGGGAAATCGTCACCCCATCCGGTCGCCTTAACATCTTCAATAGGAATCTTGTAACTATCGGACGTGTACTTCACCATGTAATCGTACTTTCCACTTGGCTGCCCCAAGGTGTCCCACAGATGGCAGTTTCGCTCGCATTGTCGATCTTCAACTTAGACATTTCATCACACGACTTACGCGGTGGTTTGAAATAGTATCTCACGGTTATCCATCATGCCTGAACACGTCTTCTCAACCAAGCACAACCATCGGTGCGGATGGGCACCAACGACAATTCTCGGGCATCTGGATTGACAGGCTTGCAACAAATTCTTCTTAACGATCATCGGAGGAATGGTCAAGTCATCTATGTTGAAAACATAAGTATCGTCACCAACATTGGAACTCTTGTCATGATTAGGCATAGGCGTTGATCACATTTGGAGTCTCAGCGGGAGGATCAAACTCAATGCTTAGATTCAATCATATCTTGAATCTTGTTCTTGAGCCCAACAATTGTCGATTGTCGTGCCACAGGCTGTTGGAATGGTAAGCACACTTAGCATTAGGATTGTACTTTGGAGAGAAGTGTTGACATTCGAGGAGGATCCCTCAAGGTAATCAATTGCTTTCAACATGTGTTGCAAGGCTTGCGACAATGGCATGTTGATCTTCGTAAGCTTCTTCGTGGCGCGTTCAGCTCGGCGTTGTCTCGTGAGGTTGTCTTGATGTAGGATTGGAGATCTGGCCCCCCACAGTTGAGCACGGTCGGTCTTGGCTCGGCTTTTCGACCATACGGCATTAGCTTCTTTCTTAGCACCAAAAGATCTCTTGCGTTTGAGGATGTCTCTACAGAATCTTCCCACTCTTGATACCGCTTCAATCGCTCTTTGTCAATATCATTTCGGTGAATCCGGATGAAGAATTTCCAATCGGATGATTGAAGAATGGGCGGTCGGTGTTCCCATAAACATATCAACCAACTCCCTATTGGACAAGGGTGGTTGAACTCTGCTAGATCTCTCCATACGAGCATACTCCTTGAACTTCTCGTCACGACCCATAGACATGCTTTGTAGTTGCATGCGTGGGTGTCAATTTAACATTGTACTCATCATGCATGAAAGCATCACCAAATCACTCCAGTGCGGATACGGTCATTCTCTGGTGATAGTACCATTCCAAGCGGGTTCGGACAAACTCTCTTGAAAATAGTGCATCCTGACTTTCATCATCGGTGTGGGGATTGATCTTCTGGACATAAGACTTCAAATGCAGCTTAGGGCAACACATGCTGTCATACTTAGCAAAAGTGGGAACTTTGAATTTGGGAGGAATCACAACACCAGGAACGAGACTCAGATCATCAAAATTCAGTCCGGACATCTTCAAGTTTTCCACAACATTCAGACGGTCTTCAAGTTGTTTGTACTTGTCATCTTCATCAGAGTGTTGGCTATAATCAGAATGATCCTCTCCTCCTTTCTTTGGCTCACGCTGATCACCTTCATCACCCTTGGTACTCCCCTCGGTATGGACACTTCCTTGAGAGGATCCGGACCCCGTTCCAACAACCTTCTTCTTGGATGAGCTTCTTAACATCTTCCCTTGTTGGGAGATCAACAACCATTTCTACTAAAATGCCAATCTGTTGATGAGTTATCTATGATATGCAATGTTTATGCGAATGCAATGCAATGTTTTCAAGGACCTTAGAGATTTAAATTTGTTAAACAAGCAATGAACAAACATTTATTAGTACTTTTTTATTATTCTTCTTCTTTTTAAGTACAAGAGATAGTTCAAAACAATAAAGAGAACATAAAACATCCTAAAGCTCTAAGTCTCCCATGGCGCTTCCTCTTGGTGTCGATGTAGCGTTGATGTTTCGCTCCTCGTGAATAGCTTGGTCAACTCTAGAACTTTCTTCTCGCTTGCGTAACAGAGCTTCAAAGGTATCCCTTTCTTCTTTAAGTTGAATCCGGGATCTCTTCAAGTCTTCAAAATCGGTAGGTATGTTAGGATGGAGAACGACATAGGTCGTCACCTATAGCAGGTTCCATAATTCTTGGTAAAGCAGTGAATGGCATCATGAGGTTTTGAGCTCGAGCTCGCACCCATTTGAGGTAAGGTTCCCAAGGAATGGAGTTGGTGCCCCAAAGTCTTGGTATCGGTCTTCTTTACCATGCCCCAAGCATGTATGAACCTTAAATCGGTAATGGAGATCGTGATTGTAGTCGAACACAACATCTTGGAGAAGCATATCATGTGGACCATCTCTTGAGCAAAACCAATAGAGCTAGAGAAGGGTTGTAAGTAATACCTCCCTTATACCAAGTAGCGGTACATTAGGAATTCTCCTCAATGAATGTGAAGTCCTTTTGAGAGAAAAGACTCCAACGGATATCGAATGAGAGAGTGACATCAATCTTTGAGACCATCTCAACCTTTGATGGAGGAAGGTGAAATATTGAAAGTTATACAACACATGAGAGTTCCTTGTCTTAGTAGTGTGGAGAATGAGAATATCTCCAAGTAAAGTAGGCCTTGGATTGCGGGTAAGGAACAACTTGATGGCATTGATATCGATGAATTGATCCGAGTTAGGAAATAGAACCAAACCATAAATTAGCAAGGCCACAATGTTTTCAAATGCATGGAAACTCATAACTTTGAGGAATTCTCGGGCTTTCTTGATTAAGAACTTGGAAAGTAAACCCTTAACTCCACTTCTAGTTTCCCAATTGGCTTCAATATCTGAGCGCTTAAGGTGTAAGGCGGATGCAATGTCTTCGAACTTAGGAACCTTTTCCAAACCGGTGAATGGCATTTGGTCAAGAATAGGTACCCCAAGTAGCTTAGAGAACTCTTCTAAGGTAGGAACCAACTGATAATCTGGAAATGTAAAGCAATGGTGTTTCGGATCAAAGAACTGGAATAGGACATGCATCATATCTTCTTCAAAACCGGAGATAACCAAATCAAGTAGATAACCATGTCTTTTGATGAACTGAGCATGGTCGGGAATTTATGAAACCAATTCTTTGAGCTGAGAAGGGATACCCATGAAGTTAATTCGGATAGTCTTTCTAGAAGCCATAATCCCTACAAAGCGAGCAAAGATAAATCCTAGGTCCTTGAAATAGTTAGAAATGATATGCAATGCGAATGATGTCATGATGTCATGTTTAGCACACACAAGCAATTCACACAATGAGCCTATGTTTAAGGCTTGCATGAGGTATAGGTGATTACCCACCAAAAGTTTGAGTTGGTTCATCTGTCCTATAATAGTAGGGTTCTAGGAATCTCATATCACGATCTTTCTCGTAGCGCTTATTTCAATCGACGGCCAAGTGGTCGATCGAAAATGTCCCAAAGTCTAATCTCAATGAGGCGTAGCATCGAGTATCAACCAACCTCGGTCTACACCAAAGCCGCCATCTCACTACCTTCTAATGGCCAAGATGGGTCAATTAAGGTTCTAAAAGTTTAGTTAGCGCTTGATGACACCACGCAGCCAAATACTATCTTCAACTTGGGAATGAAGAGTATCGGGACAACCAAAGTGTCACGCTAACGTAGCCATCATGTTGACCGCGTAGTTATCGTCTAGCGGTCGCGATGATCTAATGCTACTTACCTAAAGGAAACCGGATCCGGTGTAGGATCCCCAACAATATAATACCCAAGCAACCCTTAAAGATAAAGCATACAAGTCAAACAAAAGCAATAAAAGTTATCTAGAAATCCCTAAGGCAATTCTCTCTTTTAAGGGTGTGTCCCAGATCGCGATTACATGTCGGTGAAGCTGACTTTGTAGGATTTTGTATCCAAATGTGCGGATAGCAAGAGTCGCCACCGACTTTTATTTTATCCAATTAAGGGAAGGTAAAAGTAAGAAAAAGACCTTCGTTAGATTACGAGTTCGGAGAATGGTTATGAAAAGGAAAGGTATTAGCACCCCTTTCCATCCGTAGTTATCTACGGGCTCTTAGTTGCTCTAGATCACTTTTTAAAATTGCTTTCTGTGTGTTTGACAAAAAATGTTTTGAAAAGGCATTTCGCTTTGACTTTGTAATGACTCATGTAGGAGTGTATACAAAGTGTTCGGAAATGTTTGTTTTGAAAAGAATTTGAACTTTGAAAAAGAGTGTGTGATGTGAAAAGCATTTGATAGAGCGAGCAACTAAAAGACTTATTTACCCACTCAGAATTGGTCGTTTTGTTGTACTTCTACATTCCTTTAGAATAGCGCTAGCCATACCATTAGTTAGTAGGTAGCTCCATTCGTTGGATGTAAGCGGGACATTCGAAGGGACATCGGATGGTCATAGAAAGCAACTTGTAGGAAGTATCCTAGCACATATCGAAGGGACTATCATCATTTTCGTAGGCGACAATCGAGGTCAAGATCATGTATTCGGAGCGACATCGTGGGTCTTATGATCTTTGTATCGAAGGGACTATGATGATTTGTTTGGAAGGCAGCGGTGCTAGAATACCTCTACGTTCGAGGACATGACCATTTTGAATCGAAAGGCATCGAGAGAATTACCTAAGGGGTGCGTGTGTGAGAAGTGTGTCAAATTCGGATATTTTATCTTGAAGATTAGTGTGAGCTATGTCCAATTATTATCTTGCCATACACGCCTAGTTACTAGCAATTGATAAGGGTGCGGAAAGTAAAATGCGGAATGTAAAAATGCGGAAAGGTAAATCCTACGCTATTACATGGCTTTGGGGCAGATACATAATTTAAACTTGCGGAAATAAAAGCCTAATTAACTATTACAACCCATGAGCAATTACATTATTGGAAAAATAGAATAATAAAAGAAAACGTCTGAATCGGAGCAACCTGTGAAAAAATAAGAAAATCGGAAAATGCAATATGAATCGAACAAGAGGAAAAATGTTAGATAAATGCAAATTTTAATATGAGAAAATTAATATATGCTGGAAATAAGATAAATAAGCTATAATAATTTTTTTGGAATTTTTGGAATAGATTTAATAATTAAAATGCAATTTATAATGATTTAAATGCTAAAATAAAAATAAAATACATATGCATGCAAAAATTATATTTTTTAATTTATTAAATTAAATAAAGGTTTTTAGAAAAATAATGTAAAAAGAAAAAAATGTTTTTGGTAATTTTTAATACAGAATAAAAAATATGAAAAGAAATTAAAATGAATGGAAAATATTGAAATAAAAGAAAATAGGAAAATAGAGTTTTGTAAAAGTGAAAAAAGGGATTGTCTGAACCAGGAATCGAACTGGGGACATCCCTTTCAAACCTTAAGATCCACATGCTTGACCAACTGAGCCAACGCGCGCTACTGTTTGGAAACGGATCGATTTGAAGATAACACGCGTCACTCCCTGCCTTCATCCCGCTCGCGCCAATTCATCATCTTCTTCGTTTTAAATATTTGAAGCTAGCGTCGGTCTTTCTTCGACGCTACAGGCCCTGGCTAAATAGAAAACGCAGCATACATAATATAAATTAATTCTAAAGGCATGGTTCGATTCCTTGAAGCATTCCGAACACACTGGTATGGGTCTTATGGTCCAATTTTTCCATTTAAACAAAACCCCAATTCGAGCTCAGAAACCCTAGATATGGTATATCTCGATTCAGGCCATGGAAACACGATTGGCTTGCCCCAGATCGCTTGCAAACTTGATTCTAATCACAAACAAACAATCAAAACAAGTTAATAATGCATGAATGTTAGAAATCGAATTTTGAAATTTCAAGAACAAACCAAATTCAGTTTTCGTGATTCTTGATGGTTTTGAATGATATAAGAGTCTGGATCGGCTCTAAACAACCCAAGGAATGCAATGGAATCCTCAAAATCGGCTGTGGATGGCTGGAACTAGAATTGCAAGTTGCTTCAAGAACACGAAATTTTGATTTTAGGTTAGGGTTTCTGGAGCAATTTTTTCGTCTTTTCTTGATAGGTATGCATCATATATTTATACTGGATGGATTTGGAATGGTTTTTGGAAAAAATTGATCAACATTCAATGGAAATCAAATTTTGATATTCTCATGAAATCAAATTTTCAAATTTTGTCCAATTTCAATCCAATCTTGCCAAATTTGATCTAATTTCGAAATTGCTGGCATTTATGGGTGGATTGGATCACAAGAAAGCAATAAAAATCAATCTTCCAATTAATTTTGATTTTATAATTTATTTTAAGATTTAATTTGCATTTAAATAAATAAATTACAAATTAAATAGAAAAATAAATCAAAAATTCGTGACATTGGGCTTGGATATTCCTAATTGCATGAGGAACAAGTTAGGATGAAGAAAAAATAGGCCCATTTGCAAAAGATTTGATTTTTTGAAGTATCTCTCTTTGTGCATTCTTCCAAAATTGCCCAACTTGTGAATGGTGTAACTTGCTCAATTTTCCACATTTTTGAGTGTTCTTGGACTTTTTGGAAAGCTCTAAGAGTCCTCTAAACAATTTCTTTGGTCTCATCTCAATTGGAGTTACCATGCTCAATATATCTTCAAATCAAAAAGTTGACTTTTGTTGACTTTGAAAATGACAAATGTTTTGAGCTATACCTCTCAAATGAAGCATTTTTGGACATTCTTGTGAGACATGAAGTTGTAGAGAATTGAATTTCCTTCAAAACAAGAGGTGGTGGAAAAATTTCTGAGAAAGTATGAGAAAGTTATGATCAGTCAAAGTTCAGTTGACTTTTCATCTAGAAACCCTAATTTAGAAAGTTTGACTTTTGAGCAAATCTTGAGTTTTCTTGATGAATCATGATCAACCCTTGATCAAATGATGAATGTAACTTCAAAATGAGGATGTTGACCAAAAATCAGAAGTTTTGACTGTATGTTGACCACAGTTGACTTTTTGTCCAATACACGATTTTCAACCATCGAGCAATTGTCTGAGGAAACTTGACTTGTGAAGCTTGAAACTTGACATGGAGAATCTTTGAAGCATATGAGGAGGCATGGAGGCCTTTGGAGATGTTGGAAATCCACCTTGACTTGAGAGATACCAAACCCTAGTTTGGGTTGATTGTCTAGGAGAGAGTTTGTCTGATCAACTCTTGAGGAATCCTTGAGCATAGATGTATGAAATCTTTTGAGTAGATGGAGGGCAAATTTTGGGGTATGACACCTGCAGAACCCAAAAACAGCAGTTTGACATTATGTGATTTCCTCAACTTTTTCCCTTGCATTTCCATACGAATTATAGCATCAGAAACACCAAAATTTAACCAGTAAACACCAATACAACACACATAGCATAATTTCATCCTTCCCCATAATTCCATATCATTACTAATGTTTCCAATTCATACAATTCGACACATTTAGGGATAATCCTACAAGCCTAGATTCTCTAATTCAAGTTTCCTAACATACCCAACCATTCAATTGAATCCCAAAACCCATAAGGCATCATAACTGAATGAAATCACCTCTTACCTTGCGATGATTCTTCGAATTCCGACGCTTTGGCTTTTCTCCTCTTTCTCTTCTCTTCTCAAATGCACGTATGATAAAAACCTCCAATTTCTCTCTTTTTCCTCTTTTCCTTTTATTATTCCAAAATATAATAATGAAATAATTAGTATAAGTAGAGTGTTTTCCTCACACCCCCCCCCCCACTTCATACCTCACACCCCGACACTTCCATTCTTATTTTAATTCCAAAAATCCCAAAATACAATAATCAAATTTCTAATTAAATAATTAATTAAAATTCGAATTATCTAATAATTGAAATATTTGGGGTGTCACAACTCTCCCCTACTAAAAAGAGTTTTCGTCCTCAAAAGCATACCTTAGACAAAAAGTTCGGGAGGAGTCTTTCATCTGGCTCTCCAGCTCCCAAGTAACATTTCCACCTGCTGGTCCTCCCCAAGCTACTTTCACCAGAGCTATCTCTTTCGTGCT
Organism: Vicia sativa; assembly: GCA_021764765.1. NCBI lineage: Eukaryota > Viridiplantae > Streptophyta > Magnoliopsida > Fabales > Fabaceae > Vicia > Vicia sativa. The sequence continues at coordinate 274,837,457 of CM038793.1, forward strand.
AAACTTCCGATCCTCAATTCTAAGTAGGCAATGCTTTATGATCAAATTGTCTACTTTTGTATATCATCTACCTGAATCTCATGAGACGGGTCAGCAATGTACTTCCTCAACTGAGAAACATGGAATACATCATGCAAATTTGCAAGTGACGGCGGTAAAGCAATCTGATAAGCAACTTTTCCAACTTTCTTTGTAATCTGAAATAGACCAACAAAACACGGAGTTAACTTCTTTGACTTCAAAGCTCGACCAATACTAGTCATCGGAGTAACTCGCATAAACACATGATCTTCTTCACTAAACTCGAGATCCTTCCTCCTCTTATCATGATAACTCTTCTGACGACTCTGAGAAGCTCTCATCTTCTCCTGAATCATCTTAATCTTTTCTGAAGTCTGTTTGACAATCTCCGGTCCAATTACCACACTTTCTCCAAATTCGTACCAACACAATGGTGTCCGACACCTCCTACCATACAATTCCTCAAACGGAGCCATACCAATACTAGAATGAAAGCTATTGTTGTAGGTAAACTCAATCAAAGGTAAGTAACTATCCCAAGCTCCACCTTTCTCCAACACACAAGCTCGCAACAAATCCTCTAACGACTGAATCGTTATCTCCGTCTGACCATCTGTTTACGGATGATAAGCAAAACTCAACCGCAACTTAGTACCTAAAGCTTCTTGCAACCCCGTCCAGAACTTTGACGTAAATCTCGGATCTCTATCCGACACAATACTAGAAGGAATATCGTGCAAACTCACGATCTTCTCGACATACAACTCTGCCAAACTCTCCATAGGATAATCCATTCTCATCAGAATAAAGATAGAAGACTTCGTCAACCGATCAACAATAACCCAGATAGAATCACAGTTCTTCGTTGTCCTTGGTAGACCAGACACAAAATCCATAGAAATGTCATCTCATTTCCAATCCGGAACAAAAAACGGTTCTATCAACCCCGATAGTTTCTGATGTTCAATCTTCGACTTCTGACAAATCAGAAAAGCATAAACAAACTCAGCAATTTCCTTTTTTATTCCAGGCCACCAAAACAACTTTTTCAAGTCACGATACATATTAGTAGCACTAGTATGAATACTCAATCCACTACGATGTCCTTCTTCCAAAATACTTGTTATACCCCAAAATTTGCCCTCCTACTTCTCAAGACAATCTATCACTCCATATTCAAGGATTTCATAAGAGTTGACCAGACAAACCCTCTTCTAAGTAATCAATCCAAACTAGGGTTTTGCTGCTCTCAAGCCAAGATGGATTTCCAATGATTCAAATGGCCATCATACCTCATCATAAATTTCGAGGAAGCACTATGTCAAGTTTCAAGCCTCACAAATCAAAATTGCTCATCCAATGGCTCAGATGGTTGAAAATCAGTTGTGTTGGATAAAACGTCAACTATGGTCAACATACAGTCAAACTTTATAATTTTTGGTCAACACCAATATTTTGAAGTAATATTCATCATTTTATCAAGGGTTGACCATGATTCATCAAGAAAAGACAAGATTTGATAAAAATTCAAAGTTTCTAAACTAGGGTTCTTTAGACAAAAGTCAACAGAACTTTGACCAGGCATAACTTTCACATAATTTATCAGAAATTTTTCCACCAAAGCTCATTTTGAAGAGAACTCAATTCTCTACAACTTCATGTCTCACAAGCTTTGGCTAGAAATGCTTCATTTGAAAGTTATGGATCAAAACATTACAGGTCCTTTTAAAAGTCAACCAAAAGTCATGTTTTTGAAAAGAAGTGTTCATAAACATGGAAACTTCAATGAAGATGAAACCAAAAGTTCTGTTTATAGGACATCTTGAGCTTTATAAAAAGTCCAAGAACACTCAAAAATGTTAAAAATTGAGCAAGATACAAGTTGTGCAAATTGAGCATTTTTTAGGAGGTGCATAAAGAGAGATACTTGAAAAAAATCAAGTTTTTTCTAAATGGGCCTAACTTTTCTTGGTTCAAACTTGTTTCGCATCTGAATTACAACCTCCATGCCCAAGGCCACATTTTATATTTTATATTTTATTTATTTTGGATTTTATTCATTTAAAACCAATTTAATTAAAATAAAAAGATATAAAATCAAATATTAAATATAAGATTGATTTTCTCTCATTCTTGAGGTCCACGCAAACCAAGGGGTCTGATTATTTCGAAATTTGATTGATTGGCAAGGGACTTAATGGACATTTGTCCAAAAAAGAAAAGATTTGATGAAAATTCCAAATCAAATATTTTCCCATTCAAGGCAAAGTATTTTCCAATTATGCTTGACCTAATGCACACTCCTATAAATACTTGACAAAGATCATATCATGAGAGAGAGCTGTAAGAGAAAAAACCCTAACCTCAAGAACAACTCTCATTCTTACAAAAATCTCAAGAAACTTGCACCAGTAGAAACCTAATTTCAAGCCACTTCCAAGGCGTTTTAAGCATTCCATCACATTCCTGAAGTTTCTAGGAGGCAATCCCAAGCCTCACACAAGTCAGATCGTGCCCAGAACGTTCCAACTAAGTTGCACTGGTTTGGTAAAAATCATGAAATTCAAACTCTTACTTCATGTTGTTTAAACTAATTCGATTTACATATTCATGCTTATATTGATGTTTGTGATTGTTTAGAACCATCGTGCATGAGTTTTTACGCAGGAATCATGATACACCATTGTTAGGGCACGAAACTACTACTTCATCGTATCCTTGTTTCCAGGCTGATTCAAACCAAATGGATACCACCATTGAACTCACAGCCCACGATTTAGGGGGGGGGGGGTAGGGTCCCTTTGTTTGCATTTATTTTCATTATTTATGCAGGTTTGATTTTGGAAGCAACCGGAGAAGATGATAGGAGCTTCCCTCTGGGGTCTTTGACTGTAGGTCTCCGTCTCATTCCCAAAAATCCCATTCCCAGAAGTTCCACCTCTAGAAGTTCCAACTTTCTCGAAGACTCTCCGACACGGACTCCTGGCCTTGAGCTCCGACACGGATGTCCCCAGACGAGAAATCCCCAGAAGCTCCAGCTTCTAGACATACCAGTTCGGAATCTCCAAAGCCCCACGGAACCTTCCGCACGGATCCCCGAAGCTCTAGCTTACGGATGTTTCGACATCAAAATCTCCGAGCTCCGACACGGATGTCCCCAATAGCAAAATCTCCAGAAGCCCCACGGACCCTTTTCTGAAGCTTGACACGGACACTCTCAACAGATTCCCCACTAGAAACTCCAGTTTCTGGATGCCCAAGGCGCGCCACTCACAAAAGGCTTGACTTCTGTGGCAGCTTCCGTCAGAAGCTCTGATGTATTTTCCTTATTTTTATTTTTTCTGTCTTTTATTATTTCCTTTCTTTTAAATAATCTAAATAATTAATTAGTAATTAGGTTAAATAATTAGTCTAATTAGGTTTAATTCCACAAATAATTTTAATTAAACTATTTCTTAATTAAAATTAATTAGAATTAGGCTTTTCACTAAAATCAACCTCTAAAAAACCAAAAATATATTTTTGTTTCTATTATTTTTTCTGCATTTAAATTCTAGAAAAGATGTATAGGTTGCAAGGTTTTTTTTCATGTAATAGCGTAGATTTACATTTCTGCCTTTTATTTTCCGCACTCCCCTATTATGTATTTGCCCCAAAGCCATGTAAAAGCATAGGGCATTTACTTTCCCGCACTTTATATTTCTACAATTTACTTTCCGCATCTGCAACCACGTTTGCCTTACCAGGATGGTAATTCAAACCAAAATCATAGTCTTTCAGGAATTCTAACCACCTTCTCTGCCTCATGTTTATCTCTTTCTGATTGAAGAGATATTTCAGACTCTTATGGTCGTTGAATACCTCAATTCGAGATCCATACAAATAATGCCTCCACAACTTCAAAACAAATACCACAACTGCCACCTCTAAATCATGAGTCGGATAATTCCTCTCATGAGTCTTCAACTGTCTCGAAGCATAAGCCACTACCTGCTTATCCTGCATCAAAACACCACCTAATCCCATCAATGAAGCATCATAGTACACAACAAAGGACTCCGCCGGATTCGGCAAAATTAAAATCGGAGCACTAGTCAACCTCTTCTTCAACTCTTGGAATCCTTTCTCACATTTAGAATCCCAAACAAACATTTGACCATTTGCCGTTAGCTTAGTCAACAGCAAAGCTAACTTCGAAAATCCCTCAATGAACTTCCTGTAGTAACCTGCAACACCAAGAAAACTACGAATTTCAGAAGCATTCTTCGGCGCTTCCCACTGAGATACCGCTTTTACCTTTGTAGGATCAACAACAATGCCATTCTTGGAAATCACATGACCAAGAAAGCTTACTTCACTTAGTCAAAATTCACACTTGGATAACTTCGCATAAAGCTTCTTTTCCTTCAATAATTCCAACACAACTCTAAGATGTTATGCATGCTCTTCATCACTCTTCGAATAAATCAGAATGTCATCAATAAATACCACCACGAACTTATCAAGATACGGATGAAATATCTTGTTCATATACTCCATGAAAACACCAGGTGCATTAGTAACTCCAAACGGCATAACAGAATACTCATAATGTCTATACCTCATTCTAAATGCAGTTTTCTGAATATCTTCCGTCTTCACACGAACCTGATGATATCCTGACCTCAAATCAATCTTACTGAATACACAAGCTCCAACTAGTTGATCCATCAAATCATCAATCCTCGACAAAGGATACCGATTCTTGATTATAACTTTGTCCAACTGCCTGTAATCAACACACAGTCTCATCGAACCCTCTTTCTTCTTAACCAACAACACAAGAGCACCCCATGGTGAAACACTCGGCCGAATAAACTTCTTCTCAAGCAATTCTTCTAATTGCTTCTTTAATTCAGACAATTCGGATGCCGACATGCGATAAGGCGCCATCGACAGCGGACTAGTTCCAAGAATCAAATCTATAGTAAATTCCACTTCCCTCTCAGGTGGCAACTCACTAACATCTTACGGAAACACTTCTGGAAATTCATTCACCATTGGAAATTCACTACTCTTAGCTTTTCCTCTCGCTTCCATCGAAGAATAAAACATAAACACCACAGCACCATCATTAACCGCTAAATTCATCTGCTTAACCGACATAGTCACATCTTCAACACTGACTTCTTCAGGAAAAATAACCGTCTTCTTAAAACAATTGATATGAACCTGGTTGAATTCTAACCAGTTCATTCCAAGGAAGATATCAAGTTGTTCTAATGGTAGGCACACTAAATCCATACCGAAACCTCTACCAAAATTCACAATAAGACAATTCCTACAAACAAATGAAGTAGTCACTGAACCCGACGCAGGAGTGTCAATAACCATACTTCCATCCACATTAGATATATCCAAATTCAATATTTTAGCATAATCCAAAGCGATAAAAGAATGTGTCGTTCCAGTATCAATAATCGCAATCAAAGGTATGCCATTAATAAAACATGTATCTTTAATCAACCGATCATCTGGCTTAGTCTCTGATCCAGACAAAGCAAACACTTTACCACCAGACTTCTCCATTCTTGGGCTTAGTACACTCCAGACGAGTATGACCCTCTTTGCCATAGTTGTAACAAGTTACCTTCCTTGCTCTGCAATCAGTAGCTACATGACCAGGTTTCCCACAGTTGTAGCACTTCCTCGTATCTTTCTTGCACTCATTAGCTCGATGTCCCATTTCACCACACCTATAGCACTTGATAAGAGCATTAGAATCTCCCCCACTAGGCTTCTTCCAACCACCGGATCTTTGATTATTCTTATCATAAGGTTTCCCACGATCCATCTGTTGCTTTCCTTTCCGATCAACATACCCTCGAGAGTTTGTTCGAGTATTAGCAAGATCCTCTTCCAAAATCCTACTACAATCCACCAGATCAGAAAACCTGCGGATACGCTGATACCTGATACCCTGTTTGATCTCATCACGAAGACCATTCTCAAACTTGATACATTTGGAAAATTCTCCATCTGCATCGTTGTTGTAGTGAGCATAGTACTTTTCCAACTCAGTGAATTTCAAAGCATACTCACTCACGGTCTTATTGCCCTGCTTGAGCTCCAAAAAATCAATCTCTTTCTTTCCCCCAATATCTTCAGGAAAATACCTCCTCAAAAAAGCTCTCCTGAACACAACCCAATTCAGTGCAACACCATCTTGTTCCATCTCTGTCCTGGTAGCAACCCACCAGTCATCATCTTCCTCTGCCAGCATATAAGTACCATATCTCACCTTCAGCTCTTCCGCACAATCAATCACTCTGAAGATTTTCTCGATCTCTTTCAACCATCTCTGAGCACCTTCAGGATCATGCGTGCCTTTGAACAATGGAGGATCGTTCCTTTGAAAATTCCCCAATTGTCTATCAGCACCGATACCAGCTCCCAGCTGATTCCCGCCAAGCACACCAGCTCGCATTCCCAAAGCCTCATCAATAGCAGCATCGTCTCTTCCGTTACCTATTCCAGCCATTGTTCTGTAACATTACAAAACAACCTAATTAGAACACAAGTATCGACAGTTTTACCTTGCACTAGTCGCATACAAAAGGGATAACGACTCTAAGACACTGGTCACAACGACCGACTATGCTCTGATACCACTATTGTAACACCCCTTCTGAAATACCCTGCGAATTTAATAAATAAATCAGAGTTAACATAAATTAAAGGGCATTAAAATTTATTAAAATAGAAAATCTAGTTCAAAATGTCAGGCTCACTGAAGAACTTTATTAAAATAATCAAAAACCAATCATATGTACTACACAGCGGAAAAATACCAACAAACCGGAATAAAATTCAACTCATAAATCATTCCAACATAAACCAAAAGAAACAGAGTTCAAAACTATAATTCCAAAACAATCGTTCCCTAGTGTTACAACTACCATAGCATGACACTGACACGTGGATAACTAAATAGCACAGCTCTATAAGCCATCCTCACCAACTCCTGAGCTGCTAACTTTAATCTGAAATCATCAAAGTAAGGGTGAGCTTTCATCGCAATATAAAATGCATTATATGTTTCTAAAAACAACAAAACAATTCAATACATTATTTCACTCTCATTAACATAATCAGATTCAGTTTACAGATACGATTCATGCAGTTCATTATGCATATAACAACAACAATGAAATTATAACACTGGAAGTCATCCTATCATGTTATAATTCCATATGCAATGCAGACTCTATGCATGTGGTATCAATCGTGAACTAAATTCACACCTTGTTCTGTTTACACCTCGGAAACAATGTTAATCAACGATTCGCCCATACACCACTAGGACACGAATCTAGCCTCACCACCACTAAACCACTGGGTACGGGTATTGGCTCTGCAGGTCCAATTCCATACAATGGGAATTAACCACCACCAGAATGCATATGCATGCACATCAAAAGCATGCAACATTCAAATAATGGAATATGAGATCACAACATTATTCCATACATTGCCAACACCAACAAACATCACATGATAACAACATAATCATAAATAAACAACAGATAGCACATAAGCATGTAGTCCTTAATCCAATCAGTCAGAACAACTCTAACCGGCTCGTCACCATTTCTAAAATCACTTTAGCTCACAAAATCGGAAAGTCGACACTTTTTAAAATAAAATCCATAAAATAGTAATTTCGCGATTTTATAAAATAATACATTTAATTTAGAGAACACTGCCCAAAATGGCACTCGAATCAGAGTTACGGTTTAGAAAATATGAGTTTTTAAAGTTTTAAGATTTTTAAAAATTACATAGTGGTAACCGGTTCCTCCAAGGGAGAACCCGGTTCCCACATTGTTCCAGAACGCGCTCTCTGTTTTTACTATGGAGAACTCGGTTCCTCCATACTGGAAACCGGTTCCCACAAAAAAATGCATTTTCCTTTGTAAAATTTTAACTGGGAACCCGGTTCCTCCCCAGGAGTAACTGGTTCCCAACAACCCAGAATTCCTCCTCTCTGCTTTTTATACCAGGAACCCGATTCCTCCCACATAGGAACCGGTTTCTACGACCTGCAGAACCCAAAAACAGCAGTTTGACAGTATGTGATTTCTTCAACTTTTTCCCTTGCATTCCCATACGAATTATAGCATCAGAAACACCAAAATTTAACCAGTAAACACCAATACAACACACATAGCATAATTTCATCCTTCCCCATAATTCCATATCATTACTAATGATTCCAATTCATACAATTCGACACATTTAGGGATAATCCTACAAACCTAGATTCTCTAATTCAAGTTTTCTAACATACCCAACCATTCAATTGAATTCCAAAACCCATAAGGCATCATAACTGAATGAAATCACCCCTTACCTTGCGATGATTCTTCGAATTTCGACGCTTTGGCTTTTCTCCTCTTTCTCTTCTTTTCTCAAATGCACGTATGATGAAAACCTCCAATTTCTCTCTTTTTCCTCTTTTCCTTTTATTATTCCAAAATAATAATAAAGAAATAATTAGTATAAGTAGAGTATTTTACTCCTCACACCCCGACACTGCCATTCTTATTTTAATTCCAAAAATCCCAAAATACAATAATCAAATTTCTAATTAAATAATTAATTAAAATTCGAATTATCTAATAATTGAAATATTTGGGGTGTCACATGATTAGTGTATGTGCTTCAAATTAAGCATAATCTAGTATATGCTCACTTTCCTTTATTTTTCATGAGCCCCAAAACGAAACAATATGATTGAAAGGAAAATCTTAAACAAATGACTAAATTTTGGATATAATGATAGAATTGGTTTGTTTTATTTGTTTTTTTTTTTACTTAATAGAATATTTGAAAAACTTTAGGATAAACTTTTATTTTATAGAATAAAAAATAGATTAGGAGAGACAATCCAATCATAACTAATAAGAACAAAATCTTTAACAAGATATGTCAACTGCAATTTGTATGGTTTATTTAGTTGTTTTATTATATAGAAATTGGTTATTGTTTTATACATTAATATTGCAATATGATTTTTTGTTGAAATTGATTTTCGATAAGTAAGCTTTATAAAATTTTCATATAGGTCATTAATGTTATTTTATTTTTGTTTTTGAAATTTGTTGTCCTTATTTTATAGGAAAATGGCATCTTGTGGAATACCTTCATCACAACCACCATCACAAGAAGTCTCTTTAGCTCAAAGTTTAGTTCAAAATAATGTTAGAGAAAAGACTGATATAGTTTGGGCACATTGCACAAACAGTCCTGATGGAAAATCTCTTGTTTGTATATATTGTCACAAATTTTTTGGTGGAGATGGAATTCATAGGGTAAAGCAACACTTGGCTGGAATAGTAGAAAATGTTGAAATTTGTAAGAAAGTTCCTGTAGAAATTCATTTTCAGATGAAACAAAATATCAATGAGCGGAGCAAGAAAAGAAAAACTTTAGATGTGGATGAAAGTGAGTAATTTACTGTAGAGGGGCGTGAATCTAAAAAAAAATTACGCTCGCATTGGTACTTATTTTATACCAAGAACAACTCCGGGAGCTCAGCCTACTTTAAAAAGTGTGATGCAGAGTAAAGAAGTGGTAGAAAAGTGTGATCTTGTTATTGCCAAGTGGTTTATTGATGCATTCATTCCTTTCAATGCTGCAAATTCACCGTATTTTCAACTTGCATTTGATACTCTTTGTTGTATGGGTGCTGGATATAAAGTTCCTACCATGCATGCTCTTCATGGTAATTTGTTAAATAAGTGGGTTGATGACGTGAAGATACAAATAGAGAAATATTGTTCTATTTGGAAGAATACAGGTTGTACTCTTATGGCATATGGGTGGATTGATCGTTGTAGGAGAACTCTCATCAACTTTTTAGTTTATTGCCCCAAAGGAACATTTTCATAAATTTTGTTGATGCCTCAGGTGCTTCTAAAACTGCATAAACATTGTTCAAGCTTTTCAAGGAAGTAGTTTTGTACGTTGGCCAAGAAAATGTTGTTCAAATTGTTACATATAATGCTGCAAATTATGTCGCTGCTGGAAAGTTGTTGGAGAAGGAGTTTCCTAAGTTGTTTTGGTCTCCTTGTGCAGCCCACTGTATTAACTTGATGTTGCAAGACATGGGGAAATTAGAGGAAGTAAGTGGAGCAGTGTCACATGCTACAAAAATTACGAAATACATATATAACCATTGTTTTGCATTGTATTTGATGAGACAAAATACAGGTGGAAGAGAAATACTTCGTCCTGCTCCAACATGCTTTGCTACTAATTTTATTGCATTACAAAGTATTTGGTCTCATAAAGATGCACTAAGAGTCATGGTAACATCCAAAGAGTGGACAACCATAACTTATTCCAAAGATGTCAAGGAAAAACAATTTGTGGAACAATTCTTAGACTCAAGTTTTTGGTCTACATGTGCTGACATAGTGAAAATTACAGAACCTATTATACATGTGTTGCATATTATTGATAGTGAAGATAAACCAGCTATGTATAAAGCAAGAAAGGAGATTGAGAAGAGGTTTAGAAAGAATAAGCTGAAATTAGAGCCTTATGATAGTAAGGACTTGCAATCTAAATTAACTGCTGAGATGACTTCATTCAAAAATTGTGACGATAGTTTTGGAAAGACAACAGCCGTAGAAAACCAAGATGAAGTTTTTCCAGGTAAAAATATATTTATATGATAAACTTTAATTATTTTATTACAATGTCAATATGTATTTAAAGTGTTTTCTAATTTTTTTTACATGCATTATTCTAGATCAATTGTGGGAAATTTATGGAATCGAAGCACCCAATTTGCAAAAGTTAGCTATTCGGATTTTGAGTCAAACATGTAGTGCATCTGGTTGTGAAAGAAATTGGAGTGTGTTTGAGCACATCCATTGAAAAAAAGGTTGGAGCATCAAAAGCTTAACGATCTTGTCTTTGTTCTTTATAACTTGCGGCTACAAAATAGGTATTGCACTTATTATACTTTATATGTTATGGTTTAATAGTTAAGAAATATTGATTTATGTTTGATACTTGATATGATATTGTTAAGAAATATTGTTTGGTTTATTAAGAATATTCTGGAGAATATATGATATTTCTTGGGTTGTTAAGAATGTAACTTATTGTTTGATTAAGAATATGTAATTTTTTGGTTTGCTTGGTTTGTATGGTTCTATAGTTAAGAACATATGATATTTCTTGGGTTGTTAAGAATGTATTTTATTGTTTGACTTGTTAAGTTTGTTTGGTTCTATGGTTGATGTTATCGTTAATGATTTATAGAACCAAGAAGAAACAAAATTATGATCCTATCAATTTTGAAACACTTGGTGATCATTCTAATTGGGTGTTGGAGGATTCACCACCATTCTTGACCATTGAGGAGGTGGAAGCACTACACAAAGATCTTGCTAGTATGACAATCCAACCTATTTCAAATTATATTGGTATGGTATTAGTTATTGTGATTATAATTATGTTTTTTTTATTTTATTACTATATATCAATTGGTAAACTCTTTAAATTGATGTTGTTACAGATGAATTAAATTTGGATGAGATTGACGTTGAGGGAGATGCACAGCTTAATTCTGGAGAAAACAACCAAAGAATTAGTATCGATGATGGAGAAGATGTTGCAAATACGATTGATTTTGGTGTAGATGGTTTTGATGTTGAAGGAGATCCCAACATTGAAATAATTTTACCTCCTTAGAACTAAACTTAATAGATATTGGAGTATTTTTGTTCTAAAGTACTCAATTAAGTTATGTTGTAATTAGACTTTATATTTTGTAATTTGTACTATTTTGTTTTGTGGTGATACTTATGTTTAAATTTGAATTTTAATTTATGAACTAGTGAATTTATGGTATGATATTTTCCAAAAATTTAAATGTTATTTATAATTTTTTGATATTGAATGATCCAGTTCGACCGGTTTTATACCTATATAGGTTATAAACCGAGTTATATTTAATCCGGTTTGATCCGATGGTTTACCCAGGTTTGGTGGTGGTGGTTTTTAAAACATTGATTCTAATTACTAAATTCAAGTCTATTTTTTTAAAGTTTAAATGTATTTTTGATTTCTTATTTATATATTTTTAATATTTTAATTCTTTTTTAAAAAATAACTTTTTTATCCCTTAAATTTAAGAATAATGCTATTTAATACGAATTAATTTGAAGAAGAAATTACAAGAATGCACACATGTCATTACTTTAGAGATTAATTTTAAATTAATTTTAATTTTAACTCCTTTTTTAATAGGGATCATAGACTGGTGGTGATAATAAACAGTGGAGATTTATTCTTATATTTCTTATTTTTATGTTTTCTTACTAACAAGTATTTTCTTAAATTTAATTTGTTTGGGCTTCTTTAGTTTTATATATGTGACAATAGTAATTAAGATAAATTATTATATTTTTAATGAGGTGGTTGATTAGGATAAAAAATAAAAATTTACTAATTTATTAATTTAAATTTTTAATATTTTATAATATTATATTATATTAATTAATTATTATATTTTTTCTAAAATAAATTATTATTTAATACTAATTTTTATATTTTTTCCAAAAATAAATTATTATTTAATACTAGTTTTAATTAATATATCTAATTAAATTATAAATTATTTTTTCACGAATTAACATTTTAGTTAAGAATTCATTAAACTTTAATCCGTTACTCACAAGTTTATTGTATATCATTAGACTTTACATTTGGTATTACATGTTTGAGATTTGTAATCTAATAGAATTTGTGAAATAAACGATGCGGGACTCAAAAGATAATAGAAAAGAACAAGCACCATTATCCTCATCAACAACTACAATGTTGTTTCTCTATGTATTCTCTCCACAGCAAATATTGATATTACCTCAATCACAACAACAATCCATGCATCCTCTCCAATATCAATATATTATTTTTTGAAAAATTGTGTTTATTGTTATACATCCAAACCTTGAACACTCTTCTCTTCACTCAAATCTAGATTATGATGTTGAATCTTGTGTTTATTCTTATCAACATATATGATATGGCAGTTGCATTTAAATTATGGTATGTTATATTGTTAAAGCTTTCAATGAACACTTCTTTCATTTTATCATCTTACATATACGTATTCTTTTGCTGAAAATATTGAAATTCACTACCATCAAACATTGAACATTGAAGTAACTAAATAGAATATGAAAATATTATTTTGATTATATTGGAAATGTTACAGAAAATGTTATGGTGTTCTTGTTGGCGTGTTTATTGGTGTTATTATATAATATATAGAGAAATGTGAATTGTCGTAACCTTTTTTTTATATCCTAATTTTTATCCATAAGATTCCTCATCTTTGCAATGTATCAAGATCATATATTACAGAAAATGTTATGGTGTTCTTGTTGGCATGTTTATCGGTGTTATTATATAATATATAGAGAATTGTGAATTGTCGTAGCCTCTTTTTTATATCCTAATTTTTATTCATAAGATTCCTCATCTTTGCAATGCATCAAGATCATAATTTAGGTTTGTCTCTCTCTCTCTCTCTACACACACACACACACACACACACATATATATATATATATATATATATATATATATATATATATATATATATAATCTGGGTTTGAGTAGGTAACTAGAATTTGATATGACATGCTCACTAATTTTGGACTATACAAACACTAAGCAATCGTAGAAAAGAGGCAGTGGCAATTTTCACCATTTGAGCATCAATTCACCTTTAATCCATAACATCATTTTTTTCATCGAAAAACTCTCATCACCTGCAAAAATTTCACTAGCAAACCGAAAGAACATTTTGTCCTAAAAAACAATATCGTTCTTCGTACTTCTCAAACCTCCATTCATCGTCAACACATTCACATCCTCCACAAGATACACCAACAACCACACCTTTTAACAACATAACAACAACACCAAATCAACAAAAACTGAAAAAACAAAAACAAACTTCATTCTTCAACACACCATGCTTAAACCATAAACTGCAAATCACAAAGCAAAAAAACGAGAGAGAAAATCAAAATATAAAAATAGGAAGAAGAGGAAAGAACGAAATTGAACCAACACACTGCTTGCATCACATTGACGACATTTGCCAACCTAAAAACCCGCAAACCGCGCACCCAATACCTCAGCCACATGTTCCTCCCTATTTGTTTTTTCTTTTATTTTCTATTTATTCATTAATCAAATTATTTTTTATTTATTTTATCAATTAGGGTTTTAGTATTTTACTTTGGGTTTGGCCCAATTTACTTTTGATATTTGCATCTCCTAGCCCTTTTGTACCCTTTTCTTTGTTGTTTTGATTTCATTAATTGCATTGTTTAATTATTTTGTATAAATATTTTATTAATTGTGTTAGTTATTTTAGTTTATTATTGGATTGTAAACATCAAGTATTTTCTTTTCCCGCTTAATCCAAAACACTTTGAAATATTTTTCACAATAAAACCAGATGAAAAAGGATTGGTTGGATGTAATATCCATCCTTTTCCCCTAATATTTAAATGCTTGTCGTAATAGCTTGTCGCTCGAGTACTCGTCTTTCGTTCAAAACACAATAATTAATCAAATTTATTTCGTTTCTTATTGGATTAAAAAAGATTAATGGGATGTAATATCCATCATTTTCCCTAAGTATTTGAATGCTAGTTGTAATAGCTCACCATTCGAATGTTTGTCTTCTATTAAGGAAGTGTAATTTAATTCGTCTTACATATTTCATAATTAACTTTGACGAAAAAATATTAGTTAGATGTAACATTCATCCTAGTCCCCAAGTATTTGAATGTTAGACGTTATAGTCAGTCGTTTGAATACTCGTGTTCCCCCTAAAAATGATCCAACAAATCAAACTATCTTTTCCCGCCTTAACCCAATCAAAAACCTTTTAACATAACAAATGGCATTTTATCCATTATAACGCGATACAATCAAATGCTTAAGCCTCCCACTCGTGAGCATACAAGCCAAGTTTAACCGCTGGAATGCGACCTAAACACCGTTAACTAAAATTAACTAACGCACAAACATTTTTTACTAAGAACTACATAGTTTTGAGTTCCCCGTCGCACCTGGGGATGCGTAGGAGCAACATCCAACGCCTCGTCAAGCACCCTAATAAAAAATATTCCTTTTCTTTCACCTTATAAATAATTAATAAAATTAGAAGAAAACAATAACATTACGCTAACACTCTATTCACAAAGATAACTAAATGGTTTTTGTTTAGTACAACCGATGTAAGAGGTGTTAATACTTTTCCATCGTGTAACACCCCATTTTAAATTAATTTATTTTAATCAATGTATCTATGATTTTTAATATAATTATTATGAATCTATAGGATTTAGTTCATTGTTGTGTAGTTGTGAGGGTGTAGAGAGAGAGTTAGAGTTGATTAGGAATATTTAAAATTTTAAATAATTAAATAATAGTAATTTTAGTAGATTTATTTAATTGAAATAAGGATGAAATATGTTTTTGGTCATCCTAAATATCTTATATTTACTTTTAGTCCCTCTAAAAATTTCCTTCAAAGAATGGTACTCTTAAAAATTTTAATTTTAACTTTTGGTCCCTATGCCAATTGATTCAGTTGTTTAATAAAAAACAGTCGCTAAGTTATAAAAATAGTTGCAAAATTGCAGGAGGGACCAAAAGTTAAAATTAAAATTTTTAGAAGGACCATTATTTGAAGAAATTTTTGTAGGGACTAAAAGTTAAATATGAGACATTTAGGAGGACCAAAAATATAATTAACCCTTGAAATAATAATGTTGGTAGAATATTGAATTACTTGATTTAATAGTAAAATAAATGGAATTATGAGGAAATAAGGGCATTATGGTGATTGTGGTAATAAGTAAGAGCAAATTAGGGAGTTTGGGTGAGTGAGTGAGGATAAAGTTGGGAAATCCAAAACTAAGAGACTTTGTTATTATAAAAAAGAGGTTAGAGTTAGAAGAGATTTTTTACAATATGTGAAAAGAACTAGAGAAAAACCTAGGGAGAGATCAAGTGTAATGAGTTTGAGAAGAGAGAGCATTCCATCAAACCGGAAAGATTCATTGGTGCTAGGATAATTAGGTAAAGGTGAGAATTGGGTTCAATAGTAAGGGTGATATAAAAAGGTAGAATGGGGCTTTAATTTCTATTGATTTATGATGAAATTGTTGAGTAATCCATGAAAAAGCTTATATGTGTATGAACTATGAAATAAAGTACGTGTAAATGTGTTGATCGACCATGAGTTGAAGAAAATTAGGAATATGTAATTGGATTTGTTATAGAAATGAACAATTGAAAATTAAGGCATAGTTACGTCACAAGAAAATTGAATTTTGGGGAAAAATCATAGTGACCAATCGGTTGTACCACGTAACAACTGATTGCACCTGTGTGAATTTTGAGAAAATTACACTAATGACAATCAAATGTTGAATATGTCAATTAGTTGTTGTAGTATTGGTTTTTAGTTGATACATTGATGATAACCATTTGTAGGAATTTAACGTGTGACAATCAGTTTTCATAGTTGTCAATCAGTTTTTACTGCAATTGTTTTGTTTCAAGCTACGGCATGTTGTAACGTTTCATCTCATAACTTTTTAATTGTGTATCCAAATGAAGAGACGTTTGAAGTTTTAGGAAGCTAACAAACAGAGCTATAAATTGATAGAGATAGATGAATTGTTTGAGTACTACTCCTATATACAATATGCATGTGAATTTGATTATTCATGTGATATTTTTAACTATGACAGGCTTTGACGTTTTACTTCATAACTTTTTAGGTGTATTTACAAATGACGAATTATTTGAACTTATAGGAAGCTAACATACATAGATATAACTTGATAGATATAGGTGAACTGTTTGAAAATTATTCCCACTCCTACTATATTGACGAAGTTATTATTTTATATGTTTGGTTTATGAATCAATGCATTATTGTGATAGTGCCGTGTGATAATGATGTTGATATGTTGATGTTGTCATGATAATTTTATTAAGGTGTTTATTACATAGATTTGATTTTGATTTGGTGTTGAACATGACTATTAAGTTGTGAGAATCATGTTTTATTGTTACAGGATTGTACGTTTATAAATATGCATATGTTGAGTTGCTGATGTTGGTGGTGGTGGTTGTTGTAATATTAATTAATGTTGCATATGGTGTATGATGTTATGATGATGTTATTAATGATATTGTATGTTTAAATATATACATAATATTTTGATAATGATGATGTTGTCGGTGGCATACACACTCAAAAGAGGGGCCAATGTGTATGTGATGTATTGCATGTTAAGAGTCCATGCATTCATTACCTGAACTTTAGTTGTTTATGGTGAGCCTCGATTCTATAGTGACGGATCAGGTGTGAGTAGACAATTCATATTATGAGAATTTAGTGAAGTGTTACCTGGTGATGATGTTGATTTTGGTGTGCTTTGGTTCCAAGAGGGAATCAATCCTATGGTTGGAATCATGGAGTGAAATGAACATGAATGTTCATAATTTGGTACCACATACATGTTGAGTCAGTTGTTGAATACATTGCAGTTATGTCGCATTGCATATTTTATTAGTTTTATATTGTTCAATGATTTATGATGATACATTAATTTATGTTAATTATTATTGAGGTGTTATTGTGTATGATGCTGATCATTATTTGGGTGTGAGAATGTATTATGTTATGTTTCATGATTATGTAGGTGTTTGCTCTACCTTATATGTTACACCATAATTATCGAAAAGAATTCTCACCCCTCATATTTAAATGTTTCCTTACATGGGTATCGTGCAGATACTCAAGAGTAGAATTGTTGAAGTAAGTGGGAGCTAGCTCATGGAGTTGCTTCTTAGTTATTGTTTTATTAGTAGCACCTTGCTCTAATTATGCAAGATCAGGTTCACAATACTTGTTTTAATTTCATGATATCTTTATGTAGAATTCATAAGACTAATTTTCTTGTTGAGTATTCTTATGTTGTTCAGTTGATTGATTACAACTATCTTATTGTGTTATTAAAGTTGAAGTTTGAGACTAAATGTCATTACTTACCTTGTGTTCCATAACTGTTGGTGAGAATTCTAATGCAATGATAATTTAAAATGCAAGTGAGCATATGATGACAAATTATGAGTGTTTTATTATGTGAATATGTGATACCGAACAGATGAGTTAGATGTCGTGTAAACATCTCAAGTATGATTCATATTAGTTGGATGTCATGTAAACATCCCAATTATAAATGATTGTATTGAAACTATTATGTTGAAACTCCTGTTATGGAGTATAATTTTATTTTCATCTGTGTTACACCCTATGTGCTTATATTTTATACCTAAATTATGCGATAATTGATTGCGGGGTTTAGGGTATTTCACTTTGCTTAACCGACTCCCGGACCCAAATTTGGTTGCGACGACCATATTTTTGTTCTTGTAGGGTTTTATCGACATTTTCCATTTTCTTTTAGAATAAATAAACTTTGGTGGCGACTCTGTTGAATTTTGAGCATTCATGCGCTCAAGTATTTTTTGCGCTGTGACAATTAGATGTGATTTTTATGGCTTAAGATCTCCCTCGTTCTCATATGAGGGAGTTGTATTTATAAAGGCCTCTTAAGTTTCTCTTGGAATGGGTCATCACCCACTCATTAAACAGTGGACCATTGAATCTATATTTCTAAGAAGGACGTACATCAGTTAATGACCTTGACCTCTCTCTGCCCAAGAAATGTCTTATCCCACATTTCCCGTGATTGGGAAATAGGAAGACCTTGGGGCGAGGCGATACCTCCCCTTGGACAAATTTTTATTGTCACGTCTCTTAGGAAATCCCATAATCACCACCCTAGAAGAGTCCTTTTACAAATATAATACTATAAATTTTTTTGGTCGTGATGATTTTGGCTTAGATTGGTGTTTTCCACAATTCTTTAAAATCTTTATTAAATCATACAAAATATAAACATATTAAAAGTAAAGAATACAAAAGTACTAGTAATCATACAAAAAATGAGATGACAAACTATTATCGATGGTTTTAGTTGGAAGCAATTTTGGAAATTAAGAGCACTTGAAATAGTGCGATATTTCATTTAGATTTAGCGTCATGACATGCTCCTAACTAATTATAATAAATGTAAAATGGGTCATGGGAGCTCAAGGTGTAACTTTTGTGGTAGTATTATTGAAGATACATTGTGTGTCATGGGATATTTTCCTTTTTTCATGTCATTTTGGTTGAATTTGGTGCACTTGAGTTCTTGGGAAAGTTTCTTTATGGGCAACTTAAAAATCTAAATTAATTTGATCATATCTAATGATGTGGGGGTGGAATGATGATATTACCTGAAAAAATTATTGGATTATGGCTTGTCAATGTTTGTGGTCTTGATGGAACAAGGAATTGCATGATGAAACTCTCAAGAGGCCTATCTTTCCAACTCAACATGTCTTAAAGCTCTTTAAAGATTATAATCATGCTGATACTGTTAATAAAGGGAATTGTTAGGCTTCATCACGAAATTTTCTTAATGGCTGGATCAAGTTAACTAATGACTTTTATAAGGAAAATGAGACAATTAGTTATGGTGATACCATTCAGGAGAATTATGGAGAATGAACAAGGAATTTTGCCAAGTACATTGGGAAGAACAATGCGTACATGGTTTAGCTTTGGGGAGTGTAGATGGCTTGAAGTATGTTAAAAGGTTAGAATTATGAGCTATTAATGTTAACATCAACTTGTTATTGGTGACTAATATTTTTAAAAATTTCTTAATGCACCATATACATTACTAGAACACCTCGTGAAAATACAATAATACCCCTAAGTTCTAGAGATGCATCTCCGGACACATCATAACTCAATACATTCATGAATCATGCCCTAACTCAGTGAAATAAAATATCACGGAGATACATCTTTGTATACATTATAGAGATGAAATTGTGGATGTTATTTGTTCAAAAAGCTCCAGAACTCCTTCTCCTTCATCACTTCAAAAAAACACAACTCTAAACCTCTTCATTTCTCAAACCACATTCAAGAAAATTCAAAACTTCCTCCATCAATATCAAGTCCAATCAACCAACTTCAAGCAACTATTTGTAAATTATTTATTTTTAAAATCTTTATTGAGTTTTTGTATAATTTTATAGAAATTGATGATTAGGCTATGAAATAGATAGATTATACATGTTTGATATCTTATACATAATGAGAAATGAGTTTGATAGGTATTTTTGTTAATTCATGCATTATTTTTGAAGATTTAGGGGACTGCGCTCCGCCATTGACATTGGTGAGAGTTATAGAAAATTCTAGAGATGCATCTCCAGGATTTCGCCATGTTTGGAAACCTAGAACCCGAAGATGCGTCTCTGTAGTATATCAATTTGCAATTTTTGTGTGCCTTTTTTGGATTGAACTCTTTGTGTAACGCTTGTGGTGTGGTTTACTTATATGGATTACGGATGATAGACAAGAGATATTGAGACACATAAGGATTGCACAACACACGTCTGTTTGGAGGGAAAATAGTCAACCATCACAGACTCTTGTTACATCTAGCTTGATTGATGTAGAGACGTCTGCTTCCGGGGCTCATGTATCTTTTCCTTCCTCTTTTTCTTCCCGTAGGAGACAAGTGTCCCCTCTCCATGCATTCATACCTCCATTTTCCTGTATATGACAAAGTTCACCTATTCAGGCACCTAAGGCAACTGAGGTACCCGAGTCACCGAAAGTACCACAAACACTAGAGGCACCCCAAGCTCGGGAGACAAGAACGACATATGAGGCACCCTATACCCAGGAGGAAGCGGAGGTACCTCAGGGGTTTGAAGGAGGTCCGTCAGACTTATCACTGTTGCCTCTTTACTAGAACCATACTGCCAAACATATTTGGAACCAAAGGTAAAATTTGGTCGAATTTATTCTTTTTAAATTATGTTTCTTGTAATACTAAATTGTGCTTGTTGGATTCGTAATTTTTAAATTATATTTACAAGACCGTGATCCACTAAAATTCACCAACCATGTACAAGAGATTATTGGCCTACATAAGTAGTGGTTTCGGGAAGTTTTGCAACTATTGGAATGTGAGACTTATGCAAGACTAATTATGTTACAGTTAACCATGATATGCTTAATGCATTTGTAACGAGATGACACACAAAGACATCGTCATTTTATCTACCACATTGTGAGATATCTATAACCTACGATACTTCAATGAATTTGAAAGAATCCATGAGTACAACTGGGGGGTAGTTTGTTTGGTCTACTTGTATTCTAAGTTATCCGAATGTTGTATATGGAAGACGATTGGAGCTATGTAGACAATTACATCTGATGGTTTTTTAGGGTGTCACATCCTTATATGGTACATGATGCTCTAGAAGATCCACTAATGCCAACTCATCATAAGATACTAGGCGAGAAGTAGACTATGACAAATTATGTTGTTGATGTGTTGCCTAAATGTCATTGTATCATGGAGATTGGGCAACCAAGTATTGACAAAGGACTCTTTCGAATAACTCTGTGGCGAGGTACATTATAGATACCATGATGGCAGAGTCTTAGGGGCACTGTAGTACATGAGGCAGTATAGAAACAAGGGGTCACGAGGCCGAGTCAGAATTCGTCATACACAATAGATTATAGTATATGTACTTTGGTTTATTCTCGATTGTATTTTATATAGACTTATATCGACTTCATTATGTACGGTTGATTTATAACTTTATAAATGCTATTTTTTTCATATATTGTATTGTCTAATTCATCACAATATACCTTTTGACTAATTTATCTAACAATCACTAAAATTTTATTGTGTGGACTAGGTACAAAAATACATTTTCCGACTATATTTAATAAGAATACGAAAATACATATATGAAATAATCTATAACAAATAGAACATTTTAGAGAATGATTTATGATTTATATATAGAGTTAATCCGAAATGTATCTCTAAATTAAAATTTGGAAAACATATCTTATGTGCTTTAATTTTAACTTTTTGATAAATAAATAACTTCAAAAATACAAATTCTTATATTTTTAATAATTATAAAGACAAATTGAGAGATTGTAAGGTGATACTCGTCTTGGAAAGCTAACCAGAGCACAAATACCTTAGCTAATTTTTCTTCTTGACCTTGAAAAAGAAGCCGCCATTCCCTCATCCAATTTAAAAATAATTAATCATAAAATTAATTAATATTCTTATACAATACCATTAATATAAAAATCAACACATATTATCCATAATTATTATTATTATAAATACAAATAAAATAATTGTTAAATACTAGTATAGTTTAAGATCCGAGAATTATGATTAATTTTACATTAGTTAATTAATTTAAAAAAAAACAAAAAAACAGAGAAAGAAAAGCTCAACTGTCACACAACAACAATACCAAGATCCTATTCCGAATACACTGACAATCAACAGGATGAAAGAAAACCAAATTCAAAACTTCCTCTCCATGCAAACCTGCCACGTGGCGCGTTGAATCAGACACGCATAAAAAGCGCGTGCATCCAAAACACCGCCCAATTATCGCTACTTCCTATCAGCCAAATAAAAAACGAATATTACGAATTTTCCGCGAATTTCTTTTTTCCTTTCTCCAAATAATTATTATTTCCATAAAACAAATTTTCGCCGAATCAAAATCAATCCACTTTAATATAAAATAATAAATTAAAATTAAAAGCGACGACTTTTCGAATTCTCATGATTGTTGTTGTTTTGTTCCGTTCCGTTCATGAATTGCGCTAGGGTTTCGTAATTTCGCAATTTCGGACTAGTTTTTTTTGTTGTTAAATTTTCTGTTTTGAGATTTTTGAGTTTAGGGTTATTGTTAACGATCGAGAATCGATTATTTGAGAAGCGATTCTTTGTTGTTCAGAGAGAGGGGAAAAAATATGATGGCTGGTTCTTCTTCTTCAGCTACTGTCGCAGTAGAGAAAGCAACTAGCGATCTTCTTATGGGGCCTGATTGGACTATGAACATCGAAATTTGTGATTCCATCAATTCTAATCATTGGTAAATTCTTCAACTATAAGCAAACGAGAAAATTTGATAGCGTATCTATTTCTAGAGTTTTTTTTTCTTTTGAATTTTTGCTTTTTAATATGATGCATCCATCATGCATGTGTTTATATGGTTTTTTTTATGATAATGAAAATTGGGGGAAAAAGGTGATATTTTTAGGTTTTTTTTTTAAAAAAAAATTTTGTTTTAATTTGGGGTTGTTGTTGAGTATATATATATAGTATTATATTATGATGTTTTTCTGAAGAGTTAATCAAGAGGGTTAATGAGTTAATCAAGTGTACTTTTTTTTTCTCCAATTTTTTATTCAAAAGATTATGATTACTGTTTTATATATTTTTTTCATGTATAATTGTTGCTCTCAGTGTGTAACAATAATTTTTCACCAGTTATGTTAACTTGATTTTTGCTTTTTTTGATTTTTTTTTTTTTTACTTTAATGAACTAGTTGCTGGGAAATTTACAGTGATTTTTTTTTAACTGAATATTTGGTGTTTGTAATTTTTCAGGCAGCCGAAAGATGTGGTTAAAGCGGTGAAGAAGAGAATACAACATAAGAGCTCTAAAGTTCAAATACTAGCTCTGACGGTACTTTCTTTGCGATGTTTTTGGGTCTAATTCCTTGTTTATTATTTACCTTAAGTTTTCTTTTTGTGGGTGTGTTGTTCAATACTTAAATTCTGAAGTTTTGTTTGGAACATGATTTATGGTTTGTTGTTGTTTGTTGATTAGCTTCTGGAGACAATGGTGAAGAACTGTGGTGATTATGTGCACTTTCAGATTACTGATAGGAATGTACTGGAGGAGATGATAAAGATTGTTAGGAAGAAGGTAAGGTTGTGCTGATTGAAAACTTGAGTTGTGTTCTGTTTTAGTTTGTATGGTTGGAGCTCAAAACAACTTGTTGCTCTATTCTTCATGCTTAGTAGTATCAACTAGTGATGTTTTTTTTCTTGGATAAGCATGCAGTTTTCTTCATTCTTCACATCTTGCATCTAGGTGTTGTTGTTGTTTAACAGCACCTAGTGCCTTGTTCAGTAATGTCCAAATCAAGTTTGATGCGCTACTGCAATACATCATTAATGACCTATATCTTATACTGTTTGCAACCTAGTTTAGATTTCTCATGCAATCTTTTGTTACTATTGTATTCAACGTCGCCTTTGTATATATTTCAATCCAAGATCATTCTCCTTCCATGTTAAAAAGTTTATGGGATCATAGGCTCAAAGTTATCTGAAATTATGTGTGGTATTTCTTGGTCAAAACAGAATATCACAATGTTAAATTGATGCTCGTATGATTAATTAGTTAACCTAAATATGAATGGTATTTACCTATCCAAAATTGTCGGAGTATTGATGCTGTGCGGATGTAGTGGTACTTTATATATGTTGGATAACTATTGTGATCTATTTAAACTTTTATATTCTCGTGGGTTGTCTCATCTATAACATTAATGCATGGATTGATTATTTAGGCAAACATGCAAGTGAGGGATAAAATTTTAGTACTGCTGGACTCGTGGCAAGAGGCATTCGGAGGTGCTGGTGGAAAATATCCCCAGTACTATTGGGCATATGAGGAATTAAAGGTTAATATACAGCTGTCTACTCAATAATATTTCTTGATTGTCTTTTATCCAATATAACTAGTTTGTTATTTTCAATTATCTTTGGACAAATAGTTACACTGGATGGATTTTAAAGGCCTGTCTTGTTTTAGATAACAGTTTCTATTTTCAATTTCAATTGCAAAAATGCCAACTTTTTTTCTGTTTTAAATATTTTGTATTGTCTCCTCCTTTACAAAAAAATGAAAATTGAGAAATAACGTAAAAACACTGGCATAGAAAATGTGTCTTGAACCAAACATGCCCTAAGATTCTCTCATATAACCTAAGTGTTTAGAACTATCCTTCATTTTTATCATCAAATTATTGTGTTGGGTCTTGTAAATTGCAGCGATCTGGAGTTTCTTTTCCGCCCCGTTCACCAGATGCAGCTCCAATATTTACCCCACCTCCTACCCACCCATCAACACGAAATACACAACCTGGATATGGGATGCCAAGCAGCTCTTCAAAAACACTTGACGAAACAATGGCCACTGAGATTGAAAGTTTGAGGTGAAACTCTGTTTCTTTTTTGTCTGCTGCTGTCTTTTGTTTCACTGAGCTTCTATGTATGTCCGACTTTTGGCTAACGTTTCCATTTAAATACTCAGTATGTCAAGCTTGGAATCCATGCGGCATGTGTTGGACCTTTTGAGTGACATGCTACAAGCTGTAAATCCTAATGACCGCGTGGTAAGTTAAACAGTGTTGTTGGCCTTCATAAATCCACTTCGCAACTAGGGAAATTGGTTTAAGTGTTATCTTTTTGCGCTCTACAGGCTGTAAAAGACGAAGTAATTGTTGATCTTGTTGATCGTTGTCGCACCAACCAGAAAAAATTGATGCATTTGCTGACAACAACTGGGTTAGTTCCATTAAACTGGTTATATCATGTGAACACCTAAATATAATTGTGTGCCTATAGGATTTGTGGGATACTATTATTATATCATCTTGTTTATGCTACAGGGATGAAGAACTTCTTGGACGGGGCCTTGAACTGAATGATAATATTCAAAGTTTGCTTGCGAGGCATGATGCAATTGCTTCTGGTACTTCTTTTCCAATTCACGGTGCAAGTCCCAGTTCTAGTACTCCGGTGTCACCTGAAAGTGTCAATCAAACTGAAGTGAAGAGCTCTAGCCCTTCGGAGTCTGTTTCAACACCTAAAGCTAGTCCTCCTGCTGCAGTTTATTCTGAGACAAGGGCCGAGAGTGATGAAGAGGAAGAAGATGAATTTGCACAGATAGCTAGAAGGTATCTTAAAACTGATAATTTATCTTAAATTGATATTTTAGTACTAATGGTTCTGGAAACAATTTTCTTTTCCACTTCACCTTTCATATGAAATTAGGAAGTGTAACATGATTAACATAAAAAAAAAAAAGTTGTTTTAGTGTGTCTTCCACAACATGCATTTTGGTATATATTCATGTGTGGATTTGCATGATTGACTGAATTATGTACTTATTTCGTTCAGCTGAAATAGGTATCATAGCATGAAGCATTTCTTTTATTTATTTAATTTAAAGCACATTCGATTTCATTCTATCCTACTTCCTTGTCCCTTTATATAGCACTGTTGACTAAATCACCGGAATTAAGGAAGTTGATGATAGTAGTACTTTTTTTTCAATAGTTAATAATGTTTAAACTTCAAAAGGGGTCATATTAAAAGGGGCAATACAATTTCTCAAGAGGGTCTTATATTTAGGAACAAATTACAATGGTAGTGTTTGACAAGCAAAACTCTATATTATAGGCCTGTAAATCTTTTTACATCATCATAGAAGTTCCTGTAAATTGATATATGCAACATATGTGTGGTTATCTTATGGTTAATCAAATTGTTCAATTATATCCTTAATGCTTTAAGGAAAATGACAACAAGTGCAATTAGGACATTGTTTAATAATCAAAAGAGGTATCTCTTGCATAGAATAAGATGTATATATATTGCTTCCACAAGTGTTTGACCTGTGTTTCCAAGATAAAAATTCCATTTATTGATTACTCAAACAATGCCCTTAGGGCACTTGTTAGCATGATGCATGTTTTAATCAATTAATTTGTCTGAACTTTTCACTACTGCAGGCATTCTAAGGCACAATCGGTGGCTTCTAAAGATTCTACGGTAGGATCTAGTGAAAATCTAGGGTTATTGAACACTAGCAGCACAACTCCATATGTGCCAGAGTCCTCAACTTCTTCTGTACCATCGAATGCATTAGCTCTTCCGGACCCACCAGCACCTATAAGTACTTCTTCAAGAGATCAGGACATCATTGACTTACTGAGTCTCACTTTGTCCCTGACACCATCTTCTCCACCGACGGCAACATATGCACCATCATCAGCCCCTGCTCAAGGCAGTATCCATCAGACACCTTTTCCATCCAGCGCAGATGGTTATTCTCATTCTCCCCAAACATATCCTGGAAATATGCCATTCAACAATTATGTAGCCCCTTGGGCTCAGCAACCACAACCTAAGTCAGAGTTTCAAACCCAGCTTCCACAACAGACGTATCAACCCCAAAATCCACAACAGACGTATCAACCCCAGAATCCACAACAAATTTATCAACCCCAGCCTCAACCCACAACCCCTCCCTCACCTCAACAATTTCATGCACATTATGAATCTGAGCAAGTGCTGCATCAGCGACATAACCCACAACCCCAACCTGAGCTACCTCAGTCACAGCTGCAGAATCAGCACCTCCAATATAGCCCTCACCAACATAATGAACCCCAACTATCACAATATCAGCCTCAACAATATCCCCATTTACAGCATCAACCACAACCGCGGTTGCAAGTACAGTCTCAGTCTCAGTCTCAGTCTCAGCATCGACCTCAACACCAACCTCAACAACCTATGCAAATACAGTCTCAACAATCTCAACAGCAGCAACAATTTCAAAATCAACACGGTCAGTACCCGGCAAGATATCCACCACCACCATGGGCTGCTACACCCGGATATGCTAACTATCAAAGCCATTCATCGGCTTCAAATGCAATTTCAACTTCTCAAGGACTTAACTCAGTAGCATCTTATCCTCCTGCACAAGGGGTTAGGCCCTTGCAACATAATCATTCATTCCCTTTGCCTGGAGTTGATCCTAGGGGCGGGAATTCTGGACAAAGACCCTTTGTTCCATCTTACAAGTTATTTGAAGATTTGAATGTATTTGGAAACTCAGATGGAAGGGTAAGTGGTGCACAATCCAACGTGTCGGGGACAATGGGACCAGGTATGGTTGGCGGAGGACGCAAGTAAAATTTTAGTTTTATATTCATCTATGTAAAAAAGAAAAGAAAGTGATGTGCTGTATATCTTCAGTGTTGCTAGCTTCTTCATATTTGCAACTTATGCAAGTTTTTTAGATTGATGCAAGTCATTAGTTTTGAGTGCTACCTAACCTCAGATATGACAGACATGGAACATTCTTTGATATAAGATTTTAGTTTTTGGTATTATGACTTCTTTCATTTCATTGCATCTTCAAGTTCTTAGTTTACGGTGTTGTGTGTTGCACTTATATCTTTCGTTGATTAATATGATAAACCTAACATGTTTTTAATAGGAGACAAATCCATGCACAGACACATCTGATGATGGATTTTTATATTTTTTTTTTCTTTTTTTCTTCTTCTTCTTTCTTTTGATGAAATTTATGTGTTTGATCATGGTTTGCTGAGGGAATAAACACTTTTGAGTTGGCTTGCCAAAATATTCTGTCTAAAATTAACAAATTTTGTTTTTTGTTATTCCTGCACTGATTATGAGAAGTAGATGGGAATAGTTTTAGAAATGAAAAGCTCTAAGATATTGTGAGAAGTGAAAGAGAGAACATATTTGGAAAATAATAGTTCCAGTATAACTAATTAAATGTTTTAAAGGTTTTGAGTCAATCAATTTGTGTTGATAGTGAGTGAATATCAGTGGCTATAAATCTTCTAAGTGGATATATCAAACTTTTTAATGTTGAAATTTAAAGGTTTTGAGTCAATCAATTTGTGTTGATAGTGAGTGAGTATCAGTGGCTATAAATCTTCTGAAGTGGATATATCAAACTTTTTAATGTTGAAAATAATTGGGGTAGTGTGTCCAACAGTAGGCAACTTATATATATAAAAATGCAAGAGCTCAAAGACACTTTTTATTGATAAAATTTACTGAGAGGTTTTGTTTAGGGAAACTACTTAAACAAAGATGTTACACAATTTTCGGATGCCTAACACAAACCTTCAAACCCGGATGCCTAACACAAACCTCTATACCTCTAATATATAGGAGAAAATTACAAAGATGTTACACAATTTTCGGATGCCTAACACAAACCTTCAAACCCGGATGCCTAACACAAACCTCTATACCTCTAATATATAGGAGAAAATTACGAAGTCCAGATTTCAAACTTATTACAATTGATATATTTCACAATTTTCAGATGTCTAAAATAAATCTCCAAACCTCCTATATATAGGAGAAAATTATGAAATCCGGACTTCAAATTTATTACAACTTGTTTTCAATAGGAAAATAAAAGAAAACTAGTGGTCGAAAAATATACATGACCAAAGCAAAAAGCAAGAAATAAAGTAGCTCACATGGCTTAATAATACATTTAATAATGTAGAGGAATCTTTTGAAATAATGCAAACGAATCTTTTGAGCTGTAAAGCCAACAATAATTTAATCTTTAGAAACCAAAGCCAAAGTAGTTTTATTCCATCCTTATCTTCTAGGCATAAAGTCAAAGTGGCTTTATCAGTTGACTATGACAATATTTATCTTGCAACAATGTCATGGTAATAATCTTAAGGTAGTATCTATCTTTAGAGATTTGGACTACCATAACAGCCGTCTTTATTTTCCGGTACAATATCAGATGTGTTGGAGGCACTATCAATTTCGAAAAAAGATGAAATAACATCTTTTAATTTTTCAATGAATTCTTTGGGATTCGTGGTAGAAGATAGCGTGCTAATACTTTAGACTTATCGGTCAAAAAAGCATTATCCTCTGAGGTAGATGAAGTCTTGCATAATTTTAGATGGCTTTTAAATCAATTCTCTATGTTGTTTATGACAGTAATTCAGGGTTAAACCTAATCCACCATTTAATAAATATCATTTTAACTAATTCTTGTGCTGAATATTCTGGTCAGATTTGTTATGTGGAGAACGTTCAATAAGTAATCCAATTAATTCCAAAAACGACACAAAAAGCTAGTAAAGATTTGTGCTTTAGGCACGTAACAGTTGAAGTGAATTTTCTATATGTTTTGGATGCATAATCTTGAAGTATATCTTCATTAAGTTTATATACATCAAGCCACTGTATGAACCAGTTAGAAAAAGATAATGCAATATTCTTATTAAACAAAATGAGCCGAATGTGCTCATAAGGTTTTACACAAAGAAAACTTGTCCAGCCGTCCGTATAATCAAGATAGCTATAAGTTTGAGGAGTATTTTTTCTTGAAAATGATTTAACAATTGTTGGAGGAAGATTCCAATCAGCGGGTGATAATACCTTATTAATTTTAAACTTTAAAATTTAATAGCCGATTTCTCATATTCATGAATGAGAGTAATGAAGTCTAAGTCTACAAGATAAACTCATAAAATTTTCTTGTTTTTAATGTATCTTTTGGCAAGAAGAAGAATCAGTGAGAAAATATTTTTGTAATAACATGTACCAAAGAAGAGTCGTGAGGGCAATAATGTGATTTGAGAGGAATAATAAGCAATGACAAATGTTTTGTAATAAATGTTATCCTCTTCGTAGGAGGAGGAGTGTAATATGCTAATTTAGATGACGAAGCCTTCTGTGAAAAGGGGAAGCCGTAATAATTATCAATCTTACATGAATCTTTTACAAAACTCACTTACCACTTTTCAAATTCCTCAATATTTTACTTACCATCACCAATTTTAATATAGGATATAAATCAACAATTGATTATAGAGGAGGTGTTCAAGAGCTAAACCCAGAGCTCTCTAGTAAACCAAGATGACATTATAGAAGTGAAGGTATGTTGCTTTTCAAATATCATGAAATATTTCGTAAAAGAGTTTTAGGTCAAGTGTCTTGTATCCGTTGGAGTCATTAAGGCAAGTCTAGTACCTTAAACTTGTCAGTTTTTTTATTCCTTCGACCTGATTGTTTGGTACATCTACTTGCAGAAAAGATTCAAATGTGGCATTGAGTCAAAGTTGGATAAGTCAAAAGGGACCAACAAGTAAAATATTGTTGTAGGGTCAAGGTTTTTGAGAGTATAAGTCGCAAGACCTAAAGACTCATACAAAAAACCTAGTATGAGTTGGCCTAAATAGATGTTTCACCCATCATGTAATTGGTTAGTTAGAATAAAGAATTTCTTGACTACTTTAAGAGATTTACAGTAGAAGATGAAACACGATAACCACATTGTCAAGAAGGAAATATGTTCTTGGTCAGACACTTGATAAGTTTGGTTTTCATGATGATTAGAAATGAACCTAGCGAAGCTAATACGTTTTGAATAGAAATTGATCATACTTCATCTCGCTCAAAAGGGTCGAAAACTTTGTCACTTGGCTAAATACTAGTGATGCCCTCCATGTCGAATAAAGTTGGGTAATCATCCTGCAAGGCAATTGGAAAGTGTTTGTCGTACCACCCCAAAGTGAAACGTTGCGACACACATATTTTGACAATAAGGGAGAGGAGGAGGGTCTAACCCTCTATAATTGGATCAACTCAAATAAGCCATGTTCTTTCCAGAATTAGGCCTAATTAAACTCTACTTTATTTAACCAATCAATATAATGCTCAATTTAAGGAGCCTTCATGTAACTCGGGTCAATGGGTTTAGTTTAATCAGAGACAAAAAAAGGGACACGTACCCGAGATTTCATGATTCTGGCTTTCTCTTCCTCTAATGGCGGTTCTAGTATATATTCTTGATTCCCAACAATAATGGGAACTTTGATTTCGGCAGCAAGAGGTAATGGCCTATTTCTTCCTGATGAAGAAGCCATGGATAGATAAGGATAAGGTAGTGTTGCAAAAGATGAAGTAAAAATGGGGTATGGATTTTGTTCTTTAAATAAAAAGAAGTTGAAAAAAGGTTTTGAAGAAAAGGTTCTTTCTGAAAAATCGGAGAAGATGAAAGAGAAGAAGAATAAATGGAGAGAGATGTGTATTTATAATGGAAAAAGAAAAACCTTTTCATTTCTATTTTTTCCTTCTCTTCGGATAAATGGCACCCTAAGGTGACAAATATCCTTCGTCTAGAGGTGAAGCGTAAAACATTGATATTCATGGCCCATGACCTCCTTTGGAAAATGGAGCCATGATTAAGAGTTGGTAGTTATAGGTCTCAAAAAGACGTTTCTCTAAAGCATCCATGACGACAATGATGTCAATACACTACTTTAAATAGGTGAGAGAAGTTTCAAAAATGCCCCTATCTCTCATTTCGGTCGAAAGTGACAATTTCGGGGGGCAATTTGTTGGCAATAAATTTGCAACATCGTAAGCTCGACATAAGAGAAAGAAGCTGGACAAATACTTGGTTAAGAAGGATGATACTTGTTGTTTCGACAAAAAATATTTTTGCTATAAGCGTTAAGTTTACTAAGTTTCCCTGAGACTTCGGGACTTAAAATATTTTCTAGACTTTGAAAACTAGTACACTCAGGGATTTGACGAAGTTAATAATTGACAACAACAATTGAGGTGAAAGCGACAATATTAGATTGAATAATTGTTTTTTGGTCTTATCCATACAATGAAGACACATGGAAGAAAACTACAGGGCTGGAAGACATACAATAAGACACACGTTGATCAATAGGAATAGAATTGTTGTAGGCATTTATTTATGTATTAGTATATTTAGGGAATCTAATGTTAGGATTCAGTGTGGCAATATCATTACAAAAACTCCAAAAACTCAAAGTACCCAAATAAGAGTGAGAAACGAGTCAGTGACCAAACATATATGATTTTTCACACTAGTCTCTACTTATCTAAGAATAATATTTTCCTTTAATTTTCCTTTGAAATTTCCAACATTTCATCATTTCGTTTACATTGCATTTTATACGGATTTCGACCTAGTCGAAACTCCTTGCTTTCTTTACAACCTATTTCTTTGTAGTCCACTTATACTTTTACAACAACATCCAAACACTTTTTTTCTAAAGATTTACGCACAAATATGTCTTAGGACTTACAAGCCAATCCTACAAGTAACACTTTCAAAGACTAGCGATTGTTTACCAAGAATACGAGTAAACACATATGTGGCGAGTTATTGAGCAACAAGAATGGGTTTTTAAAAGAAATTATAATTTTATATAAATATAATGAGACACTAAATTTCTAGAGTATAGTACAGAAAACTGAGAAGTGACACAAGAAGTACCGAAACACATAACAAAGTAGAAAAAACAAAATAACATCCAAAGAAAATGGAAAACACCAATAACAACCAACCAAAGAACTAAAGACCCAATACAAGAGAAAACCGTTGTAGAAAGGAAATAACCAAGAGCCCCAGAAAGGACCACTAGCTAGATCTCCCAACCAAAAAATTGAAAAAACAACACTAATCTCCATTGAGGAGCAAGAACGCACCCAAAGGAGGTCAAATACACTCATGATGCTATTATCCCATATATGCCATATAGGGTTCTCGTGCCAGGCTGAGAAAGCACATATGTTCCTCACAAACCTATCAAGTTACTATTACCAAGCCAAAAGAATGTGTGTATCTTCCGCATCCTTCTATGATACTATTTTACTTGAAAATGCTACATCATTCTAAGATCTCCAAATTGACCAGACCATTGAATGCCAAATCATAAGTAATTCTTTAATCCTAGATGAATCACTAGTAGAAAAAGACATTTGAAAAGAATCCAAGAATCCATAGGTATGCTTAAGACCAACCTAATCATGTGAGAATTCAATACCACACAGAAGACACTACATAACAAATGATAAACAAGTGAAATGACAACTTTAGAAACCTCGAATAAAAATGGCACAAGACACCCTCATAGTCAACGACAACCTCTCTCAAGAGTAAATTCTCTATGGTAGGAGTCTTATCCTACAAGAGTTTTTGGGTGAAAACTATCACTTTAGATGTGACCTAACTACTCCAGATGTTAGAGAGACCGACTCCTAGGCATGACAAACCACCCCCGTAGGGGCCCGCTCGCCCCGTCCCGAAATTAGTGGGGAAAACTCGGTTTAAGGCAAAAAACCTATTTTTATTTACGTGCGGTGATAGTAATACCCGCCCCGCACCCGCCAACTAAATTTAATTTATTTTTAATAACTTTATTACTCATTTACACTTTTTAATACTTTTTAATGTTATAATATCATGTTTATTAGAATTATTATTTATTTTATTGAAAATAAAATTTAAATAAAACTATCAAACTTGAAAAATACTTTTAAAATAATTAATTATTTAGTGTAATTATTTATTTTTAACTTTATTGAAAAAATATAAATTTTAAAAAATATAAATTTTATCCGTGCGGGTGCAGGGAAACCCGTTTCTTGTTGGGGGTGGGGGTGGGTGAATAAATTTTAGCTCCGAACGGGTTTGGGGGCGGGTGCGAGTCTGGGTCTGGGTGGTGGGTGCGGATCTGGGTGTGCTTAAACCCGCCCCCGACCCACCCCGTTGCCATCCCTACCGACTCCACCACCGAGACCTAAGATCTCTAGGAAGCTCACGAGAGAGAAGAAAAGAGTATCCAAAAGCTACAAAATAAGAACCATATTTAGAATGGCTCCACCACCACTTATCACGAGGAGAGGAAGGGATAAAATCCCTATCTAATAAGAGAAGATTTGATATCAAAACATGCTCATACTAAAATACAACAAGAAGGAAAACCCCTCTCCACCAAGGAGACATAGAGCGAAGGCAAACAACTATATCTTCTGACACAAAAGACGTTGAAATAATTTCATATCTAGTAAACAAAATATCTCTCAAGACCTCGAAGTCTCCCGAGAGCAAACAAAACATGCACTTATCCAATAGAGCGATGTTAACCAATCGAAGATCCCGAATGTAACATCCTGATTTTTAATAGCTAATTATTAATTATTATTATATATATTATGTTATATGATAATTAATTTAATTGAGCGATTTAAATGAATATTTGAATTATTTGAATATGTGTGTTATTTAATTAATTGGGTTTTATGAGTAGAATTGTGGTTATTTGGTATTGGGCCTAAGTTTAGGAATAGAAGTAATAGGGAGGTGTTAAGTATTAAGCCCAATAAGACCTTACTAGTTAGTAAATGTTAGAAGCAAAAAGATAATTAGTGTTGTCATTTGGAAAAAAGAAAGAAAGTGAAGAGAAGAGAAGAGGAGAAGAAGAGAAAAGAAGGTGAAACCCTAGGAAGTCAAATCTTCAAGAGGTAAGAGGGAGAATCTTCATTATTATGCATTTATATGTTGTTGGGTAGTGATTAGTAACATGCTATAGGATTGAGTATCTCTAATTCTAGGTTTTTGATTCTCAAATTGAAGTTGTAATTTGGGGATTTTGATGATTAGAATTAGATTTAATGATATGAATAGGTTCCATATAGTGTATACATGTTAGATGATGTTTATTTGGTGTTAAATTAGCATTAGAACATGTTTTGATAGTGAAATTCATGGCTGGACAGATGCAGGTCCGTAGCAGATTTTTCTACATAACTGCAAGGGCGCAGAGCGTGACTTACCGAACGAAAAATAATAATTATGTTTTACGCATGAATGGCTTAGGGTATTTCTTGCTTATGATTTATCCTTAAGTTACATGATTTCTAATAATTGTATTGATGAGTTTTGTATCATGTTTGGATGTGATTTTGTCGATTACATGCTACTTGAATTAGTGTATGTATGTTATGTTTTGGATAGATTGTTCAGAATAACATGTGTTGGCTTGAATACTATATATTATTTGTCATGTGTGATGATAGTATATGCTATGTGCATTGCTTGTTGTTGATGAAACATGATGTTGTGCAATTGGTAGATAATTCACATGAGTTGAATTATGGCGATATGCTTGAATAATTGAGGTTGGTGGATAATCTTAATTTGCATATGTTGCTTGATGAATTGCACATGCATACATGGTTGACCTTGAAAATTGAGGTGGTAAAACTTTGAGTTCATATTTGGCTCGATTCTTGAATGGATAAGTAGCGGTGAAACAATGAGTTCACAATGGTGGCTTTGGTCTTGTCTGGATCGGAAGCGTGACTTTGATTCTAAGATAATGAAGATAATGAATCGGAAGCAGGGTGAACGAAATGTTC
Source organism: Vicia sativa (assembly GCA_021764765.1). Classification (NCBI taxonomy): domain Eukaryota; kingdom Viridiplantae; phylum Streptophyta; class Magnoliopsida; order Fabales; family Fabaceae; genus Vicia; species Vicia sativa. The sequence goes on from CM038793.1 coordinate 274,873,627, forward strand.
CCAATGGTACCACATGCATATTGAGTCACATTGCATTGTTGTCTCATGAGTCATTGATGAATATGAATTATGTGTAATGGCATTATGATACTTGATTATGTGAACAATTGGATTGTTTGGATTGATTACAATTGTGCTAATTGTAATAAATGCGAATATGTTATACTTGAAATGTTGGTATAATCATATTATGTTGGAATATCACTTGAAGTGTGTGGAATTCGTGAATAGATGCTGTTTCTATATTGCTTCCAATTATATATATTTGGATAATGATGTGAATTCTCACCCTTCTGTTGTGATGTTGCCTTTATGTGGGTAACGTGCAGGTTCAGAGATAGCGGTGCTTCTCACGAGACTAGTTGAGGAGTTTATCTATTTATTCCTTATACTAGGTAGTGAGTTATTGCTCTGGTCATGTAACACGGGGATTATCTAGATTTCTGATTTTATGAGATGTTTGTTATTTATTCTCATATATTTTGTATTCGTATGTTGAGATACTATGTTGATATGACCGTGGTGCCGATGTATGAATCTTTATGACTTGATTATGTTATGGATTCATTGTTGTTTCATCCAATGATTATAGTATGAGATGTAATCATTGATAGTATCTGAAATATTAAATACTCCGCTGTAAAATGCATAGTTTTATTTTAAAGCATGAAATTCAAATATGTGTTATGAGTATGATCAGGTGCATGTTAATGTTTGTTTTGGTTTTCCTAAGTATGGAAAATAACACGTGACATCCTTTTATATGCGTGCATTTTATTTTACTCTGATTTATACCATGTTTATTTAGGGATAGAAAAGAGGTGTTACACCGAACATAAAGGTTCTCAAACTTCTTGAACTTACAAACGTTAGACCACGTAACCGAGATATTCTTAAATCCTCGCTAACACCACCCCCACTAACACCACCTCACAAAAACGTCCATTAAATTTTTACCATATTCTTCTAAACCTTACCAGACATTTTAAGAAAAAAAAATACAGCTAAATGGTAGAAATTGCATTAAGAACATAATAGTTACTACAAAGTTAAGGACCATGATTGACTGCAGTCGACAAGTCCACGCAATCACACAGTCAGACGTGTACAACCATTTGATTGCAATCATATATAGCTCAAATTTAATTATTGTATTATTAATAATATTAAATATAAATAAAATTTGTGTTTTTTTTTTTAATTATTAGATCACAATAAGACAGTCATTAATGCTCTGATTGCGTGATTGAGGGAATATTATGATCGCACACGATATGTTTTCAAAATGAAGTGTTTGAGTAAAAAATACTCCAGAAAGGCACAATAAATTGTGAGGAGCAAGGACTATAACTCTGTGTTAATGACTGGATTTCCATGAATTTGATGTAGGGAAAAGGATTGGATGTCTTTGAATTTCCATGTCTTTGTGACTTTATTACTACATATTACTTTACTATTTATTTTCTATTATTTGAATATTTTTTGGTCATAAATTTATCTTCTAATTTGCATTAGAGGTATCACAGCAAATAGAAAATGTAGTAAATCCTAAGTCCTAAGTGGTTGATTAAGGGAACCAAAATTAAAAGAAAAGAGGTTAACTCTAGTATTTGTAATAAATCACAAATCCATCCTTTAAAATTTAATCAAAAAATTAATTTTTAATCAAACATCAATAGCGCTTCTTTAAAAACCTTGTTCTTTGGGTAACCAAACAAAAAAACTTGTTCTTTTTTCCTTTGCTTTTTTTAACCAAAACTTTCTCCTGAATGTTTAAAAGGAGACGTTTATAAAACGTAAATCTGACGTAGTAAAAAAAATAATCCAAATATCTCTTTATTTGGCCATCGAAAATATCACCTAATTAAGATCTAGAAAGTTATTCAACCTTACTATAATAAATAAACTGTATGATGGAAAATTAAGTTCATTCAAACTTGTCTGCGGGAATTAATATAAAAAACTAGTATATGATGGAAAATTCAACTTCTAGAACATTTTATATTTGATAGGATCAAAAGTATAGTCAACTTACAATTTTTTAATTCCACGTTACCACAATTAAATTGTTTATTCAGGAATGTATAATGGGAAAGGAGAAATATTGATATTATAATATTCGGAAGAAAAGTGATGATCAACAACATTTGATGTGTCTATATATTCATGTGTATGTGACCATCAATAATTATACAGAAGTAACAATAGTGTGAATAGGAGCCAGGAGGTACCACTTTGAAAAAATAGATATGTAACTAAAACAATGTAAATAGCATAGGCACTTGAAGTATAAACAACTCTCTCATTGATCTTCCAGTTGCATCTGAAAAATTAAAACTTTAATTTCAACGTTGTTCTTGACTATCTAGAAAGCTTCAATGAAGCAATTGAAGAATGCGTTGGAATATTCTAAAGGCATGCAAAAACTCAAAGAGAGGGAAAGAGAGTTGTTTATACTTCAAGCGCGTCTGCTATTTATTGAAGAGAAAGAAGATGTAATGGATGAAAAACAACAACATAGATTGGCTATTGTGACTGTTATATCAACTATTCTTGTTGGACCCCTCATTTTCCATAAGCTTTCAACTTTTGTTTATGGTGCACTACCTTTCTTATTTGGTAAGTGACTTATTTTATTTTATTTTTATATATTGGGATATGATTGATTGAAATAATATGAATAAATGATGAGGCAATTCATGGTAAAAAATAAATAAATTATGTAATGGTTTTCCTCAATTACATTTGTATGATATTTTAAGAGTTATGTGTCAAGGCCTCTTTGTAAGAGAGCCAAATAGGAAAACTTTTAATAGTTCTCAAATTTTTATTATAAATTTGACCTTTTTTCTATGACTTTTTGTTCAAAAGTTTTATTATTTTATTTTCAAGATAAGTTTCTATGTTGTATATTATGTTTTTGGCATGTTCTAGATGTTTTTAGCGCACCTCGGATAACAATTTTTTCTTTGTAGATATAATTATGTAGATATTAATGAACACAAATTATTGGATTCTTCGACAGATTGATAGTTGATACATTTTTAATTTTTATGGTAATTGTTTCATGATCCTTTTCTATAATTTTATTGATCAAGTTCACCAATCATGTTGCTTGATGTCGTGGCAGAAAAATTGAGATTAAACTATTGATTAATTTAACTCGAAAAATGACAAGAGTCGCCATCGAACTTTATTGTTTTCAAAGGAGAGAAAAAATATCGAGAAAATCCAACGTGAAATTTAAACAAAAGAAAGACCAGGATACAGGGATTGGTTATGTAAAGGAAAAATATTAGCACCCCTTACATCTACGGTACTCCGGAAGAACCTCTTGAAAATCTGTGTTAGGATAAAATCAAGGGCCCTTTTGTTTTATTTTTTCTAAAAATGATTTTTATAGTGTTAAAAAAATTTGTGTAAAAAAATTTACAAAGAAATTTTTTATAAAAGCTTCAATTGAAAATTTTGTTTGAATAGTTGTTCTTAAAATGTTATTTTAGATATTTCATCTTCTTATCGAAATTTTTTTGGATATCAAAATTTCAAAAAATCACTTAATTTTGAAGTTATTTCAATTAGATTTCCATAAAAATCATTTTTGAATTACAACTTTTTGAAAAATTGCAATTTTGACAATGTGTTGGTCTTCAATAATGTACATTTATGTTATTGGATGTCAAAATTAGTGTTTCAAATTAGAAAAAACGAATATAGAAAACTTCTAATATTTTGAAAAACGGTTTTGGAAAATCTATTTTAAAAAATACAAAGAAAAAATCTATTTTTTTTAAAGCCGAAACAAATAGGGCCCAAGTTGTTTGCAAAAAGATTTGGGAGATGAGAAAAAGTGTTTTATTATGTTTTACTCACCAAGACTTCGAGAGCTTGTGACTATGTATTCTTATAGTGTAATAAAGAAATCAAAGCCTCGTAGTTCGTGGTAAAAATAATCACGGAAGATTTTTGATTAATTTTAAATTGAAAATACATTTTGTCGTATTCGACTGGAAAAACTCAACTTACTACCCACAAGTATGAGGAAGAAGCATTTTCATCATCTTGATAAGGAGAACTTTACTTGGATTTTTTTCAATAAGCATGTCTCAACATTCAAGTATAAAATGCCAATCACTTCTCAACATATTATAGAAGTACAATAGTTTGCATCACTACAAGAATATACTAACATCCAATCTTTTAAATTTTTTTTTAAAGAGTGTAAAAGGCACAAAAAGAAATTTGATGAGGTTTGTCTTTTTTAGAAGTTTTGAAAAGAGTTTCAATATGCTTAAGTGTTTTAGCATTTATTAAGAAAAAGATTTTCGTGATCATTTGACAAAGTCAAGGTTTATTAAGAAAGGTTTGAAGTTTGAAATAAGAAGTTTTGAAAATAGGGAGAAAATTTTGAAAATTGAAGAAGTGTGTAGGTCTCATTGTAAGATAGCCCAAAAGAAAGCCTTTATGTGTGCAATTTTACTAACCACAAGATGGATCAAGCATTTGACACTGGTCAAAATGAAGCATTCATTTCCCTTTGTATTAAGCGAAAAGATAAGCAAATCACACAAGCTAGCATATAAGCAGATGAATCATCTAAAATGATAAGCTCAATCAACTAAAATGATAAGTTTGAAATGATGAAAGTTCAATCAACCAAAATATCATTCAAAGACCAATTGAAATTGATGAAGCATTGATCAACTCAGTCAAGATCCAAGGTCAGCAAAAGTACAACAAAAATAAATAAAAAATTATTAAATATTTTTTTTAAAATTGTTTTAAAATGGAAATTAAGAGAAAAATTCCAAAGAGTCATCAAAACATCAAATAAGATGCCACAGAAATTTGAGAAAATAAAAAATATTTCAAATAATTGGATCTCAAAAGTTGAAAAAAAAATATTTCAAAATACTTGAAAATTAATTTTTAAAGGAAAATAAAAAATAAAATAGAAAGAAAATAATAAAAATAATTTTAAAAGTTCTGGAAAAATTATATGTGAAATAAAATAGTTTTTGTGATTTATGAAAAAAAAAATTAAAGGAGAAATTTAAAATAAATCAGAAAATAAAAAGGAATTTAAAATGAATTAAAACAAAAACAAAATTAAATGAACCAACGCCTAGACTGCGTGGCACCTTATGATTGGATGTGATTCAAATATTCCCACTAAATCACGCGAAAAACTTCATCTTCTTCAACCTTTGGATGATTTCTACAAATCATGAACTCTTAGTTTTAAGCTCAAACAACTCATAATTTAGCTTCTACTCATGCCATCGCCCATGTTTCTCTACATTATAGCCATCAATTGTCTCTAAGTAGAGAGCATTTGCTCAGAAACACAAAAAACCCTAAGTACTTCAAAGAAAACTTAAATGACTAATATGAAGAATAAATTCAAGGTGACTTAGGGCTTTGAATAAGTGAATCTAGACGAAGAGCGTGGTAAGTTGTTTGTTCAGAAATGTAACTTGCATATACCTTCCAGTTGATGCTTTGGAGGTAAACAATGATGAAATTGAGTTGAAGGTTGTAGGTGGTTTTGAACTCCTGTAATGATTTTTTTAGCATCAGATGATATCGATGAGTGATTTCGAGCAGAATTCGAAGCTAAAGTAAGCTTAATTTGAAATAAGGGTTTCTGGTTTTTGAAGCTCTTCGGGAGTGAAAATATAAAAGTTTTTGTTATTGTTCAAGCTTGCAAATGAAGGCAAAACCATCCTCTATTTATAGGAAATCAGATCCCAAATATGTGAACCAAGTTGAGATATTTTTGATTTGCAATCCGCGTGAAAATAAGCATGAAATGCTCGAGCTTAGCAAAAATCAAGGTTGTTTTGCACTCGACCACATGCATTTTGCAAGGAAAAATTATTTTCACATGTGCTTGGTGGTCCCAAGTGAACTTTTGGTCAATTTCTAATTATGGGTCATGCAGAAAAAGCAGAGTTTAGGGCACCGTGTTAAAGCTTAGGCATAATGAATTCCACTAGTCCATTTTGAAATGTTCCTCGTTCCAAATAATCTTTTAATGATGGAGATTCCATTGCAAAAAGAGTCACTTCAAAAGGATGATTGAGTTGAAAGTGACATTGATGACAAGTTTAGGTGATGACATGAATTCTAGGCCAAACGTTAGGTCGAACCAGGTTTTGGACTAGCTTAAGCACACATGGGCATTCCAAATTTGAGTTCCTTAGAAGAAAAATTGATGTTTGACCTTAAAAACAAAGTTGTAGAGGAGATCTAATTTGACATTTTGATTGAAATATATTCCAAAAGGTTGATAAATGAGAGAGTTACGATGTTTGGACCAAGTTCCATGGCATTCTTGATTTTAGGTCAATCAATCATGTACCAACTGGTGATTTTTAAAATTTTTTTGCATCCAAAGGCCGAATGATGTTAACTTGAATACAAATTGCAGGAAATTTGATTGTTCCTTGAGTAATTTTGAGAAATGCTTGAGACTTGGATGAACATGGCATGGAAATAAACACATGAATCATTCTTGAATCAAGCTTGAAATGATGCACCAAACTTGAACTTTCTTTAACCAAATGAAGTTGAATGGAGCTTGACATGAATATGACCTAAGATTATAGTTCATTCCTTGAAGTAAAAGCTCTCGAGGATCAATTGTTGACCAATCTTTGACCTTGAGAACCAAAACCCTAATTTAAAAAACCAAGCTTGATCCTTTGATTGCAAATCCCTACCTTTCATAATAGGAAAATAAATCAATATATACTTTTGTATTTTGAATATGGTTAGCAACAAATATAAACAAATAATATATGCAAAAGGAAACACAAAGAGTGCTTTGTGATCTCTCACTAAGATTGAACCAAAACGGGGTTAGAAGGATACAATGTTTGTGATCTTGATGAATGCAAATGATACGATAGGTGAAATCTTAGGGGTAAAAATTAGGGTATAACAACTGCCCCTATTTAAGTTTCTTCTATATAAAAATCCTGATTTTAACCCTTAGATGCCGCACAATGCTTATGATATTAATGCAAATGATCAAATTCCACGAGGAATACACTATGTGAGACATACTATGTGGGGAATTACAACTTTGATTCTATTTGAGAAAAACTTGAAGACAGTTTGATAGGGAGACATAAATCACTGGAGAACGATACAACACCACAAGGGTCTATGCTAGGGATAACCTAAAGTACGAACAAAGGTGAAAGAGACAATATCACACAATGGAAAATTCCACAAGGGAATGGTAGCAAGAAAAAAAGAACACTGAACTTACTGGGAAATAAACCCTGAGTAAGTAAGTCAGAAACAAGAATCATTACCAACATATAGATGAAGACAAGAAACAAGATCAAGACATATTACCAACTCACAGTTTAAGGTAGTAAAGATGATAATACCGCTCATGTATGACAGTAAAGAAATAGGTAATATCGACTCATAGATGATGATATACTACCAACTTATAGACAAAAGTTGTGATAAGATTTGATTTGATAACAAGCTTCCCATGATTTCTGATCTTCCACCTGGAACATCTCTCAACTTCCTCCTATGATTTACGATCTTCTACCATAAAGGAGTCTTATCTATTTTCTTGACCAAGTATTCCACCTGGAAAGGGTAACAAACCTCCCTTGACTTCCGGTCTTCCACCAGGAACGGATCTCAATTTCTTCTTTAACCAAGTATTTCACTTGGAAAGGGTAACACTCCCTTGACTTCCGGTCTTCCACCAGGAACGGATCTCAATTTCTTCTTTAACCAAGTATTTCACTTGGAAAGGGTAACAAACCTCCCATGACTTCTAGTCTTCCATAAGGAACGGGTCTCAGTTTCTTATATAACCAAGTATTCCACTTGGAAAGATTAAAAATCCTCCCATGCCTTCCTATATTCTACCATGAATGAGTCTTAGTTTCTTCTTTAACTAAGTATTCCATTTGGAAAGGGTAACAAACCTCCCATGACTTTCGGTCTTCCACCAGGAACGGGTCTCAGTTTCTTATTTAACCAAATATTCCACTTGGAATGAGTATCAACACGCTTTATTCGACTTCCGATCTTCAACAATGAAGCGGTCCTCACTTGTTGGAGATTTAAATTTGATCGGGGAACATAACATGCATCTCAAATAAAGAGACAACCACCTACTAGAAAATGAATCTCTATTGACTTTGATTTGTTGAATCATAACAATATTCTATGTTGGGGATTACTTGAAGAGCTTGCTATTTGCTGTGGAAATAAGGATTTGATACTAGAAACAAACAAGATTCTCAAATAAAGATACTGTCATTTGTTGTTGAACATAATCTCAGAGAGATTGTTGAAGTGACAATTGTTGAGGAATTAGATTCTTCATCCAATAAATATGTCTATGGAGGAGAACATGATCCAACAAGGTGAAAATCACGCCTTCTTAATCATCTAAGTTTCAAGCCTAGAGAAACCAAAAGTTGTTGCAGGGGACTAAAGTTCAATCCAAGAACGAATTGGAGAGAAACTGTCAAACATGACTCTACCCGACAAGGAATGAACTCGACTGGGGATTTGTTCCATCCAAAAAATGAGTTAGGAAGGAAAATTGAAACAAGATTCTTCCATGAGACACAATATCTATGGAGAGATAGAAAATAAACTCTTTTTTTAGGGAAATATACCACCAAGAACATGGATTTAGAGACAACAAGGTACCGATAGGTAACTCCTACCAGACTTGAGGGGATATGAAAGTGCACGAATCTTACTTCCGCTATGCATGGTTATAACTTTATGAATGTTTAAATGCATGAAATGTTATATTGATGCTGACAAAACGACACACTGGATAAACTGAGATTCCAAACATATTAAATGAACCAAGTACTCAGCCAAAGCTCAGCTAGATGGAGACCCTGCCACAAAGCTTGTCTTCTGCAATTTCTTCCAAGAGAAACGATCCTTATTTAGAGACAAAATGAGCCGCTGAGGAAACAAAACTTTGGAAATAAATAGTCCTCTGAGGCCATAGAAACCTCTACTGGTTGCGTTATGGTAGAACCCAAAGTAACACTACAACAACAAACTAGTTGGAGGAAATACGCTATACGACCAAAATATTCTTAAAGAATTCGGGATTATCAAATCAAGGAGATTCACAGGGGAATTCTCATGAACTATTGTATTGGGAGAATATGCGTTTTGCACTTCAGAGACTTGATCATCTTTGAACAATTGTAGAAATTCTTTTTAGTTTATTCAAAAGTTAAATCAAAATGTTTTGTAATTTCAAAAACCTATTTATTATTAAACCTTTGTTTAAAAAATTATCATAAAAAATAAATTACATTTTGCAAAAAGAAACAAATATATAAGAATTGAAATTAATTGGCAAAAAGATAAGAATTTATTGATAGAATGGAAATTCACAAAATGCATAACTCCATAGATCATTACAATGTTTCAAAATGGTAAATGGAAAGGCTACAATGTAATACAAAATTAATCGGATCGAAAATCAAACATCGGCGCAATTAATTCTAACATTATCAACAATTAAATCCACTCGAAAAATGCATCGACACATGAAATTAGCAAAAGATCTCAAATATCCAACAACTCGAATTTCACATAGACATTAGAATCTCATCAGTAATTAATCGATTAAATCCGTGAGATCTATACAAATTAACCAAATAATCATTCGATTCCAAAACTTACTATCATCATCAACATCAAATTATCACTTAAACTCAACAATCAAAAATCAATTCACGCAAAATCACATAATCTCAAGAATTCACCGATTAAATTTCACAAGCAATTAAATTGACTAAGGATCAAGAAACAATTACCGAAATCAGAGTCGGAAGTTGAATCAGAGAAGGAGAAGAGGCGGACCGGTGGAGGCACGACAAAGGAGCACTGTACGATGGGTGGAATCGATCTGAGGGAGTACGTGTTGGCAAACGACATAGGGTGTGTGTAAAAATGATCGGCCGGTGGTGGAGCACGGTGGCGGACCAGAGAGAGAAAGAGAAGGAATGAAGGCCTTAAGATGGAGATAGAGAGTTTGAGAGCAACTTGAATTTTCTTTGAGTGATTTTTGTGAAAATGGCCAAAAAGTCCATTTCAAAATTGAATTCAAGGAATAAATAGAAAATCCATTAAGTCTTGTTTGGCTTGGGGAATAGAAACAATTGATTTTTGAACCAAAATTCCCTCTCTTTTTGGTTGCGCGGCTTTTTCATCATAACGTTTGAGAAGCGAACCATGAACAACAACTTTTAGAGCATAATTCAAACTCGACTTTTGAAGTAAAATCGAAGATGATGAAATTTGTGACGTCGTGTCGCGAGAATTGTTTGAAATGATAAAAATCGAGAGAGTTATGATTTTTATAATGACGAGAAACTCGGAGTCGCGTTTTCTTGCTTTTTTGGTTGCGCAAATTTTTTGTCAGATTTTTGTGTTCAACTGGGGAAAAGAGCCATGAACCGAAACCTTCTGAGCAAAATTCAAACTCGGACCTTGAAGCAAACTTGTAGCTAGCAAAATTTGTGACATCATGCCGCAAGAACAACCTCAAAAGTCAAACAGAATGCCGTTTTAGGGCACAATTCTCAGAAAATTTGCATTTTCGGGGGTATTCCTTGAAGAATTAGCTTTCGACCCAAACAAATAAATTGAAGAAGATATCAAGACGGTTTCAACGCCTGAAGAAAAACTGCAAAATATTTTTCCGGACATAAGTTATGAATTTTTGAACATCGGAGAAACAGGTAACCAACAATCCAATTCAGATGACTATTTCAGGGAAATTGCACTTTCGGAGACTTTCCTCACATAATTGACTTCCAACCCGAACATATGAAATAAAGAAGATGCCAAGACTGTTCCAACGCCTGAAGAATCACTGCAAAATAATTTTTTGGACGAAAGTTATGATTTTCTGAACTCAAACCGCAAAATTGCCGATTTTTGGCCCGAATTGTCTCGAACCAATTGAAACGTTTGATTTTCTCCGCAATTCATAGCGTGCTAAAATACATGAGAGCTTGATATGATGATGACTTGATTGATCTTGGGAAATATAGCTCCTTGAGTTTTGTTTTCACCGTCATCTTTTGTAACTTTCCAAAGAGAGATGACTTGGTCCTATGCATAGATGACATATATGTATGCAGACGATGATTAAGTATAAGTCAATTACAGTTAAAATGAAGAGGATAAATTTTGAGGTGCAACAATCGTGTAAATATTTGGTGAAACGAAAAACCTAATTTTATCAAATTTATGAAACTTTTTCCAAGACCTAACCAAAAAGATATACTCAATCAAACAATTTAGGATCAAGACCTGTCATTCAATCAACCATCATGCCATAGAAAATAAATCAAACAAAAAGGGGGTCGACTAAAGTCAAGTCTAAACACTAATTCTAACCATATTCCATCTTTTATTCAATTAATTCCTAAACTAATAAGAAAAAATTCATAACAATATCATTGAGTTAGGAATCCACATATTAATATACACACCAAAAATCAGCATACACGTGGAATTCACAGCTTCATTATTTGATGAAACAAAAAAATGCAATGGAAATGTAAAAAACATAAACAGAAAGGCATCGCATTGAAGGAATTTGTGTGTGATTCTTGAGATTCATCATACTCAGCCTTCTCTTTTGCGATTTGAATCGTTCTAAGTAAAACGTCGTCGTGCGGTGAGTGCCGCACGGCGATGATGGTCCGATACTTCGAATTGAAGCCACAGTTAAAATCGTCTCATCCCCTCTTTCTAAATCCATCATCAATCTTCAACGATTGCACTACTAGAAATAGCGGTATTACCTGCGGAATTTCCTGCGGAAAAATATCCGCAGGAATACATACGGATTTTCCTGCGACTTTTTTAAATATAATTAAATATCCTGCGAAACAAGAATCCGCAGCAAATTCCGCAGATATACCTGCGGATTTTAAATTTTAAATAAAATACATTGTACAATACAATTTCCGCAGGTAATTCCGCAGGAAACGGTACTGCGGATTTTAGTTTTTTCAATTTTTTTTAATTTTTTATTGAGTAAAATACATATAATTTATATAATTCTTCAGCTTGTATTTTTGTTAAAATAAAATGTTTTTAATTTATGATGTTTTCTAATTAACGATGGTGTGGTATAGGATAAATTAAGATTCTTTTGAGTGAAAATTAACGATGTAGGATTCGTTTTGAAGGATATGGATATTTGAATTTAGATTTTAAAATTGAATTTAATAAAAGCGTTACTTGTTTTAGGCCGTTTTACGACCAACCAGTCCCCATTCTATAGTGATTTTGCTACAGTTTATTTTAATTTTTGACTAAATTGAAGATATGTAAATTTTAATATATATATATATATATATATATATATATATATATATATATATATATATATATATATATATATATATATATAAAATTTTTCAAAAATATTTAACAAATTTTAATATATAAATGTCTGTATTAGATATATATTTTTATATATATATATATATATATATATATATATATATATATATATATATATATATATATATATATATATATATATATATATATATTGTATATTTTTTAATAATTTTTTCATTAAAATTTAATAAATTTAAATATTTTGGGCAATTTCTTTATATTTGAGATAAAATTATTTAACTTTATTTTATTATAATAAAATAATAAATATATAATTGTGATCCTTGTGTTAATCTAAAAAATAATATAAATCTTGTTTTTAAGTAAAACTAATATTTATATTTTTATTTAAAATATAATACAAATCCTTGTTTTAAGTAAAACTAATAGTTTTTTATTTTTATAAAAATTAAAAATATAAGTTTATATATGAATATAATTTAGTATGTAATTCTTCAATATTTTTTTAGTAAAATGTATCCAGGTTTTTGAAATATAGAATTGAAAAAGAATATGATAAAAATCAAGTCAATAGGAGTATAAAAAAATTGTAAATAAAAAATTGATAGGATTTGAACTCACTCTGTATCATTTACTTGAGAAGGTAATCTACGTATCCCTAACTCTTCAAATCTTAGCGCAAGTGAGAAAGCCTTTAGGGTGCCAAAAACCATGCTTAAATCATGAATTCATCTTGGCTTTTGGATCGTATAGTTTGTTATTGAATCATGAATTCGGTTATAATGTTCTGATAATTCTGTTATGATTTATGTGATGGTTTCCCTCCTTTTTCTTATGCAGTAAGGTTCAGTTATGTGGATTTTCTCTTTGTGCTCAACTGAATGTTAGTCATGTGCAGAGCAGGTTTCTTGGTGGTTTGCAAGTTTGGGACCCGTTTTGGCAAGGATCTTGGAGCTTGTCATGAAGCTCAACATGATGATGGTTCAATGAGCATCCACTTGAAGTGAGTGAGAGATTGACCATGTTATTATCACACATATTTGAACATGTTCAAATACTCTTTTTAATGACAAATTAATATATTTATAAATATTATCACATATTTGAATACTTTTGAATATAGGTACTCATCATAATCATCCGATAATTGTTACTAATATATATTTTATTTCAACCTTACACCAACATACATTATATTCAAACCAGTACAAAAAGTGAGAAATATAAAAAACATACAACAAAAACAAGAAAAAGTTGTAGTATAACAAAAAGGGCAAAAGAAAGCAATTAACACCCAAACTGCAGCCAGGAGACTTCTGGAAAGGAGTACAAACTCCAGAGACACATCTACATCTCAGATATTAAGGCATGTCTTTTGACATCTTATTTATGATTTAAGGTTGATCTTCTTGCTAAATTCATGATTCAAAATATACCCTTTTCCTTGCAACTTTGAATCGCGTCCTCCAACGATTCTTCGAGACTATGTTTGAATTCAAATCCAGCATCAGTGAGTTTCTTTGATGTTAAATGTGGAAGCTCAAGACCTTTAGGTCCCTCAAGCAATCTATAGAAAAAAAATTGAATAATAATATTAGTAACAATTCATGAAAGTTCACATTAATTTAGAATATAGAAAAAAAAACTCACTTAGACTTTGGAATTTGAAATTCAGGATGCTTTGAAGAAACAATGTCAACGACTTCCTCGACAGTTGCAACGAATGGTGAACAATTGTATCTCCCATTTGGATTAGGATGTTCAAGCAAGAAAATATGTGCTCTTGCAACATCATCAACATGCACGATATGAAAACGAGATATTGGACTGTGGTCAGTATTACCAAATAAGTAAGGTAGGACACCATAAACAGAGGTAGGAAGCTTAGGGCAAATGAAGGCTCCAACAATAATAGTTGGTATAATAGTCACAATATCCAACCCATTTTGTTGTCCATACTCGAGAACAGCTTTCTCCGCTTGTGTCTTTGAAACTGAATAAGCCCAACCAAATGGCTTATGGTTTCTAAGAATGTCTATATCGCTCCAATAACTTTCGTCCATTACATCCTTTGCTTTCTCTGTGTCTTGACAATAAACAGCAGAAGCACTTGAAGTGTAAACCACTCTCTTGATAGTCTTAGAGTTTTTGCAGGCTTTAAGAATTCCTAATGCTCCATCAATGCTTCTTTTTGTCACAATTTCTTCTGGTTCTTTCTCTTCAAAATCAACGGAAGCGGCGGTGTGGAATATTCCAACGCAGCCTTCAATTGCTTCGTTGAAACTTTCTGGTTCGGCAAGATCAGCAATGAAAAATTTAAGTTTTTCAGATGCTCCTGGAAGATTTGTGAGAAAGCTAAGATCTCTCTTTTTCTCTGGATCAGCTCTAACAGTGGTATTAACACTGTAACCATTTTCAAGGAGACTCTTGATGATCCATGAACCAAGAAAACCTGTTCCTCCTGTTACACAAACTCTTCCTTTTCCTTCTGCTGCCATTCTCACACTTTTCTTACTTTACTGAATGTTTTATCAATGTATTTGTTTGTTCTGTTTTATGAATTTTCATGGAAACATACTGATGTATATATAGACACATCCAGTCCAATAATGTTGGCCATCACCTCTCTTTCGAATATTATAATATCAATATTTATCGTTTCCCATTAATACATTATACATTCCTAAATAAACAATTTAATGGATGGAACGTGTAAAAAAAAATTGTATATATATGTTCTAGAAGTTGAATTTGCACCATATAGTTTATTATTAATTCCCGCAGACACTTTTGAATGAATGGCGCGTTATCTTTCTTAATCGATTTTAATATGGATGGAAATGGAACTATACGGCAATTCAAAATAGGACATTAATAGTAAGGAATAAGGATGAATAACTTTTATAGGGGTGGGCACCGGTTCGGGCCGGTTTGGGTTCGGGCCCAAACCCCCAATCCGAAATTATTCACGGGTGGCATATTACGGCCCAATTCCGGCTCAATTATGATTCGGATTAGTCGGGTTCGGATTGCATCGGATTCGGGTATCTATAGGGTTAATTTCGGGTACCATTTTTAATGGGCTTATTGAAATATTAAGCCCAAATTCAGAATTTAGTAGTTTTACCTTTTTTTTTTTTTACAGTTTCCAAAATTTTCATTTAATTACTTAAAATTTCCAACAAAAAAATGACATACTCTATAATATAAATTCATAGTTAAAAAACATTACAAATTAACATAGTATCAAATTCAAATACATTACAAATTCCAATTCAAATACATTAAAAATTCCAATTTAAATAGATTACAAATTCCAATTTAAATAGATTGCAGTAAGTATCAAATACATTACAAATTCTAATTTAAACAGGTTGCAGTAGTTATCAAATACATTACAAATTCAATTAAATTTAGCAAAGCCTACATAGTAACACAACCAACATATAAACTCCAATTCTTTGTTGCTCAAATTGATTACAACCAGTTTATCAAATCCTTGAGCTAGTTTATCTTTCTTGAGCTGCATTATATAAATTGACAAAATTATTATATTATCAAATTGAATACAACCAGCCACTATATCTTCACAAAACTATTATATCAGTAACATTCAAATATACCTGATCTCATGGCAGAAAAAACTTAAAATCATTCATGATCTCTTCACCCCTAATCTCATGGCAGAAAAAACTTAAAATCATTTCAGACAACTAAAGCATTTTTCCACAATTAAGTAGATTTCTTCATAAAAATATACTTACTATCGATAGATATCTTTGAGATTAATCCATTCCATAAAATAACTGGGAAGCTTTATCCTTGACACTTCACACTGTTGAGGGACCTTTGTTTTCAAATCCCAATTTCCACTGCAAAAGCAAAAGAGTTCTATTTAAAAGAAAAAATGAAGTTATTCAAGATGTATAAGGCAGGAAATTAATGTAACATTGCAAATAAGAAAAAGAAAAAGTTGAAGAGGTAAAGCATGAAATAGTGGCATTTACCAAGTTACAAATGCTGCACGATTAAGTTCTCCTCCATTCCATAGCTTTTGTTGCATTAGCCAAGCTTCAAATTCTTCAATAACTTCCTTGAATGGTATGGCTGTATCATGCCAGACTCTGACAGAAAAAAGCCAAACTATTTTTATGATTAATCTAAGTGGTGTACCAATAACCAATCTTATTTAACTATTCTAACACATACACTAAACACATGAAATCATACCCTCCTACAAGCAACCTTAAAACACAAATATTATAGTCAAAACACTACATGAAGGACAAAAATTGGAAAAGAGTTGAACCTGCTTGTTAGACTCTAGCAACCTTACTCTTTGGAAAAGACTTTTCGGTAGTACAAACGAAAACAATGAAGATTGTATACATATTTCATGAGTATAAGGAAGTAGGGCTCTAAAAAAAAAGTTTCGTACCTATCAACTCCAATTTTCCCGTACTTTCCTTCAATGTATTCATTTATTCTTTGCTCAGTCATATTTGAGGGCCTCACAAACCTATTAGACAGATAAATGAACAATGAAAAAAAGAGTAAGATATACAAAAAGAAATTAAGAACTTTTAATGTCACAATGATGCCTGTGTATAATTAGAAGTTGATATTTCTGATATTTTGCTACATTCCAAGAAAAGTAATATCAACAACTATTGAACACAATAGAGTACTAGAGTTATTAAAAGAAAGGATAATTAAAACGAAAAAACAGATTCATCTTAGGTAATCACTAATCACGAACACCGCTCTTACTAGACATGCTATAAAGAGGCGAAAAAAAAACATGGAAAATGTCTTGAACTTGCAACGTATTTGCACTAACCATTAGTACCGAAACTCAAGAATCTCAACCTTGCCCTCTAAATCAAGTACAAGGAAAAGTCAAGATTCTACGTATTTTGTTTAACTCAAAATATTCACTTGAAGCTCCTGAGCAATCATGATTAAACTTGTCAAGGTGAATAAGATCATCCATCTACAAATAGGAGAATAAAAATATACTATCAAAAGTGTCAAGAATCAATAGTAATGAATACTTGTTATGTTATGAATATTTTAAATACAATAGAGACATTTGATCAAACAGGTGGCATGCAAACCAATATTTCAAAATTAAGCTGTAGAAGGAACACCCAGATACAAAAATGAAGCAAAAAGCGTTAAAATACTAAGATCACGCCAGATTTCAGAATGTATAACCATTAAAACATAAAACAATTTCAGCAACATACACATATTAAACAAAACAATCAGCAAGTATTTAAACTTACTATCGATATTTAGTTCTTGGACAACTCTCTCAAAAGTATCTTGGATCAAAAGTCGTTGGTTGTGTTGTGACTTCAAAATAATGAGTCATAAGACTCCAAAAAATTCAGCAATACTGCAAATACAACTAGAAACATTAGAAAACATACAATTCTACAAATTTTGAGATTAACCTTAATTTTTTTAAAATTCAACTACTGAAAATTTAGCTTCTGAATATTCAGGAAGTCTTTAACCTGAAGTTGTTTCAAGCACAACCAGAAGGCTGTGACTGAGTCTGAGCAGACGACTGTGCTCCGCTTCCAAGTGAAATTTCAGCAAATCCTATTACACATATTAAAAGGCATTGACATTGAGGTGAGCAGCAGGGAATGAAAGTAATATTTCAGCAACATATTACAAAATAAATTAAACAACCACACTTAAGATAAAAATAATACCTTGTAAAGCATCTTCCGAAATCTCATACTCCTCATTGAATTCCAAGTCTTTGAATTGGTAAAAGGAAGGCCTCAACCAGTTCCGAGCACAAATTAATGCCTCCGCCATTTCTGGTTTGAGAGAGCTTCTATATACCTCTAAAACCCTTCCACCCGTGCTAAAAGCACTCTCAGAAGCTACGGTTGACACTGGCGTTGGCATGATATCCCTAACTATTTGGGACAGTATTGGGTATTTCCCGACATTATGTTTCCACCAACCAAGAATGTCAAAATTGTCTTTATCCTTTTCATTAAAACTTATGCACTTTCCTTTTATATAGTTTTGAAGTTCAGTTTCTTCTTCAACTGAATCCAAAGACATCAAATGTTGTTGAAACGCATTTGCCCTAGCTACAGATGTGGGTAATTCATCGGTCATTGTTTCACCATGAGAAACAAAGATAAAATTGAGCCTCCAGCAGTGTCGTATTGTTGTTTATAAAGGTTGAACATGGTTAAAAGATTGTCATTTATATCTTTTAATAGTGATTTATTAGTTTCCGAATTTTTTCCATACATATCATCAAAACACCATTCCACAAATCTCAACTTATATCGGGGATCAAAGATAACACCAAAATAAAGGAGTTGGTTCATCTTTGTGATATCAACCCAATATTTACTATACTTTTCTAGCATATCCCTAGCTACCTCAGCAAACAATCCATTAAGGTCCATATTTAACCTCTTAAGTTCAATGTAAATTGAAGCAAGGTATGGAAAAGCAGTATGCAAACTTACTTTTGTGGAAACAGAAAAAATCTTTGTGGCTTCACAATAGTTCTTCAAAAACTTAATAAAAACCCTAACATTATCCAATCTTGACTACTAGGGGGGAGTCAACCTCAAAGAAATCCCTATAGGCTTCATCCGCATCTTCTAGCTTTTCAAAAGCACTTTGAAACTTCTCCGCTGAATCTAACATCAAATATGTCGAGTTCCATCTAGTTGAAACATCAAGACATACTGATTTCTTGCATAAAATCCCAGCATACTCCACACATTCTTTGAACTTTAAAGCCCTATGGGGTGAAGATCTAACAAACCTAATTGCATTTCTCACACTTGAAATTGAGGTGTTGGCAACTTGTAATCCATCTCTCACAAACAAATTCAGCACATGTGCACAACACCTCATGTGAAAACCAAATCCATCCATTAAGAGGCCATTCATGTTTCTTACTTTTTGTTCTAAATATTTAACAACAACATCATTTGAGGTGGAATTATCTACCGTGATGGTAGAAACATTTCTTAGCCCCCACTCCTTTAAAACATCTTCAACCTTCTTACCAATGCTTTTGCGATGGTTTGGGATACTCGTAAAGCTGATTATCCTCTTTTGGTATTGCCATTCTCTATCAATAAAATGGGCTGTGAGGGTCAAATAGTTCAGATTTTGGACAGATGTCCAGCAATCGGTTGTAATTGCCACCCTACTACAATTAGAATTAAAGAACGCCCTCAACCTCACTTTCTCATCAAGATATAACTGAAAGCAGTCTCTAGCTATAGTTCGCCTAGACGGTATAGAAAATTGGGGCTGCATCTGCCTACAAAAGTACTTAAACCCCTATCCTTCCACTTTACTAAATGGTTTTTCATCTAAAATGATAAAATAAGCCAACACATTTCAACAAGCTACAAGATTAAACCTAGAACTTAATATTTCCTCAGTTGTTGAATATGACAAGATTGTTTGGGTAGTGTCTGTGGACAAGTTCAACGGATACTTGGGACATGTTTTCATGTGACTCCTTAAGTTTGATGTTCCATGTTTCTTAGAGTCACACATATACTTTTGATGGCAGTACTTACAAGCAGCTGTTGGTGGGTCACTATTAGGAATAAGGTTAAAATGATCCCAAATCTCGGATCTCTTTCCATTACCATTTGCATTGCGTCTTCTTTTCCTTGGGCCAGTTGGTGGAAGGTCAGGTATTGTTGTAGTTTGATGATTAGGTTGGGAATGTTCATTGGCATTTGGTGTGTGTTGCCTAGATGCTGAAACAATTTGTTGGTGTTTATGTGTTAAAAACTATTCCCAAACTATACTGACAAAACACATTTCTTTTTATCAAACATACTACAAATTAAGTAAGAAAACATCCATATACTAACAAAACATCATCAGTAAAAAAATCAACTTACACAAACATAAATCAGACTAAAAACACATTTCTTTTTACCAAACATACTTCAAACTAAGTAAGAATAAATTTACACTATAGTAACAAAACATCAACAGTAAAAAACACATTTCTTTTTACCAAACACACATAAAACAAAGTAATATTAAACTTACCGGTATTTTGCATATCTCTAACTCCACCAGATTCATTCACATCTCTATCTCCTTGCACATATCCGGCTCCATGCCCATGTCCAGCTCCTTGCACATGTCCAACTCCTTGCATTTATTTACCTCCTTGCATTTCAATATTAAAAGTTATTAGAGCTAATCAAAATTAAAGAAAACTCTCTTAAAGTTATTGGAACAAAACCAAACCATATCATACCTTCTAGGCTTCTTTAACTCGTTGAAGAGATTTCTCAGCAACATTGTAATAAGAAGTTGAGAACAACAATGATTAAAATACTGAAAACAGCCAAAACTGAACTGTGTTTGATATATGGAAAACAAATATAACCAATAGAGTTTATATAAACCGAACCTTAACAATAACTTCAACACCAAAACTGAACTATGAAAAAACCTTTCCCTGTGTGACGAAAATGAAGAGTCAGAATAAATCATGAGTTTTGAACACAGATAGAACATATACATGACCAAAATGAGGGGTTCAGAATAAATCATGAGTTTTGAACACATAAAGAACAAATACAACAAATCTGAACACAGGAAGAACGAATTCGAACACAAACCTCTTTGAAAATGACGACACGAAGAGATTATCGTAGATCTCGTTGTTCAGTGGAGGAGATTTTGTTGAGGACGAAATGGCGGCGCGGTGGATTGTTCACGTTAGGGTTTGATGTAAATTTTGGGGTGAAGGCGATGGAGGTACCATGGCTATGTTCTCTTAGGGTTTTGTTTTTCAGAATTGAGAAGAAGAAGAAGAATTTCAGAACCGGTACATTTGGGCCAAATCTTTTGGCTTTGAGGGTTAAACAATATTGGGCTAACTGAACCAAATTGGACCGGTCGGGTTCGGGGACCGTCGGGCTCAACTAATTAAACCGAACCCGACCAAATATCCCCATGGTTACCCGATTATCTCACCCGACCAACCCGTGAACCCGCAAAAACTCGAACCGCAACTTTTATCTTCATTCGGTTCGGGCGGTTAGCGTCGGATGGTTCTCTTATGCGCACCCCTAAACTTTTATATGATCTTAATTCGGTGATATTTTCAACGGTCAAATAAAGACATATATTTGGAATATTATAGGCCTGTTTTGATTTGATGTTAAAAAACAATATCTTAATGTTATATCATTATGTGTAAACAAAATTTATAAGAAATTTTTAACAAATTTTTTAATTTGAATAAGAAAGTCTGGGCTAAAAAACGTATGGAAAAAGAACAATGTTTTTTGTGAAGCGCTAGCGATATTTAATTAAAAATTAAATTATTTATAAAAATTATAAGGGATGGATTTGTGGTTCATTATACACAATTACTACCTCTGTTGATTTATATAAGAGGCAATTCATTTTTTAGATTCATTGAATAATCAATATATTTGGTTAAAATATAAACTAGATACATTCATTATTCAATGAACTTAAAAAATGAATTGTCTCTTATATATAGGAACATATGTAGTATTTAATATGAATTAATTTCTCCTCTTTTAAGTTTGCTTCCCTTAATCATCCTCTTACACTGTCATTCACACAACCCTAGTCATAGTCGTTGCTCTACTTATAATCTGTTGTGTTCTCTAGTAGTCATTTTTGTATCTCAAACACTTGCCTATGTAGCCATTAATTTTGTATTTAACGCAATTCATATCCCTTTTTTTTGTTTTTTCTTAAAACATTTGTTAAGATTTGAAAGAAGACATTGAAAATTCAAAGGAGGTTTATGTGGGGTGGTGTTAGTGGGTGGTCTATAATTGTATGGGTTAGGTTGTTGGATGATTGTAAGCTCAATAAGCTTGAGGGCTTTGGTGTCTGTGACATTTGGTTGATTAACATGGCTTTGATGAATAATTGGAGGTAGCGGTTACTCTTAGGAGACCTTAGGATCTTGAGATAAATTTTGTCTGTTAGATATAAAGTTATTTTGATGTCTTATGTGTCCGGAGGTAGAGTTGCATGCCTTTTCTATGTGCCTCTTTGTTGGCGCCTACGGAGAAGACCCTTCATATTGGTTATGATATAGTTTGGTTAAGAAAGTTGGGCCTAATCTTCTCATAATGTATTGAAGGACCCTTGGGTCGAGAATATGCCTTTTAGAGTAGTTGAGCCCCCGCTAAAGTGATAGTTTTTTCCTGACAAATCCTATAGAGTATATAATTCTACTTGATGAATTATACCAAAGCGATCCATGAATATATTTAAAGGTTATACAAAAAAATCATCATCGTTCGAAAGCTTTGATCTTTGAACGATACATCATAAAAGTTGCTATTGAGTTTTGTACAAACTATTTGTCAGAAGCGAATTCGATAAGATTTCTCGAGTCTTATCATGGTGTTGTACCCGAAAATTTACCCTCTTCTTTCCCGTACTTTTGGCTTATAATTCGATTGCATAAACATACATGTAGTCGCATACATAGAATTGATCATGGGGTTACCAGGTTCAAGGTATCCCAAGTGGTGAAAGAAATGACGCGTTTCGGTTATCTCAGATCACTGAGTCCGGTATCGATATTCTTCGATTCGTATGCCCAATACAACGTATTCTGGTCAGAAAGCTATTTTGATGTGGTTCCATAAGCTTTGGGATCATTTCAATTTGTTCTCCAGTTTATCTGTTCAGATCGGAGGCTGTTTCGTCAAAAGAAAAGAATTTATTCGCTTATTTCTCAATAAAGTGAATTTTTGGGTTTTCGGCGCGTTTTGGGTACTCTAAAAGGCGTATCTCTCAGCTCTTCGGATATCTTCTGACGATTTTTGATCATCAAGTCCCTCTCACTATCATCAACAACTTTTGTTTGAAAGCCGGAAGCAAGTTGTGTGAGGAAGGTTCCCAAAGAAATCGATTTCTCCAGTGGATCAAACTGAATTTTAGTGCTGAACCGTGCGTTCTGCTCACTAAATAGTCCTTATCTTCCAGCTGGAAACTCGAAACTAAGCAGGGCCAATTTCTAAAATTCTGTATCGAAACCCTCTACAACTTTAATTTGCAACTCAAGAGCTGATTCCTCACCAATGAATGCCAGAATTTTATTCTTTGGAGTTGATTTTGAGCTGAACCGAGTAATTTTCATCTGATATGCGAACTTCGGAAAATCATATCTCGCTCGATTGTTATCAAAATTAGGTGGGACCGATGATAAAAGTTCACAAATTTTGTTAGCTTTAATTGTCTCTGAGATACTCATTTGCAGATTTTGGTCAGAAGATCCTCGTTCGAGGCATTTTCTCCGAAGAGCGCATTGAAAATTCTACATGTGTCAGTTGCCTGAAAACTGTGCTGAAACTTCAAAAATTCATATTTTCTTGACCGTTCATCCGATCAAGTCAAAATTTTGATTCTTTATAGCAAAATCGCATTCCGAACACTTTTCGTTTACATTCCGACTTCAAATTCCGCATGAATATGGCTGTTTTGGATTAATTACGAAACTTATTCAGATAATCATGATTTGGGCTTGATTATGGATCTAAGGCACTCTTAGACCCAATATCCAAGCTATAAATAGATTTTTTCCTTCACAAATCACAAAAAAACAATCATTTGCTTAATTTTTCACCATCAATCACTCTCTATTCTCTCTCAAACCAAAGCAAAAAACTCAAGAACAAATTTCAAACTTCAACTTTCCCTCCAAGCAACCACCACAGGCCGCCACCAGACCTCTGCCTGACAACTGTCACCACCGCAGACCTTGCTATGCGCACCCTGCAATTTCTAATTTTCTCATCGCAACTTCTTCTCATAGAATCTTACTCCTCTTCTCCTTCTTCTGTTCGAATCTGAACTAGAAGGAACTGTTTCCTCTGGATTTCTCTTCAATTTCAAGATTTAGGAAATTATTCTTCATCTTCTTCAATTCTCCATTTAATACTTCAAGGTTTCTTCAAGAATTCAAGGTTGATTTCAAGGATTATCATCAATTCGGTGTTGATTTGGTATTTTCTTTGAGGTGCACAGGGAATTCCTCTTCAATTTGATTCAAACTTCAAGTTCAAGTAAGTGTCTAGTTGAATTAACCACTTATTTTAAGCTATTATTGACTTTTAGCTTTTCTTGAATTTGAATACTGAAATTGCTTGCAAATTCGATGTAGATTCTGATTTTTGAACTTTCATTCTTGAATTCTTTGATTTGAATTGGATTTTGCAACGTTATTTGTGTCGGTGTGAGGATTTTTATACATAGCACACACTCACACTTGTGCATTTGTGTTTTCCTTGTATCTAGGCTACAAATTTGTGCATCTTGCATCATCTATCACATGCTCATGCATTAGAGAGAATTTAGATTGATTGAATTGCATTAATTCATGATGATTTGAGGCATAATTTGCATCCGAAAGCGTGTCGACATGTAGATTCAAAGGCATCTTGATCATTAGGCACATTATGCATTGCACATAGTCCATGCATATGCATCTCAAGTGTTTGTGTTAATGTATAACTTAGGCTTGACACGATCTTTCAATACCTCTTTGTGGCATGACTTGCTTGCATTGATATCTTGCATAATGAACATTAGAATTATTGATATAACTTGTATTCTTAACATGTTCATGCATTGTTATCTTACAATGAGCATTAGAATTGTTGTTTCAACTTGCATTCTTGACATGTTCATACATTAATCTTGGATAATGAACATTAGAATTGTTGATCCAATTTGCATTCTTAACATGTTCATACATTGATTCTTAGCATATGAACATTAGAATTGTTGTTTCAACTTGCATTCTTAACATGTTCATACATTGATTCTTAGCATATGAGCATTAGAATTGTTGTTTCAACTTGCATTCTTAACATGTTCATACATTGATTCTTAACATATGAGCATTATAATTGTTGTTTCAACTTGCATTCTTAACATGTTCATACATTGGTTCTTAGCATATGAACATTAGAATTGTTGTTTCAACTTGAATTATTAACATGTTCATACATTGATTCTTAGCATATGAACATTAGAATTGTTGTTTCAACTTGCATTCTTAACATGTTCATACATTGATTCTTAGCATATGAACATTAGAATTGTTGTTTCAACTTGCATTCTTAACATGTTCATACATTGATTCTTAGCATATGAGCATTAGAATTGTTGTTTCAAGTTGCATTCTTAACATGTTCATACATTGATTCTTAGCATATGAGCATTAGAATTGTTGTTTCAACTTGCATTCGTCACATGTTCATGCATTTGATTTTCATCTATGAACATTGGAATTGTTGCTTTAACTTGCATTCCTCACATGTTCATGCATTTGATCTGCACCTATGAACATTGGAATTGTTGCTTGACTTTATGGATGAGCTTTTGGCATGATAACATCATGGACAGGTGATTCAGATCAAAATAGGAAATTCTGCAGTTTACAGACTGCGCTTAACACCCCCAGAAGCGCGCTAAGCGCCAAAATTACTGACTTTTGTGTTGCACACCGCGCTTAGCGCCAAAATTTCTGTTTGGGTCGCGTTTAGAGCCATATACCAGGCTTAGCTCGACTTGGAACTAATTTTTCTCTCCTTTTTAATCCCAAATGCAAACAACATGTGTTCTAACATTCCAAACCACTATTTGAGATGTGTTTGATGCAGGAGCTTGTGTTGTAAATACATATGACACAATTCTTCAATTTTTTATGTTTGTATACTGTCATACCCCAAAATTTTCCCTCCTACTTCTCAAGACAATTCACATCTCTATACTTAAGGATTTCACAAGGGTTGGCTAGACAAACCCTCTTATAAGCAATCAATCCAAGCTAGGGTTTTGCTCCTCTCAAGTAAAAATGGATTTTCAATGCTCCAAGTGGTCATCATACCTCATCTTATTCTTCAAGGGATCACCATGTCAAGTTTCAGGCCTTACAAGTCAAATTTGCTCATCCAATTGCTCAGATGGTTGAAAATCAGTTGTATTGGACAGAAAGTCAACTGTGGTCAACATACAGTTAAACTTCATAATTTTTGGTCAAAATAAATATTTTGAAGTAATATTCATCATTTGATAAAGTGTTGATCATTATTCCTCAAGGAAAGTCAAGATTTGATCAAAAGTCAAAGTTTCCAAATTAGGGTTTTTTAGACAAAAAGTCAACAAAACTGTGACCAAGCATATCTTTCATATACTTTATCAGAAATTTTTCCACCAAAGCTCATTTTGAAGGGAATTCAATTCTCTACAACTTCATGTATCACAAGCTTTGGTAAAAAATGCTTCATTTGGAAGTTATGGATCAAAACATTATAGGTCCTTTTAAAAAGTCAACAAAAAGTCATCTTTTTGCAAAGAAGTGTACATGAACATGGAAACTTCAATGAAGATGAAACCAAAAGGAGTGTTTAGAGGATATCTTGAACCATATAAAAAGTAGCAGAACACTAAAAAATGTTGAAAATTGAGCAAGATACAAATTATGCAAGTTTGACATTTTTGAGGAGGTGCACAAAGGAAAAAACCTAGCAAATGAAAATATTTTTCAAATGGGCTTAAGTTTTCATGATCCATACTTATTCTTGTGATTACCCATGACCCATACACTCCTTTCCACACCTCTTATCTTTTTATTTAATTTATTTTGAATTAAATGGTCCAAATTCAAAATTAATTAAAA
Source organism: Vicia sativa (assembly GCA_021764765.1). Taxonomy (NCBI): domain Eukaryota; kingdom Viridiplantae; phylum Streptophyta; class Magnoliopsida; order Fabales; family Fabaceae; genus Vicia; species Vicia sativa. Next base: position 274,900,754 of record CM038793.1, read on the forward strand.
AATACAAAGATAATTGATAATACAAGTTGGGCTTGGTTTTCACTTGTCTTGAGGTCCAAGATAACCTATGCTAGCTGTCAAATTTGTGCACAAGGCTTTAAGGCAAGATTGAAACACTTTTGGGAAGATTTGATGAAAATTCCAAATCAAATATTCTTGCATTCAAGGCAATATATTTTCCCATAATTCTTGACCTAATGCACTCTCCTATAAATACACTACAAGATCAGAAGCACAAAGGATGAAAACTTTGCCTCCAAGAGGAAACTTAAATTCACAAAAATTCTCAAGAAACTTGAAAACTCGACTTCAAAGTTCCAGCCATTCTCAATCACTTTCAAGCACAAAAACGTGCTCCTGAGGTATTGTAGGGTAAGTATATGCCCAGAACCATGACCATAACACGTTGAATCATGCCATACATGAACATCCGTTTTCATACTTTTGCTTAATTTCGTATTTTGTTTTTTAACGTGTTTCGATTTAAACTAACTGCACTAATGTGTTCATGAGATGTCATAGAGCAGATCTGGGCCATCGTGCGAAGCTTATCATGCGTAAATCGTGTATTACCATTTTTAGGGCATAAGCTTTCTGTAGCTTCGAATCACAAATTCCAGGAACTTTCAGGTCAAATGAAGGCCATCATTGAACTCGCAACCCTCGATTTAGGGGGGTAGGGTCCCCTTTTGCTTTTTATTTTGACTATTTTGTAGGTTGCAAGTTTGAATCGGTCGGAGAAGACGACCAGAGCTTTACTCCGGTGTCTCTGACTTCCTTTGACAAGCGAGGACCCGGTGACCTAGGCGTGGCACATAACTATTGGCCCATTTGAATCCGAGAGTCCGACCGCGCATGTTTTGTTCTTATTCTGATTTTCTGAATTAAAAAACACATACATATTATTTGATTGAGTTTGATACACAGATGTATCACCACCCCAGTGGTAACACATGCGCGTGCTAGTCCGTTGCCCTCTCTAAGGTCACGGGTTCAAACCCCACCTTTTGTATTATTTCACAAAATATTTGATTTTTGCAGGATACCGCATAAAAACAATTGGAGACATGATCTAACACCATGGGCAACATGGTTGAGTGGTAAAATTTTGAACCAATGATCTCCAGGTCACGGGTTCAAACCTTGCAGGGACCAAATCTTTTTTTATCACTTTTTCTCTTCATTTTTCCTAACCTTTTTTTTTCTTCTCAATTTTATCTAATTTCCTAGCAAAATTAATTCAAACCTTTTCAGAAATCACAAAAATATTTTAATTTCAGATTTAGGTTAATTAAATATTTAATTAATTTTTGACATAAAAATAATTTATTTTTCTCACAATTTAAATTATTTTTCATAATTAATTAATAATTAACCTAGAATTAGGTTTTTCTACATTAAAACCAATCCAAAAAATATCAAAAAAATGTTTTTCCTTTGCAATTAGGGTTTAGATATTTTCTCTTATCATTAGACATTTTTCTTGCAATTTATTCCTTTTATTTCACATTTAAATATTAGAAATCGATGTATAGGTCGCAAGGTCATTTTTGTAATAGCGTATGATTTACTTTTCGCACTTTACATTTCCGCACTTTACTTTCCACACTCTTATTATGTATTTGCCCCAAAGCCATGTAATAGCATAGGTTTTACTTTCCGCACTTTACATTTCCGCACATTAATTTCTGACTGCTAGTAATTAGGCGTGTATGACAAGATTAAAAACGACCTAGATCACTTCTAAATACAAGATAAATATCTGAATACAAACACTCTTCACACATGCACCCACCTTAGGGTATCCTTTCTTGTTGCCTTTCGAAACAATGGTCATGTCCCTCGAACGTAGGGATATCTTAGCTAAGACGCTTACGAATATCATCATCATAGTCCCTTCGATACAAAGATCATAGTCCCTTGATGATACTCGATGTTACCTACGAATACATCATCTTGTCCCTCAATAGTTGCCTACGAAAAGTGATGATCGTCCCTACGATTATGCTAAGGTATCCCTACATGTTGCCTTCTATGACCATACGATGACCCTTTGAATGTCCCTTTACATCCAACAAATAGAGTAACCTACCAACTAATGGTATGGATAGCACTACCCTAAAGGAAAGCAAAATAACATGGAAACGACCATTCTGAGTAGGTAATAAGTCTTTTGCTTGCTCCAATCTATCAAAATACTTTTTACACCTCACAATACTTTCAAAAACTTTTCAAACACTTTGTATACATTCCAGCGTGAATCATTACAAAGTTAAACACTTTTCCAAAACAAAACATTTCCAAACACTTCGTATACATTCCAGCGAGAATCATTACGAAGTCAAAGTGAAATGCCTTTTCCAAAACATCTTTTCAAACACACACAAAAAGTAATTTATAAAGTGAGCTAAGAAATTAAGAGCCCGTAGATAACTACGGATGAAAAGATGCTAATACCTTCCCTTTTCATAACTGCCTCCCTTACTCAGAATCTAACGAAGGTCTTTTCCTGTTCTTTTCGCCTTCCCTTAATTGGATAAAAGAAAAGTCGATGGCGACTCTTGCTATCCGCAACATTTGTGATAAAACGCAAAACAAACAAGTTAGTTCTTCCACCGTATCACAGAACTGTCGACTCTGTTGGGGTAAATCCTAAAGAGAGGCTACCTTAGGGCTTTAGATTACTTTATTGCTTTCATTATTTGACTTATCTGCTTTACTTTTAAGGGTTTCTTGGGTATTATACTTGTGGGTATCCTACACCCGGATCCAGGTTTACTTAGGTAAGTACCAATAAATCATCGCGTCTGTTAGGCGTATACCGAAACGGTCAAAATGATGGATATGTTAGTGCGAAACTTTGGATGTCCCGATGCTCCTCATGTTCAGTTGAGGAAAGTATTTGGCGTCTGCGTGGTGTCATAAGCACTAACTCAACTTTTAGAACCCTAATTGACCCATCTTGGCCATTAAAAGGTAGTGAGATGGTCGACCTCATGTAGACTGAGGTTGGTTGATACTCGATGCTACGCTCATTAAGATTCGACATTCGGGATGTTTCGATCGACTACTTGGTAGTCGTATTGAAATAAAGCCTACGAGAAAGATCAATGATATGAGATTCCTAGAACCCGATTACTATTATAGGACAGGTTGAACCCACTTAAACTCTGGTAGGGTAGACACCTGTACCTCATGCAAGCCTTAAACCGAGGGCTATTGTGTGAATTGCTTGTGCTTGCTACTTGTTTTAAATATGACATCATAACATCATATCATTTCTATTTTGTAGGAGTTATGGCTTCCAAGAAGACTATCCGCATCAACTTCATGGGTATACCTTCTCAACACAAAGAATTAGTTTCAGAAGTTCCCGATCAAGCCTAGTTTATCAAAAGGCATGGTTATCTACTTGCTTGGTTATCTCCAGTTTTGAAGAAGATATGATGCACGTCGTATTCCAGTTCTTCGATCCGAAACATCACTGCTTTACATTCCCAGATTATCAGTTGGTTCCTATATTGGAAGAGTTCTCTAAGATACTTGGGATACCGATCCTTGATCAGATACCATTCAACGGTTTAGAAAAAGCTCTGAAATAAGAAGACATTGTATCAGCGTTACATCTAAAGCGATCAAATATTGAAGCTAATTGGGAAACAAGAAGGGGATTTAAGGGTTTTCTTGCTAAGTTTCTGATAAAGAAAGCTCGAGAATTCCTAAAGGCTCTGAGTTTCCATGCATTCGAAGAAATTTTGGCCTTGCTAATATATGGCTTGGTGCTATTTCCTAATCCCTACCAGTTCATAGATGTAAAAACCATCAAGATATTCCTCACTCGTAATCCTGTGCCTACCTTACTTGGGGACATTCTGCATTCTCTCCATACTCATACTATCAAACGACAAGGAACTCTCATGTGTTGCATACCATTACTTTCCAGGTGGTTTATTTCGCACCTTCGTTAATCAGTAATGAAGAACAAGCAAAGATTGAAGTGGTCTCAAAGGCTGATGACACTCTCTCATTCAAATATCCGTTGGTGTCTGCTTTCTCAAAAGGACTTCACTTTCATTGAGCATTATGGGGAATTCCCTAATGTACCACTCCTTGGCATAAGGGGAGGTATCACTTACAACCCTTTTCTATCTCTACGTCAGTTTGGTTATGCTCGAAGAGATGGTCCTCATGATATGGTCCTCATGATATGCTTGTCCAAGACATTGTGTTTGACTACGAAAACGATCTCCAGAACTACCATCGAAGATTTGTGCACGCTTGGGGCATGGTGAAGAAGACTGATACCAAAACTTTGGGGAACAAAAATTCCATTCCTTGGGAACCTTAACTCAAATGGGTGCGAGCTCGAGCTCAAAACCTCATGATGCCGTTTACATCTGTTCTACTAGTGGTTATGGAACCTATTGCTGAAGGTGACGAACCCTATACCATTCTCCATCCAGACATGCCTACTAATTTTGAAGAATTAAAGAGATCCTAGATTCAACTAAAGAAGAAAGGGATACATTCAAAGCTCAATGCCATGCAAGTGAGAAAAAGGTAATAGAGCTGACGAAGCTACTTCACGAGGAGTGAAGCATCAATACCTACTTCAACACAAAGAGGAAGCGTCCATGGGAGACCTAAGCTCTAGGAATTTCTTCTTATTTGTTTAAACTTTCTTTTGTACTTGCTAAAATAAACTAATAAAAAGTTTGTTTGTGCTTGTTTAACAAATTTAAATTTCTAAGGTCCTTGAAAACATTGCATAACATCGCATATCATGGCATAACATTTCATAACATGTACATTGAAGACCGGTTTTCTTATTCTCTCGCTGTTTATTTTAGTAGAAGTGGCTCTTGAACAGACTGTCAAAGATCTCCAGGCTCAGAACCCCCAATTCTAGGAGATGTTCACCAATTTGGCCCAAGGCCAGAAAGATCTGAAGAAGCTCATCACCAGAAAGAAGATGACCATTGGTATTCTCAACATGGGAAGAAATCACAAGGGTCCAACCAAGGTGGTCAGACAACTTGAGTTCTCAGACAAGAGCGATGAAACTGGAGGAAGTTTAAAAAACAATGAAGGAAGGCATCATGAGTCAGAAAACGAAGAGGAAGACTATGTGAGCGAGCAGTATCTTGACAACGAAAAATACAAGCAACTTGAAGACCGTCTGAATACTGTGGAAAATCTTAAAATGTTAGGGCTTAACTTTTATGATCTGAGTCTTGTTCCTGGTGTGGTAATTCCCCGCAAGTTCAAAGTTCTACCTTTGCCAAGTACGATGACATCTCTTGCCTGAAGCTACATTTGAAGTCCTATGTTCAGAAGATCCATCCTCATACTGAAGACAAGAAATTGTGGATCTAATTCTTTCAGGAGAGTTTATCTGGAACTCAGTTGGAGTGGTATTATCAGCTGGAGAGTACCCACATTCATACCTGGAATGACTTAGCAAATGCTTTCTTCAAGCAGTACCAATACAATGCTGAATTGGCACCTACCCGCATGCAACTACAGAGCATGTCTATGGGTCGTGACGATAAGTTCAAAGAGTATGCTCAGAAATGGAGAGATTTAGCAGGAAGAGTTCAACTACCCTTGTCCAATAGGGAGTTGGTTGACATGTTTATGGGAACACTGACATGCCCATTCTTCAATCATCTGATTGGAAACTCTTCAGCCGGATTCACCGAGTTGATATTGACAGGAAAACGTATCGAAGCTGGAATCAAGAGCAGAAAGATTCAAGTAGAAACATCTTCAAATGCTGCGAAGAGATCTTTTGGTGGTAAGAAAGAAGCCAATGATGTGTATGGTCATAAGAGCCGTGACAAAGCTGATCGCAATCAATCTGTGGGGGCAGTCGTGATCTCCAATCCCACACCAGCGCAATCTCAACGAGACAACACGCGTATGTAGAACGCGCCATTAAGACAATTTGCGAAGATCAACGTGCCGTTATCTCAAGCATTGCAACACATGTTGAAAGCAGAGCTCATTACTTTGAGGGATCCTCCTTAACACGTCAACACTTCCTCTCCAAAGTAAAATCCTAATGCAAGGTGTGGATACCACTCCAACAGCCCAGGGCACGACACCAACAACTGTTGGGCCTTGAAAAACAAGATTCAAGACATGATTGAAGCAAGGGAAATTGAATTCGACCCTCTTGTCGAACCTCCAAATGTGATCAACGCACCAATGCCTGACCATGGTAAAAGTGCCAATGCTGTTGACAATTACTCCTATGTTTATGATGTGAATGAGCTGACTATTCCTCTGATGACTATCAAGAAAGATTTGCTGCAAGCCGGTATATTTCTAGGATTCCCTGATAACTGTCGTTGGTGTGCATCTAAATTTGACGGATTTGCTTGGTTGAAGAGACGTATTCAACTCATGATGGACAACCGAGAAGTGCTATTTCTGAAACCTCCATCTGTGGAGAATCTATGCGAAGACATTTCTAAAAATCTGAAGATCGAAGACGTAAGCGAAGTTATACCAGAAGTCTGGGATACCTTGAGGCAGTCAAGTGGAAAGTTTGATTTCATGGTGAAATATACCGCTCCCACAAGTTACAAGATTCCAATCGAAGACATCAAGGGAACCGAATGGGGAGATAATTACCAAGAAGATTATGCTGATGTGAACACAATAAGCATCACCTCTGCCGATCCTGCTCCTAGAATGGCATCCCTGATTATTACCACCCCCAGACCAATACCATATTCCTCTGACAAATCTATACCTTGGAATTATGGAGCTGAAGTTTACTATCATGGCGTCAAGCAAGATTCTTTGACCATTGAAGACATTGCAGTTGAAGCTATCAATCCTGACATCGACAACATCACCATATCAAGCAAGGTAACCAGAACCAGAAGATTATTTTCTCCAGAGATCTATCCTTCGAAAGACGCTACTACACCAATTCGCATTCCTGCTATCGAACAAATTCCCAAAGCTAGAGGGAAAGAAAAAGTAACTCATCCTGCTCAGACAGAAGTACCAAAGGAAGTTGCTGAGGATACCTCCAAGCAAGAAATGGAGGAAATTCTGAAGATCATCAAGAAGAGCGAGTATAATATTGTGGAACAGTTGGGACAAACTCCGTCCAAGATATCCATACTAGCTCTGATTTTGTGCTCTGAGGCTCATGCTAAAGCCTTAGTAAAGTTTATGAAGAATGCTCGCATACCGCAAGACACTACTACTGATCACTTCGAAGGTTGTATTTCTAGCATGACCGCCAACAATGGTTTAAGTTTCTCTGATGTTGATTTAACTCATGCCGGAAGGAATCAAAACAAGGCCTTGCACCTCTCCATTGAATGCAAGGGCACTACATTGTCTCACGTATTGGTGGATACTGTTACTGCTTTAAATATTCTGCCGAAGAGCGCTCTCGACTGACTTAATGCTGAATAAGTGGTCATGAAGCCCAGTGACATAATCGTAAGAGCTTTTGATGGTTAAAAAAGAACAGTACTTGGAGAGCTCAACCTGCCAGTTAAAGTCGGTTCCCAGACTTTTGACTCTACTTTCTTTGTCATGGACATTCGTCCAACTTATTCTTGCCTACTCGGACGCCCTTGGATACATGGGGCAGGCACTGTCACCTCTACCCTACATCAGAAGCTGAAGTACCCAATGAAGGGGAAGATTGTTACAGTATGTGGTGAAGAAGAATATATGGTAAGCCATTTGTAGTCATTCTGATACATCGAAATGGAAGGTGAATTTGTCGAAACTCCCTGTCAAGATTTCGAAGCAATTCCACGAGTCATGCCTGTTGACTCTCCTGTCACTCCTGAGGTTACTAGAGTTCCACCGAAGATGGCTTCACTGAAAGACGCCAAAGTTGTGGTAGAAGAAGGAGGATGTACTATTTGGGGTCATCTCCCCGATTTTCCATTTAAATCTGACAAGACTGGTTTAGGCTTCACTATCAAAGGTCATAAGATGATACGCCACGAACGTGCCGACAAACTTCCTTTCCACATCAACAAAAGCGGAGCCCATGCTATAGAAGAAGATGATGGCGACTTCGACATCAACAATTGGATCTTCCCAACTCCAGACAACGGACTCAACAATTGGAAGACTGAAGATGTCATACCAATCTCCTTTAGACAGGAGTAATTACTTTTTCTACTTTTATGCTTTTGAACAATAAACTTTAAGCCTAGTGCCTTTCCTGGGGCACCACGGCTCATTTGTGAGGGTTATTATTTATCATTTGCATATTTTCATTCAATAAATCATTGGACTTTTGTATTCAAATATTGTGCTATTTTCTTTCTTTTTACTTTATCACCCTTTCAGAAAGCTATGTGTTCTTACACACACCCACATAATACACGACAGATTCACTCTGAATCTCGTCGATAACGACTCTGCTATTGCTAAATATGACTTTGATAATCCGATCTACCAAGCCGAAGACGAAGGTGAGGAAGATTGTGAAGTTCCAGGAGAACTTGCCAGGCTACTACAACTGGAAGAACAAGTTATACAGCCACACGAGGAGCCAGTCGAGGTTGTGAATCTAGATACTGACGAAGACAAAATGGAAATCAAGATAGGAGCAGATCTTGAGAGCAATGTCAAAGAAAGATTGGTCCAGATGCTTCGAGACTATATTGAGATTTTTGCTTGGTCATACGAAGACATGCCAGGTCTAGACATTGACATTATGTCCGAGAAAATCAAAGCCGAAGTTATGAAACAGTTCAATGCCGGTTTCCTAGCAGTTACTTCTTATCCACAATGGGTTGCGAACATGGTGCCCGTACCTAAGAAGGATGACAAAGTACGTATGTGTGTGGACTATAGAGATCTGAACAGAGCAAGTCCGAAAGACGATTTCCCACTTCCACATATTGATATCCTGGTTGATAACACCGCTCAACACAAGGTTTTCTCCTTCATGGATGGTTTCTCTGGTTACAATCAGATCAAGGCTCCCGAAGACATGGAAAAGAATACTTTCGTTACATAGTAGGGCATATTCTGTTACAAAGTCATGTTGTTCGAATTAAAGAAAGATGGCGGCACATATCAACGTGCCATGGTAGCTTTATTCTATGATATGATTCATCACGAGATAGAGGTCTACGTCGACGACATGATAGCTCGATCACAAACTGAAGAAGAACATCTCGATCATTTGCAAATGCTGTTTGATAGACTGAAGAAATACAGACTAAGACTTAATCCTAACAAGTGCACCTTTGGAGTCAGATCCGATGAACTCCTAGGATACGTTGTCAGTGGTAAAGGTATTGAAATTGACCCTGCCAAGGTTAAAACTATTCAAGAAATTCCAGCTCCCTGTACCGAGAAGGAAGTCAGAGGTTTCTTGGGATGACTAAACTATATTGCCAGATTCATTGCACATCTAACTGCTACTTGTGAGCCAATCTTCAAGTTACTGAAGGAAGATCAAGTAGTGAAATGGAACGACGATTGCAAGACAACTTTTGACAAAATCAAAGAGTACCTACAAATTCCTCCTATCCTAATACCACCAGGAAAAGAAAGACCTCTTATCATGTACTTAACAGTATTAGAGAACTTAATGCGGTGTGTGTTGGGGCAACATGACGAGTCTAGTCGAAAAGAGTATGCAATATACTACCTTAGCAAAAAGTTTACCGACTGTAAAATAAGATACTCACAGCTTGAGAAAACTTGCAGCGCTTTGACTTGGGCTTCTCGCCAACTAAGACAGTATATGTTGACTCACACTACCTTGTTGATCTCTAAGATGGATCCGATAAAATACATATTCGAGAAACCTGCTCTCTCCGGAAGAATAGAAAGATGGAAAATGATCTTGAGCTAATAAGACATCCATTATACTACTCAGAAGGCGATCAAAGGAAGTATAGTAGCCGATCATTTGGCTCATCATGCCATAGATGACTATCAGTCTATGCATTCCAAGTTTCCAGATGAGGATATTATGTTAGTCACTGATTACGAAGAACCTGGACCAGACGAAGGACCTGAACCAGGATCCCGGTGGACCATGGTATTTGATGGAGCCTCAAATGCACTTGGTAATGGTATTGACACCACTATTACATCTCCTATAGGCGAACACACGCCTTTCACCTCTCGACTATGTTTCGACTACACCAACAACATGGCCGAATACGAAGCATGCATCATGGGTATCAAAGTTGCTATTGACTTAAGAATCAAATTCTTACAAGTGTATGGAGACTCAACTTTGGTGATCAGTCAGATTAAAGGCGATTGGGATACAAAGCATCCGAATCTCATTCCATATCGAGAACATGTGGTGAATCTGATCCCTTACTTCAAAGAAATCACTTTTGATCACATCCCTTAAGAAGAGAATCAATTGGTAGACGCATTAGCTACCATGTCATCTATGTTCAAGGTCAGATGGGACAACGAAGATCCCCAAATTACTATTGAAAGACTAGACGAACCAACATACTATTGTGAACTCGATACCAAAGAAATAAAAGAGAAACCTTGGTTCTACAAAGTGAAGAGGTATGTCGAGGCTCAGGAATATCCCGCAGGGGCATCTGTCAATGATAAGAAGTTTTTAAGAAGATTCGCCTCCAAATTCTTTCTCAGCAACGACATCTTATACAAGTGCAATCACGACTTGTGCTTACTCTGCTGTGTAGATCATAAAATAGCGGAACGAATCATGGAAGAGTTACATGAAGACGCATTCGGTACCCACTCCAGTGGATATATAATGGCTAAAAAGATTATAAGAGCAGGTTACTGTTGGTCCACCATGGAAGCTGATTGTTACCGCTATGCTCGATCTTGTCACAAATGCCAGATATACGCAGACAAAGTGCACATAGCTCCACTCCCATTGAATGTTTTGACCGCTTCGTGGCCTTTCCCAGTGTGGGGAATTGACATGATCGGAGAGACCAAACCACCTCTTCCAATGGACATCGTTTCATCCTTGTTGTTATTGATTACTTTACCAAATGGGTAGAAGCATCCTCGTTCGCATTTGTTACCAAGAATGTTGTGGCTCGATTCATCAAGCATAATCTTATCTGTCGGTATGGTGTCCCCGAAAGGATTATCACGGACAATGGTACCAATCTCAATAACAAAATGATCATCGAACTCTGCACGCAGTTCAAGATTAAGCATCACAACTCTTCTCCATACCGGCCAAAAATGAACGGCGCAGTGGAAGCCGCCAACAAGAATCTCAAGAAGATCATACAGAAGATGACAGTGACCTATAAGGATTGGCATGGTATGTTTCCATTTTCTCTCCACGATTATCGCACTACAATACAAACATTTACAGGGGCAACCCCCTTCTCTCTAGTATATGGTATGGAAACAGTCCTACCTATCGAGGTTTAGATACCCTCAATCAGAGTACTCCAGGACACAGAGTTAGACAAAGACAAATGGGTCCATACTCGCCTTTACCAGATCAACTTGATCAACGAAAAACGGCTCGCAGCCATCTGCCATGGACAAATATACCAGAAGAGAATGATCAGAGCAATCAAATATACCAGAAGCGGTGATCTAGTAGTCAAGCGCATCATTCTTCCACAAGGTGACCCCAAGGGAAAATGGACTCCCTCCTGTGACACCCCGATTTAATTCAAATATTAAATAAGTGAGAATTTAATTATTTAATTAATTAAAGTCTTAAGTATTAATTTTTATTTGGATTACTTGGGTCATTTAATGAAGAAAGGATTGGAGGTGTGCAGAGTAACAGTGGGTGTAAGGAGTAAATCACTCTATTGTTACTAAGTTTTAATTATTTGTTTTATTTGGAATATTAAAAAGGAATATTAAAAGGAGTATAAAAAGGAAAATAAGGAAAAGAGGAGTCTTTTTGGAGAAAACTGCTTTCACGTAGAATTGGAGAGAAGAGGAAAAGAGAGGAAAAGCCGACGCTGAGGAAATCAAGAATCATCGCGAGGTAAGGGGTGATTTCGTTCGGTTAATATGTTTTATGGGTTTTGGGAATCATAGGGATAATTGGGTGTGTTAGGAAGTTTGCATTTTGATGACTATAAGTTATAGGAATAAACCCTATTTGGTGTCGGTGTTGGAATTAGGATCATTAGTATGTCAAATAATTGATAGAGATGAATAAACCATGTTGTTTGATGTTAAAATGATGTGAAATGATGATGAAATGGTGTTCCTAATGTACCAAATCGTATTAGTAAGTTTGGAAATGATAAAGGATACAAAATGTCACAAAAGTTGCGAAAATATCAGATAGGACGTGGAACCGGTTCCTCGGGAGGAACCGAGTTCCAGTGTTAAATTGGCAAACGAGATTTTACACTCGTGAACCGGTTCTGTATGGGTAGCAACCGGTTCCCATTCAAAACCAGGAGCGAGTTTTAAAACTTTGAACCGGTTCCTATAGGTAGGAACCGGTTCCATGAGTATTTTTCCAAAATTTCTAAAACTTTAAAAATTCATATTTTCTAAACCGTAACTCCGATTCGAGTGCCGTTTTCGGCGTTATTTCTTAAATTTAAAATACTGCCTTTCAAAAATGGGAAAATATTATTTTGCTAAAAATTATTTTAAATGAGTCGAGCTTCCGATTTTTGAAAAGAGTGACTAGTTAGGGATAATGGAGAACTACTACCATTGGTCTAAGTTACCGGATGAAATATTAATGCTTACTATGTTGTATCTTGATATTCATTATGGTTGAAAGTGATACATTGATGAACTGACATTGTGTGATATATGTTGATATCATGATCTGAGAATTAATGTTGCATGCTTTTATGACGCATGCATACGCATTTGTTGTTTATGGTTCATTCCCATTGTGTGGAAGTGAACTGGTTGGGACAATAGACTTACCCAGAGGTTGAGGTAGTGAGGCTGGATTCTTGAACCAATAGCTATGGGCGAATCATGAATTTACACTGTCTTTCCACATGTAAACGGAGCGGTGGGTGAACTCGGTTCACGTTTTGGTACCACATGCATAGATTCTGCATTGCATATGGGATTGTAACATGCTAGGATGGTTTCCAGTGTTGCAATTTCCATTGTTTGTTATATACATGTTCATTGTGTGAACTGCCTTATGAATTGATTATGATTTGTGCTTGGTTAATGGATTAATGTATCTGTTTATTCATTGTATTCTAAAACGATAATGCATGTTATATTGAATTGAGATCTCACCCTTACTCAACAATTTCGATCCAAGTGATTAGCTGCATTGGAGTTGGTGAGGATAGCTCTAGCATTGAGTCAGTTAATTAGTCCACGTGTCAGTGTCGTGCTCTGGTAGATGTAACACTGGGGAAACGGTTGTTTGAATCCTTTAAACGAATATTTTCTTAATAGTTTGGAATTGTGTCTTGATTTAATATCCTGGAATTCCTTAATGTTTTGAATCATGTTTTAGTTTATTATCCTGGAATACTGTGAAGGATGTATTCAGAATTTTTGGTTATGTTACATTTCCGCTGTTAAACATAATCTCTTGCATTATTTACTTAATAAATTTCCTTCAGTGAAAGCATGACACCGTATTGATTGATTTACATTATTTAAATTGTGACGCCTCTTGGATTGTGATTAAAATAATCTGATTATTATTTATAAAACGCGGGTAAATAGAAGGGGGTGTTATAATAGTGGTATCAGAGCATAGTCGGTCTTGTCTTAGTGTCGTTATCCCTTTTAGTATGCGACTAGTGTAAGTAATAATCGTCGACACCGGTGTCGATGTAGATTGTTTTGTAATGTTACGTAACAATGGTGGAAGAGGTAACGGAATTTTGATGCTATTGTCGAGGCTTTGGGAATGTTAATGGAGTGCTTGAGGGAATCAGAGGAGTCGATTGGTGCCGATGACAATTGGGGAATTTTCAGAGGAATAATCCTCCATTGTTTAAGGGTGCACATGATCCCGAGGGTGCTCAGAAGTGGTTGAAGGAGATCGAGAGGATCTTCAGAGTGATTGATTGTGCTGAGGGGCTGAAGATGAGATATGGTACTCACATGTTGGCAGAGGAAGTCGATGACCGTGGGTTGCTACTGTATGAATTGGAAGAAGATGGAATTGCATTGACTTGGGTTGTGTTCAGGAGAGCTTTTCTGAGAAGGTACTTTCCTGAAGACATTCGGGGTAAGAAAGAGATTGAGTTCCTGGAGCTCAAGCAAGGCAATAAGTCTGTGAGTGAGTATGCGACCAAGTTTACTGAGTTAGCAAAGTATTATGCTAATTACCCTAACGATGCAGATGGAGAATTTTCCAAATGTATCAAGTTTGAGAATGGTCTGCGTGATGAGATCAAGCAGGGTATCAGGTATCAGCGCATTAGAAGGTTTCCTGATTTGGTCGATTGTAGTAGGATTCTGGAAGAAGATCTTGCTAGTACTAAGTCGAATGCTCAGAGTTATGCTGACCGTAAGGGTAAGAGACATATGGATCGTGGTAGGCCGTATGATAGAAATAATCAGAAATCTGGAGGTTGGAAGAAGCCTAGTGGGGGAGACTCTGGTTCTTCTGGTTCTTCCGTAAAGTGTTACAGGTGTGGTGAATTGGGTCACCGAGCTCCTGAATGCAAGAATGATGCGAGGAAGTGCAACAGTTGTGGAAGATTTGGTCATTTAGTCAGAGTGTAGATCCGTATGATAACATGTTACAACTGTGGTGAAGAAGGACACACTCGTCCGCAGTGTACTAAGCCAAAGAAAGAGCAAGCTGGTGGGAAGGTGTTCGCTTTGTCAGGATCAGATGTTAAGCCTGATGATCGGTTGATTAAAGGTACATGTTTTATTAATGGCATACCTTTAGTAGCAATTATTGATACTAGAGCGACACATTCTTTTATTTCTTTGGATTGTGCTAAGAGATTAAATCTGGAAATTTCTAATTTGGATGGAAGTATGGTTATTGACACTCCTGCGTCGGGTTCAGTGACTACTTCGTATGTTTGTAGGAATTGTCCTATTGTTATTTTTGATAGAGGTTTTGGTATGGATTTAGTGTGCCTACCTTTAGAACAACTCGATATTATCCTTGAGATGAACTGGTTGGTCTTCAACCAGGTTCATATCAATTGTTTTGAGAAGACAGTCTTATTTCCTAAAGAAGTTAAGGTGGAAGATGAGACTATGTCGCTAAGATGAATTCAATTGTAGAGATGGTGTGTTATGTTATTTCTTCGACGGAAGTGAAAGGAAAGGCTAAGAGTGGTGAATTACCCGTGGTTAATGAATTTCAGGTGTTTCCGAGGATGTTAGTGAGATACCACCTGAGAGAGAAGTGGAGTTTGCTATAGATTTGATTCCCGAACTAGTCCGTGTCGATGACGCTTATCGCAAGTCGGCATCCGAGTTGTCGAGTTGAAGAAGCAATTAGAAGAGTTATTGAAAAGAAGTTTATTCGCCTAGTGTTTCACCGTAGCGCCGTATTGTTGGTTAAGAAGAAGGAAGGTACAATGAGACGTGTGTTGACTACAGCGTTGAATAAAGTGACAATCAAGAATCGGTATCCATTGCCGAGGATTGATGATTTGATGGATCAGTTGGTCGGAGCTTGTGTATTTAGCAAAATTGATCTGAGGTCTGGATATCATCAGATTCGTGTTAAGGCGGGAGATATTCAGAAGACTGCATTTAGAATGAGGTATGGTCATTATGAATATTCTGTTATGCCATTTGGAGTTACTAATGCACCTGGTGTGTTTATGGAGTACATGGACATGATATTTCATCCGTATCTTGACCAGTTTGTGGTGGTATTTATTGACGACATTCTGATCTATTCAAAGAATGATGAGGAGCATGCAAAGCATCTTAGGATTGTATTGGAATTGTTGAAGGAGAAGAAGCTGTATGCGAAGTTGTCTAAATGTGAGTTTTGGTTAAGCGAAGTGAGTTTCCTTGGTCATGTGATTTCAAAGAATGGTATTGCTGTTGATCCTACGAAAGTAGAAGCGGTATCTCAGTGGGAAGCGCCGAAGAATGCTTCAGAGATTCGTACTTTTCTTGGTCTTGCAGGTTACTACCGGGAGTTCATTGAGGGATTTTCGAAGTTAGCGTTACCGTTGACTAAGTTGACAAGAAAAGGTCAAGCATTTGTTTGGGATATAGATTGTGAGAAAGGATTCCAAGAGTTGAAGAGGAGGTTGACTAGTGCTCGATTCTCGATTTTGCCGACCGCGTAATCTTCGTGGTGTATTGTGATGCATCGTTGATGGGTTTAGGAGGTGTTTTGATGCAGGATAAGCAGGTTGTGGCTTACGCTTCAAGACAGTTAAAGACTCATGAAAGGAATTACCCGACTCATGATTTAGAGTTGGCGGCTGTTGTGTTTGTGTTGAAATTGTGGAGGCATTATCTGTATGGTTCACGATTTGAAGTGTGCAGTGATCATAAGAGCCTGAAGTATCTCTTTGATCAGAAAGAGTTGAATATGAGGCAGAGGAGATGGTTAGAGTTTCTCAAGGATTATGATTTTGGTTTGAATTACCATCCTGGTAAGGAAAACGTTGTGGCAGATGCATTGAGCAGGAAGTCCTTGCATATGTCGATGTTGGTGGTTCGTGAATTGGATTTAGTGGAACAATTCAGAGACTTAAGTTTGGTATGCGAAACTACTCAGAATAGTGTGAAATTGGGCATGTTGAAGCTGACTAGTGGTATCTTGGGAGAGATTCTAAATGGACAGAAATCTGATGTTGGTTTGGTGGATAAGCTGACATTGATTAACCAAGGTCAAGGAGGCGAGTTCCGAATTGACGAGAATGGCGTTGTGAGACTTGGTGATAGAGTGTGTGTTCCGGATGTTGCTGAGATCAGAAAGAGTATCTTGGAAGAAGGACATTGTAGCGGATTAAGTATTCATCCTGGTGCTACTAAGATGTATCATGACTTGAAGAAGTTATTTTGGTGGCCTGGAATGAAAAAGGAAATTGCCGAGTTTGTGTACGCATGTTTGGTTTGTCAGAAATCAAAGATTGAACATCAGAAGCCGTCGGGATTGATGGAGCCATTGTTTGTTTCGGAATGGAAATGGGATGGAATTTCAATGGATTTCGTGTCTGGTTTGCCGAGGACAACGAAGAATTGTGATTCTATTTGGGTTATTGTCGACCGATTGACGAAGTCTGCTCACTTTATTCCGATCAGAATGGATTATCCGATGGAGAGGTTGACAGAATTGTATGTTGAGAAGATTGTAAGTTTGCATGGTATTCCGTCTAGCATTGTGTCAGATAGAGATCCGAGGTTTACTTCTAGGTTCTGGACAGGATTGCAGGAAGCTCTGGGTACTAAGTTACAATTGAGTTCCGCATATCATCCGCAGACAGATGGTCAGACGGAGAGGACGATTCAGTCGTTAGAAGATTTGTTGAGGGCTTGTGTGTTAGGGAAAGGTGGAGCTTGGGATAGCTATTTGCCGTTGATAGAGTTTACCTACAACAATAGTTTTCATTTGAGCATCGGTATGGCTCCGTTTGAGGCATTGTATGGTAGGAGATGTCGGACACCGTTGTGTTGGTACGAATCTGGAGAAAGTGCTGTGATTGGACCAGAGATTGTTCAACAAACTTCAGAAAAGATCAAGATGATTCAGGAGAAGATGAAGGCTTCTCAGAGTCATCAGAAAAGTTATCATGATAAGAGAAGGAAAGATCTTGAGTTCAGTGAAGGAGACCACGTGTTCATGAGAGTTACTCCAATGACTGGTATTGGTCGAGCTTTGAAGTCAAAGAAGTTGACTATGCGCTTTGTTGGTCCGTTTCAGATTACCAAGAGAGTTGGGAAAGTTGCTTATCAGATTGCTTTACCACCGTCACTTACGAATTTGCATGATGTTTTCCATGTATCTCAGTTGAGGAGGTACATTGCGGATCCGTCTCATGAGATTCAAGTAGATGATGTTCAGGTGCGGGATAATTTGACTGTTGAAGCAGTACATGCAAGGATTGGGGATCGAAAAGTGAAGCAATTGCGAGGTAAAGAGATAGCTCTGGTGAGAGTAGCTTGGGGAGGAACAGCTGAAGGAAATGTAACTTGGGAGCTGGAGAGTCAGATGAATGACTCGTATCCCGAACTGTTCGTCTAAGATATGTTTTCGAGGACGAAAACTCTTTTAGTGGGGGAGAGTTGTGACACCCCGATTTAATTCAAATATTAAATAAGTGAGAATTTAATTATTTAATTAATTAAAGTCTTAAGTATTAATTTTTATTTGGATTAGTTGGGTCATTTAATGAAGAAAGGATTGGAGGTGTGCAGAGTAACAGTGGGTGTGAGGAGTAAATCACTCTATTGTTACTAAGTTTTAATTATTTGTTTTATTTGGAATATTAAAAAGGAATATTAAAAGGAGTATAAAAAGGAAAATAAGGAAAAGAGGAGTCTTTTTGGAGAAAACTGCTTTCACGTAGAATTGGAGAGAAGAGGAAAAGAGAGGAAAAGCCGACGCCGAGGAAATCAAGAATCATCGCGAGGTAAGGGGTGATTTCGTTCGGTTAATATGTTTTATGGGTTTTGGGAATCATAGGGATAATTGGGTGTGTTAGGAAGTTTGCATTTTGATGACTATAAGTTATAGGAATAAACCCTATTTGGTGTCGGTGTTGGAATTAGGATCATTAGTATGTCAAATAATTGATAGGGATGAATAAACCATGTTGTTTGATGTTTAAATGATGTGAAATGATGATGAAATGGTGTTCCTAATGTACCAAATCGTATTAGTAAGTTTGGAAATGATAAAGAATACAAAATGCTGTCAAAAGTTGCAGAAAATACTGTTATAGGACGTGGGAACCGGTTCCCTGTGGGGAGGAACCGAGTTCCCAGTGTTAAATTGGCAAAACTGAGATTTTTACACTCAGAACCGGTTCTCGTATGGGTAGCAACCGGTTCCCATTCAAAACCAGGAGCGAGTTTTTAAACTTTCAGACCGGTTCTGATAGGTAGGAACCGGTTCCATGAGTATTTTTCCAAAATTTCTAAAACTTTAAAATTCATATTTTCTAAACCGTAACTCGATTCGAGTGCCGCTTTGCGTTATTTCTTAAATTTAAAATACTACCTTTCAAAAATGGGAAAATATTATTTTGCTAAAATTATTTTAAACGAGTCGAGCTTCCGATTTTTGAAAAGAGTGACTAGTTAGGGATAATGGAGAACTACTACCATTGGTCTAAGTTACCAGATGAAATATTAATGCTTACTATGTTGTATCTTGATATTCATTATGATTGAATGTGATACATTGATGAACTGGCATTGTGTGATATATGTTGATATCATGATCTGAGAATTAATGTTGCATGCTTTTATGACGCATGCATACGCATTTGTTGTTTATGGTTCATTCCCATTGTGCGGAAGTGAACTGGTTGGGCCAATAGACTTACCCGGAGGTTGAGGTAGTGAGGATGGATTCTTGAACCAATAGCTATGGGAGAATCATGAATTTACACTGTCTTTCCACATGTAAACGAAGCGGTGGGTGAACTCGGTTCACGTTTTGGTACCACATGCATAGAGTCTGCATTGCATATGGGATTGTAACATGCTAGGATGGTTTCCAGTGTTGCAATTTCCATTGTTTGTTATATACATGTTCATTGTGTGAACTGCCTTGTGAATTGATTATGATTTGTGCTTGGTTAATGGATTAATGTATCTGTTTATTCTGTTGTATTCTAAAAACGTATAATGCATGTTATATTGAATTGAGATCTCACCCTTACTCAACAATTTCAGATCCGAAGTGATTAGCTGCATTGGAGTTGGTGAGGATAGCTCTAGCATTGAGTTAGTTAATTAGTCCGCGTGTCAGTGTCGTGCTCTGGTAGATGTAACACTGGGGAAACGGTTGTTTGAATCCTTTAAACGAATATTTTCTTAATAGTTTGGAATTGTGTCTTGATTTAATATCCTGGAATTCCTTAATGTTTTGAATCATGTTTTAGTTTACTATCCTGGAATACTGTGAAGGATGTATTCAGAATTTTTGGTTATGTTACATTTCCGCTGTTAAACATAATCTCTTGCATTATTTACTTAATAACTTTCCTTCAGTGAAAGCATGACACCGTATTGATTGATTTACATTATTTAAATTGTGACGCCTCTTGGATTGTGATTAAAATACTCTGATTATTATTTATAAAACGCGGGTAAATAGAAGGGGGTGTTACACCTCCTATAAGGGACCATTTGTAGTCAAAACAGTATTTTTCGTCGGAGCTATGATACTAAGCACTATGGATGGAGAAGACTTCACGCACCCTGTGAACGCAGACATAGTCAAAAAATACTACGCATAAACGAGACCTGCTAGGGTGACTGGCCTAGGAAAAAATAAGGTCATCCTGGCAAACCAAAAAGGTTCGGGCAAAAGTTAAGGATATATATACAAAAATGTACACCCGGCAAGTCGAAAACCCGCAAAGGCGGCTTGGGCAAAAAAGGGTATCCTGCTAGACTGAAAACCCGAAAGGGCGGTCTAGGCAAAAGTTAGGGATTTAAGCGTACGACTATGTCTCTTCCAGATCACCTACTTACAAACTACACTACTATCAGCTTCAAGATTTGAATGGCGCAAATCAGTTCAATCACTTTCTTCTGACAACAAGGAGATGAGATAGTAGAAAAGATATGAGCAATAACATAGTTGAAACTCGAAAAGATTGTTTCCACATAGCTTTTACTATTCTGACAATTTCCTCTTACTAGGATATTTGTCTCTTGTATACAGACTGCCTGACTATAGGGAACTTTTCAAATTTAATGCAAATTCCTCTTTTCCAGTTCCAAATTTTATTGTTTTGTTTGTATAAAGTCCAATGATTAATTTGAATGATTATATGCATCTGACAAAAACATCTATTCACAAACATATGAAAAGAGAACAAAAACAGTAATTACTACAGGCTCTAGGAATTGAGATGACGACTAAAGTCACCAATACATCCCCACAAAGTCACTTTCAAAAGAAATACCTTCACAGGATCATCTCTACAATCCCCATAGAGCCATCGCTCTCCCTACAAAGACAAATCCTCTCCAACAGAGTATTACATAATCATCTCCTCCCAACAGTGTTCAACAACATCATCTTTATCACATTAGTCCCCGAGCAGTGATCCTATCGGTTTCAACTTCACCATATTAGTCCCCGAGCAGTGATCCTATCATCCTCAACTTCATCACATTAGTCCCCGAGCAGTGATCCTATCAACTTCATCACATTAGTCCCTAGTGATCCCATCAGCTTCAACTTCATCACGTTAGTCCCCAAGCGGTGATCCTCTACATTCATCACGTTAGTCCCCGAGCAGTGATCCTATCAACTTTATCACGTTTGTCCCCAAGCACTGATCCTATTAACTTCATCACGTTAGTCCCCAAGCAATGATCCTATCAACTTCATCACGTTAGTCCCCGAGCAGTGATCCTATCAACTTCATCACGTTAGTCCCCGAGAAGTGATCCTATCAAATTCATCACATTAGTGCCCGAGAAGTGATCCCATCAGCTTCAACTTCATCACATTAGTCCCCGAGCAGTGATCCTATCAGCTTCAACTTCATCACATTAGTCCCCGAGCAGTGATCCTATCAGCCTCAACTTCATCACATTAGTCCCCGAGCAATGATCCTCTACATCATCACGTCAGACCCCGAGAAGTGATCCTATCAGACTTATCTTCATTATTAAGTCATCACGTTACATTGGTCCCCGAGCAGTAACACATCAACCAATTACATCAGTCTCCAAGATGTAACAGGTTATTCCATATCACATCGTCCCCCAGCAAGGTCTATACACAAGATATTCATGCTCAGTTGAGTATCTCTCAATGATTATCATTCCCATAACAACAACAATATCCAGAATCGAAACTTGGTCAGATAGTGCATCGGAGGATTTCACATCTCTCTTATTCCCCAGTCAGGGTTTTCAACAACTTCATCCCCAAGCAGAGATCAAATATCTCCAGCAGAACGTTCCTATCTTCCTCAAGATGGATATGTTGTGAAATACAACATCTACATTCATACGTTATTCATAAGAAATCATAACATTGTCATACACTCGCATGCATCATAATCTGCATAGAACTAACCATATCCTGTCAAGATTTATTTCCCCAACAGGTGAAAGCTATTTTCCAAACGGAAGGTCAAAGATTAATACCCGAAACAAGATGGGAGAGCTATCTGAACGAGCCTGCAAATTATTTCCAGACAACAGGTCAAAGATTAACACCCAAAACAAGACAGGAAAACTATCTACGTTTTGACAACTATTCATCTTAGAAATAGCCAAGACGAAAGGCTTATTCTGACTCTTTCTTATTATCAACCGCCCCGAATGACGATCCCATTCCATACAACAGCGAGTGAAAATTTGCTGGTGTACTCGAGTGTTCAATAATCATCTACCTTTAGGTCACGAAAGGAAAGCATACCAATATAACCCTTTCGGTACAAGAGGAATGAACAGGGGCAACTGTCATACCCCAAAATTTTCCCTCCTACTTCTCAAGACAATTCACATCTCCATACTTAAGGATTTCACATGGGTTGACCAAACAAACCCTCTTCTAAGCAATCAATCCAAGATAGGGTTTTGTTCCTCTCAAGTAAAAATGGATTTCCAATGCTCCAAGTGGTCATAATAACTCATCATATGCTTCAAGGGATCACCATGTCAAGTTTCAGGCCTTACAAGTCAAATTTGCTCATCCAATTGCTTAGATGGTTGAAAATCGTATTGGATGAAAGTCAATCTGTACAACATACAGTCAAACTTCATAATTTTTGGTCAATATCAATATTTTGAAGTAATATTCATCATTTGATCAAGGGTTGATCATGATTCCTCAAGGAAAGTCAAGATTTGATCAAAAGTCAAAGTTTCCAAATTAGGGTTTTTTAGACAAAAAGTCAACAGAAATTTGACCAAGCATAACTTTCACATACTTTATCAAATTTTTTTCCGCCAAAGCTCATTTTGAAGTGAATTCAATTCTCTACAACTTCATGTCTCATAAGCTTTGGTCAAAAGTGCTTCATTTGGAAGTTATGGATCAAATCATTACAGGTCCTTTTAAAAAGTCAACAAAAGTCATCTTTTTGCAAAGA
Organism: Vicia sativa; assembly: GCA_021764765.1. Taxonomy (NCBI): domain Eukaryota; kingdom Viridiplantae; phylum Streptophyta; class Magnoliopsida; order Fabales; family Fabaceae; genus Vicia; species Vicia sativa. Next base: position 274,923,919 of record CM038793.1, read on the forward strand.
AGTATACATGAACATGGAAAATTCAATGAAGATTAAACCAAAAGGAGTGTTTAGAGGACATCTTTATCTTTCTAAAAAGTCCAAGAACACTCAAAAGTGTTGAAAATTGAGCAAGATACAAATTGTGCAAGTTTGACATTTTTGAGGAGGTGCACAAAGGAAAAAACCTAGCATATGCAAATATTTTTCAAATGGGCTTAAGTTTTTATGATCCATACTTATTCTTGAGATTATCCATGACCCCTATACTCCTTTCCACGCCTCTTAGTTATTTAATTTATTTTTGAATTAAATGGTCCAAATTCAAAATTAATTAAATAAAATAAAAGATAATTGATAATACAAGTTGGGCTTGGTTTTCACTTATCTTGAGGTCCAAGATAACCTATGCAAGCTGTCAAATTCGTCCACAAGGATTTAAGGCAAGATTGAAACACTTTTGGGAAGATTTGATGAAAATTCCAAATCAAATATTCTTGCATTCAAGGCAATATATTTTCCCATAATTCTTGACCTAATGCACTCTCCTATAAATACACTACAAGATCAGAAGCACAAAGGACGAAACCCTTGCCTCCAAGAGCAACCCTAAATTCACAAAAATTCTCAAGAAACTTGCAAACTCGGTTTCAAAGTTCCAATCATTCTTAATCACTTTCAAGCACACAAACATGCTCCTGAGGTATTATAGGGTAAGTATATGCCCAAAAACATGGCCATAACACGTTGAATCATACCATACATGAACATCCATTTTCATACTTTTTCTTGATTTCGTATTTTGTTTTATAACGTGTTTCGATTTGAACTAACTGCACTAATGTGTTCATGAGATGTCATAGAGTAGATCTGGGCCATCGTGCGAAGCTTAGCATGCGTAAATCGTGTATTACCATTGTTAGGGCATAAGCTTTCTGTAGCTTCGAATCACAAATTCCAGGAACTTTCAGGTCAAACGAAGGCCACCATTGAACTCGCAGCCCTTGATTTAGGGGGTAGGGTCCTGTCATACCCCAATTTTTGACCTAATATACCACCTTACATTTGCATCGTTGCATCACTAACCGTTCAGAACAGAATTAATCGGGTGTAGCATTCACAGGTCAAAATTAGGGTTTCATCAAATTTTCATCTGATTCAAGAGGCAAGCAATTAGGGTTTGAGTTTTACTCACCTCATTTGATCTATCTTGATCAAATCATCAACCTCTGATCTTCAGATATCCAACTTTGCTCATTGATCTATCAAGGATCGACCAATTAGGGTTTTGATCGAGGATGTGCAATCTCTGATTTTCTGATCAATGAATGACTTTTTTGGTTGGAGATTGATCTTCATATCTTAGATACAATATCTTGACCTAATTTTTGGATTCAAAACATCACAGAAGTTCACAGACTTCATCAGTCAATTTCTGAAGCATCTGATGAAAATTCATCTGCACTGAAAAGTCAAACTTTGACTTTTGGTCAAAATTTTCAAAACAAAACTTTTTCCATCATCAAAATACTTCAAATGATCTATCATGATCATAAAAAATCAAAGAATTTGGAAAAGTCAACAAAAAGTCAAAAGTTCCAACACGTAGAAAAATTTCTAAGTGTTAAAATTTCTTATTTTTTCCAAACTTCATGGCATTTTTTCACATAGTTCCACTTTGATTTGGAAAAAACTCAAAACATGAAAGTTTTAGCTCTTGAAACAAGCTTTCCAAAATGTCCAAGAACTCTCAAATCCATGGAGTCTAGCTATACTTTTGAAATTGAAACATAAGGCTCCATGAACATGATTTTCAAAGTTCAAAACTTCAAATTATAGGTCATTTTTTATTTCTTCATCTAGAAGCAATGCCACCATGCCAAAATTGAAGATTAGGGCTGATAAATATCAGCTAGAGGTAATAATTGTAGGATTAGATCAAGTTGGAAAAATAACACATGGTTAAAAAAGGAAGCTTCCTTTTCCTTTTGCAAATGTCTTTCTTGCCCTTTAAGGCAACTTTGATTTACAAATGCCATGTACTTGTGCCTAACATTTCAGAATTTTTGACCTATAAATAGAGCATCCTTTTCAAGTTCAAATTACACCAAATCCATGCAAGGACATGCTTTCTCTAAACTTTCTTGAAAATCAAGTAACTTATGTCAAATTTTGAAATCTTGCATTTTGAAAATTTGTGAAGAAACTTTGAAATATTTGGTGTCTAATATGTTATAGGTATCACATGTAATTGGTTTGAAGCCTAAAATCAATCTAAAAGCCACTGAAAATCAGAATTGCATTTTCCATTTTTCAAACTTGTACAAACTGCCTTAAGTTTCGAATTCATGGCTAGGCTTGATTAACTTGTGTTCCAAGCATCCAAACATCATCCATGAACATCATATGAATGATCCCGACCCTTAACAACTAACTGTAACAACTTTTTTTTCCAGAAATCGAGCTTCCATTTTTAGTTGATGCAGGTGGACTTGGATGGAGAGTTCCAGGGTGATTCGAGGCAAGAAGAGTGATCATACACCTTCCCTAACATCCGTTGAAGCTCAAACAATCACAAAACCAGTTCTGGAAACACTCCAACGCCATCTTCGATCTCAGCTTGAACAGGTGAGAACTCAAACTTCAATCTCATGATTCCTTGCATTTAAATGAAAAAACTCTTGGCCATTTGTTTTCTGCACCTATCAGGATCCTTAACCCTCAAAGAATTTGAAAAATCATCAAGCATAAATCATTTCAATTAGAATTTTCTATTCTAGGGTTCTTCGTGATTTCTGAAAATTCAATCGTGTTAGACCAAAAATAAATGCAATTAACAACCATCATCATATTCCTTGTTAAAAATCGAGCAACTTTCATGTTTAATTCATCCAATTTCATTGAGAAACAAGGATTCTAGCATGGATTGAAGGATCGGAGGATCAAAGAAGAAGAACAGGGCTTCGCGCGTGTTCTTGAGTTTTTTCAAATTCAAATTTTCCATTATTTTATTAACACGTGTTTTGATTCAAAAACACAAAAGCACGCTTGTCCCAGTGGTTGCCAGCTCGCTCGTAGTCCTTTCTGCCACGTAGCCACCCCAATGGTCATGGGTTCAAACCTCCCATGGACCATTTTTTTTCAAAACTCTTCATATTTTTTTCATTTTTCTTACAAACTTCAACATTTTTTTTTACCAACCAAAACTCCTCATTTTGAGGTGATTTTTTGTACACTTGTCAATAAATGTATCTATTTTATGATAGTGCAAAAAATTTCAGAAAAAACTTTTATCTGATTATGTTTTAATCGAGCCGAAAACGATGCTTTGAACACTTTTCAAAACACCTTTAAAAGGTGAATTTTTCAAACTTTCGACTTCCGATTCTTTTCAAAACTTCTCATGAGTAAACCTCACATTTCAAAACATTTTCAAAATCATTTCTTCAAAACTTTTTTCATCAAACTTACATATTTTTACCATGATCGATCCGATTTAAACGATAAAACCGAATTCGTTTTCTCTCGAATTTCTCAATCGATCATGGGCCTCCCTCACGGTGTAAGTCCCATAACATTATTTTATGTACATAATATTTCTTTGTACATATCAAACTCTCTTCAGATACATACAAATTTTTATCTGCACATAATACAGATACTTTTTATACTCAAGTACAGACAAACTTCGATCGTTTGTTTTCACTTCACTTGTGTATACACAAACCAAACATTCTTTTATGTACATACATATTTTCCTTGTACATATCAAAAATTCATTTTATATTCATACCAATTTTTATCTGTACATAATACAGATACTTTTTACTCAAACACGGATAAACTTCGATCGTTTGTTTTCCATTTCGTCTGTATATACACTGAATACCATTGGTATTGAAAGGAGCATTATTCCCTGTGAAACTGCTTTCAAACCAATGGGCCTCCCTTATGGTGTAAGTCCCAACCCTCCTATGTACATCCACATCCTCCTGTACATAAACACTCGTTCGTGTACATATTTACTTCCTTGTACACAATTCAAACTTGTAAATAATCAAGTTACGCTCGTTTTAAACGTCTGTTTCACAGACACTTGTTTATATTTCCTTCATAAACTCTTGTAAATAAACATCATGCATTGTTTATATTTCCTTCATAAACTCCTGTGAATACATATCACACACACACACTTATTTATACAAATATCTAGTTATAACATAACAACTAGTCTAACAAATAGGTTCCCCACAGTTATAGCCTCCGCTTGGGCTTTATACAAGATAACTCTCCCCACAGAGTTCAGCCTCCTCTTAGGCTTCATATAAGAAAACTCATTCATCTGAGTTTAGCCTCCGCTTAGGCTTCATATAAGACAACACTCCCCTGTTGAGTCAGCCTCCTCTTGGGCTTCGTTCAAAAGAACTCCTCAATGAGTTTAGCCTTCTCTTGGGCATCATACAATGAAAGAGACCAAGAAATCTCTTAACAGCCTCCTATTGGGCTTCCAATACAAAGAATCACCCGCGTTAGGATAGAACCCTGAGAGTATAATTTCCCGGTGAAATTGCTCTTAATTCCAAAAGGATGGTTTCCCGGTGAAATCCCTTTAAAGACAAAGCCAGCCATACCCTATAGCTTCCTCTTGAGCTTCATACAAGGACCCTCGATGACCCTCGGAATGCCTCCTCTTGGGCTAACAATACAAGGACCCATGGGCTTCTTAAAAGCATCCCCTAAATCCAAATTAATTTTCTCCTCGAGATTTAGACATCTATCATCTCTATGGAAGAAGTATCTCATCTATCACATCAGATACAGTCAAAAACTTTTCAAACTCTTTTCAAACAAAAACATCTCTTAATTGTAAGTGGTAACGCTTGTACACTCGAGCAAAACACCTAATACTTACGATGAAAGATTTCATTTCAATCAAACTTTTCAAAAATGTATGTGATGAAATAGATTAGATACATTTTTCATTAAGATGACATTTGTCTGTCTCTTACTAACATCCCGTTGCTTTCCACTAGCATAAGTGGGAACTACGATTGCTCTGACTTTCTCAACATCCCTTTGAGAATACGTAGGCACAAGGTCTCATCCTTGCCGAGAAAATTTCTTTCTCCCTCAGACCAAACAAACCATAGATCCCTGTATATCCGAGCTACAAATGCTCGATTCCCACTAGGATATGTATGCGTAAGATCCACAGATCTTTGCGAGCACAATAATAATAAACACTAGGATCCCACATAATCTATCCTTCTTAAAATCCCAAAGGAGAAACTTTCCCAATCATAGAAATAGCAATTAAAACACACAAACATATCAAAAATATTCATATATAAAGCTATAGATAACTATATATATTTAGGGTGCTCCATCTATTCCCTTTATATAACAAACCCCCTTACTCAGAATCTCCCCAATGTGTTGCGTCTAGTTTGCGCTAGTCGTTATGCATATCAAAATCAATTGAGGGTATTAACAGCTTTTCCCTTTTTCATAATCATTAAATCATCTTTCTTGTGTTGAAAATAATAAAGCTTGATGCTCGCGGCATCTTTATAAACAAGTCAAAAGAGTAAATCGTTTCGAGTTAGAGAATCTGAATTCATATTCGAATTCTCTAGTGCGTCGCCTTTTAACGCGAACAGGTCCCCTTTTGCTTTTATTTTTACTATTTTGCAGGTTACAAGTTTGAATCGGCCGGAGAAGATGACTGGAGCTTTGCGTGGCACATAACAATTGGACCATTTGAATCCGAGGGTCCCACCGCGCGTGTTTTGTTCTTATTCTGATTTTCTGAATTAAAAAACACATACGTATTATTTGATTGAGTTTGATACATGGATGTATCACCACCCCAGTGGTAACACATGCGCGCGCTAGTCCCTTGCCCTCTCTAACGTTGCGGGTTCGAACCCCATCTTTTGCATTTTTTCACTAAATATTTGATTTTTGCAGGATACCACATAAAAACAATTGGAGGCATCATCTAACACCACGTGCATCATGGTTGAGTGGTAAAATTTTGAACCAATGACCTCCAGGTCACGGGTTCAAACCTTGCAGGGACCAAATCTTTTTTTTTTATCACTTTTTCTCTTCAATTTTTCCTAACCATTTCTTTTTTTCAATTTTATCTAATTTCCTTCAAAATTAATTCAAACCTTTTCAAAAATCACAAAAATATTTTAATTTCAGATTTAGGTTAATTAAATATTTAATTAATTTTTGACATAAAAATAATTTATTTTTCTCACAATTTAAATTATTTTTCATAATTAATTAATAATTAACCTAGAATTAGGTTTTTCTACATTAAAACCAATCCATAAAATATCAAAAAAATATTTTTCCTTTGCAATTAGGGTTTAGATATTTTCTGTTATCATTAGACATTTTTCTTGCAATTTATTCCTTTTATTTCGCATTTAAATATTAGAAATCGATGTATAGGTCGCAAGGTCATTTTTGTAATAACGTAGGATTTGCTTTCTGCACTTTACATTTCCGCACTTTACTTTCCGCACTCCTATTATGTATCTGCCCCAAAGCCATGTAATAGCGTAGGATTTACTTTCCTCACTTTACATTTTCGCATTTTAATTTCTGTACATATCTAACTTATACTAATTAGGCGTGTATGGCAAGATTAAAAACGACCTAGATCACTTCTAAATACAAGATAAATATCTGAATACAAACACTCTTCACACATGCACCCACCGTAGAGTATCCTCTCTTGTTGCCTTTTGAAACAATGGCCATGTCCCTCGAACGTAGAGATATCTTAGCTAAGACGCTTACAAGTAACATCATCATAGTCCCTTCGATACAAAGATCATACAAAAAGTGATGATCGTCCCTATGAATATGCTAAGATATCCCTACATGTTGCCTTCTATGACCATACGACAACCCTTCGAATGTCCCTTTACATCCAACGGATAGAGTTACCTACAAACTAATGGTATGGATAGAGCTACCCTAAAGGCAAGCAAAATAACATGGAAACGACCATTCTGAGTAGGTAATAAGACTCTTTTGCTTGCTCCAATCTATCAAAATACTTTTTACACCTCACACTACTTTCAAAAACTTTTCAAACACTTCGTATACATTCCAGTGTGATTTCAAACACTTTGTATACATTCTAGCGTGAATCATTACAAAGTTAAACTCTTTTCCAAAACAAAACATTTCCAAACACTTCGTATACATTCCAGCGAGAATCATTACAAAGTCAAAGTGAAATGCCTTTTTAAAAACATCTTTTCAAACACACACATAAAGCAATTTATAAAGTGAGTTAAGCAATTAAGATCCCGTAGATAACTACGGATGGAAAGGGTACTAATACCTTCCCTTTTCATAAATGCCTCCCTTACTCAAAATATAACGAAGGTCTTTTCGTATACCTTTTGCCTTCCCTTAATTGGATAAAAGAAAATTTAGTGGTGACTCTTGCTATCCGCAACATTTGCGATAAAACGCAAAACAAGCAAGTCAATTCTCCCACCGCATCACATATACTCATGTATACATTCCTTTTGCTTGCTTTTCGGGTCTAACTCCCTTCTTGCAGGCATATCCCGAGTGGAATGTGTATACACATGTTCATTTGCTTGTGCGCATACGCGCACATTCTATTTTCTGCTTGTGTGGTTCTCTTGCAGATGTTATTGCTTCAGAAATGAATGAACGCGTATTCCGCTTGTTTCTAATACCTTGAGTTCTTCTCACCAGTTTACTCTTATTGCGTGGCTGCAGTATTTGAAGTTTTCCGGAGTATTTCATTAGCTTGCAGTGCACTTCAGATTCTATATCTGTTTAGTAGTTTCTACACCATTTACCGCATTCTCTTACAGCTTTCCTAGATATCAGGAGAAGTAAGGCCTTACAACTTTCTTTTTCCATGAGAAGTAGGAATAGAGATGCATGACGGGGCTTCCATAGTTGGAGCATGTTTCGGAACCCCTCTAGTTTATTTAAAGACCCGTTTGGACGCTTCTGTTTGCTAATTGTGTTTGGTTTTTTTAAAGTCCTCTTCCGTGCATAGGGAGGCGCTTTTCATTCTGTTTACAATTGTGCTGACATAGGTCAGAAGTGGTTAGGATACCCAACGTGGCACCACCAAGCAAAGTCCCACTTTTTATATTTCCTATTATCGAGTCATTGATATATGGGAAAGCGGAAAGGGTCGGCAGTCGTCCCCCGCAGTTCTAGTCTGCGTCTGTATGGTGCACATGAATCGTGTTACTATTCCTATCGAGTCAACAACAAAAGTGGCTAGAGTTCCCTATTCTGACTCTCCACTCATTCCTGGGGTTCATATTTACTACAGAACTTGCATTATTTGCTCCGTAGGCTATGCCTGCAATTTTTTGACATTTGTTTGCGCATTGCATTGCTTGTGTGCTTCTGCCAAAGCACTTGATTGCTTCATCCCCTTGAATCCCTTGGTTCCACAACCAAGATAGATATAGGATAACTTTTCCGTAGGGCTGCTCAGTTAGGATAGATTCTTGAGCCTAGACATTAGGATTTACATCCTTTGCATGTTGATATAGGTAGAGATTCCCTTACATCTTCAACCATAGGTCCAATCTTAGCATGACATCATTAGGTCTAGTACTAGTTAGTCTCCCTTTTGTTTTGCTCGTTTCTTTTTGAATCCTTGCATGTAATTAAAACTAAAACTTGCTTTCTTTTCTCTTTTGAAAACAAAACACTTAATAATGGTTTGAAATCCTTTTTCAAGGTAAAAGCAACCCACCAAGACAAACTCTTTTCGCCTTTGTGTGCTTTTCTTTTGTGTTTAAAACCTTTTTCATAAGTAAAAAACACAAAACCCACCAAAACAAGTGAGCCGAACTACGACGCTCTGACTTTCCCATTGCACGCGAGAATACGTAGGCATCTTGTCACGGGGCTTGATCGAGCACAACTTGTAAATACTTCATTCTTTTCCCCGTGATTTATTTATTTTCCCTTTCTTTTGCATGCATTGTAGCATTTAAGCATAAATAGATATAACACACCCTTTAGCTAGAAAATAGAAGTGGATACCGTAGAGTACTACGGGCGTGTGGGGTGCTAATCCCTTCCCCTCGCATAACTAACTCCCTTTCCTAGATTCTCTCGATCGTAGGACCGCGATTTCTCCCCTTCATGTTTACTCTATGTTTTCCTTTCTCCTCCGCGAGATAAAATACGTTCGATGGCGACTCCATTGATACACCCCTATTAGTCGGAAGTTCAGCCGGGTGGTTCCAGCTGGCGACTCTGCTGGGGACAGTTGACCTACTGCTGGTCCATTCAAGAGTTGATTCTAGCTTTTATTTTCATGTCTATTGGGTGTTTATCTATTTACTCGCTTTATCGCATCATCCTTCGTATGCCTAGCATTGCATTCTATATGACATCTTTATCGCTTTCATATATCCTGTATATGGGCTGTTGTTGTACTGGTTGATCTCTTGATTTGGATGGGTGTTACTTGAGGTAAAAGGCCAACTACCCCGGCCAGTGACATATAGGATAGATGGATGTTCATGTCGAGTCCCGCATCCCGTGGTTCGTGTGAGGAGGCATGAAGTACCGAACTTAGACGAGATTCGATTGACGTTGCTTTCACTCTACACCCTATTGTGTAGTCAGCAAAGTACTCGATAAAAGATCATCGACTCTATTTATCATTAGGGACCCCCGTTGTGTCTAGAATTACCCTGTAAGTTGGGGCGGGATATCTTTACTATATGTACTGATGGTGACTGTTGGTGACTTGTTATTGATGGTGACTTGGTATTTTCTTGTATTTTCTATGGAATTGTAGTTTGACACCGGACCTTTGACCCTATGATATTCAGATTTTGTTTCTACATGATGTCTCGATTGAGTGTCAAGCTTTTGACCTTGTTACATTTGTCCGGAATTCCAGTACAACAGTGGTTTAACATACGGGAGATATGACCCTAAAGCAATGCACTCATAAAAAATTTTAATTTGCATATTTTAACATGCATATTTGTTTATTTCCAGGATTTCTCTAGCCTTTGAGTCTAGTTGGTGGGTCGTTTTTGAAGATGGATACTAAAAAGAAGAACAATCAGAGACGTCACCCAGTGTACAAATTTCCCACACCTGCTCTCGAGAATCTTCTCTTATTGGATAATAAGTCTACACCACAGAATGTTGTCACGTTTACCAAGGATTATGGAAGAATTCTGATATGGTTGAAGTTTCCCTTGACCGAGTATCAAAAGGACGGGATCCAGGCTCTTTTCCAATTCTATGACCGCGAGTTGAGTTGCTTTGTATTCCCTGATTACTTGTTAATGTCGACATTGGAAGAGTATTCTAGCATTCTGGACATTCCTATTTTGCATCAAGTGTCTTTCCATGCCTCTATGGAGAGACCAACTGATGGTCAGATCGCCAAAGCTCTTCATTTGGAGAAATTTGTGGTGTCTGCTAATGTTGCCAGCAAGGGGGCCGTGAGAGGTTTTCATTTGGGTTTTCTGCTGCAGGAGGGGAATACCAAAGTTTAACAAGAAGATTGGAAGGGTTTTAACACCATTCTACTTTTTGCATCTATGGGATGTGTTTATTTCTGAATGAGCCCAAGTTTGTTGACATGAATGTTATTTCCATTTTCATTCAGCAGAATCCTATTCCAACTCTTTTGGGAGATGTTTATCATTCCATACAATCCAGAATCTTTAAAGGGAAAGGTGGGATTGTAAACTGTTGTGCGCCATTGTTGTACCATTGGTTTCAGGGTTTTCTTCCCCGTAGTGGTGCTTTTATTGACACTCAACATACTATGAGGTGGGTTCCAAGATTGATGGGTCTCATATCTCAAGATATTGGGTGGAATAGGTACGAGATGTCCAAGACAGAAAGCGAGAGGATTATCATCCATTGCGGAGACTTCCCTAATGTCCCTCTCATGGGAATAAGGGGGGGTATCAATTACAATCGACTCTTGCTTTGAGGAAATTGGGTTATGCTTTGATGGGACCTCCTGATGCAAGTTTTGTGCGGGAAACTCTATACTATGATGTTCCTGATGTTACCGGGATAATGACTAAGGCTGCTCAGGGCTGGAAAAGCATCTGCCTCGAAGAAGGACAATATTTTGGCAAGAAAGATCCCACGGCTTATGCTTCCTACATCCAGTGGATTAAGGAGATAAATGGTGATCGTCATTGGCCTTCCATTACCGGAGCTGCATCTTTCTATCCTCAAGAGTTAGTTCCAGATGTTGTCTTAAAAGGAGATTATGAGCGGGTGCGTGCTCAAAATTGTCTTTTGCTTGAAGAAAAAGAGACATTAGCGGTGAATTGTCTTGTTGCCACTCAAACAAAGAATCAATTGGCTCATGAGCTCAACTATCTCAAAGGAGAAGCATCTGATTCAACAAGGAAGAGGCCTAGAGTTGAAGATTTCTCCATTCCCATAGTAGAGTACAAGAAAGTTGTTGCCGATTGGGAAAAGAAATATGAGTAAAAAAGCTGAGATTGTGAGGCCCTTAAAACATCCAAAGAAAATGAGGAAAAGAAGCACAAGGCTCAAATTGAAGACTTGAAGAAGAAAATGCATAATCAGAAGCTGGCATATGAATCCCGTATCCAAGAGAAGGAAGCTCGACTATCCCATGCCGTTGGAGATTTAGAACATCTTAAGATTCAGATCGGAATGCAAGATACTGAAGGATTCCCTATGTCTGAGTTTTAGATTTATGCTTTATTTGTCTTTTGCGGTAAATCACCATTAGGCTTGTTGATGGGGTTACTCCTTTTATTGTATGAATTGCCAACAACTGATCAAATTGCTTGTAGACTTCTTTGATTTGGATTTAATGATGATTAGACTTTTTAGTATTCATTATCTTGTTAATCCTAAAGCTTGAGTCAAAGCGTTAAGAATCCTGGAAATGTTCAAATATGCCATTACATGCATAACATTCATATATGTACATGCCATGCATAACAGGTTTGGATCGGAATTCTTATCCTTGGCTTCTGATTTTATTTAGCAGAAAATTGAAAACTTCCACCGTTACCTGACTCGGAACAACGAAAGGCAACAGATGGAACAACTTTAAGCAGAAGTAGCAACAATGAAAGTGCAGATGGAGGCGCAGATGACTCAGTTCATGGAGGTTATCACTAATATGAACCGGGGACAACAAGAGTTAAGGGCTTTGGTCGAGAGATCTCGTCTAGAGGATGACTGTCGCAATCCATTTGATGATGCTTCTGTGGGACAACCACATGTTGTGCATGAGGCACATAATGCTGATTTGGGTGTCAATGACCACCTTCGTGGTCAGGGTCTACATCTCAATGGTCAGTTTCCGCCTCCACCACCTACTCCACCACATGGGCCTTATTTCTTTGATGATGGGATGCAGGGCTATCGTACTAGGGGTCGTCCTCGTTCCAGAGGTCTAGATGTTGATCAGAATGATAAAGCTTATTCTTTGAATGGAAGTGAGGTGGATTTCCCAGTTGATGATCAAAGATACCATTTGCTCAAAGAAAGGTTGAAAGATGTTGAGAGACAGAAAATGTAAGGTTTGGACTTATCTGATTTGCGGTTGGCACCCAGAGTGAGACTTCCTCCTGTTCGCGTTAAAAGGTGACGCGCTAGAGGATGCGAACATGAATTCGGATTCTCTGGCTCGAAACGATTTACTCTTTTGATTTGTTTATAAAGATGCCGCGAGCATCAAGCTTTATTATTTTCAACACAAAAAAAGATGATTTAATGATTATGAAAAAGGGGAAAGCTGAAATACCCTCAATTGATATTGGTATGCGTAACGACTAGCGCAAACTAGACGTAACGCATTGGGGAGATTCTGAGTAAGGGGGATTGTTATATAAAGGGAATAGATGGAGCACCCTTAATATATATAGTTATCTATAGCTTTATAGATGAATATATTTGATATGTTTGTGTGTTTTAATTGCTATTTCTATGATTGGGAAAGTTTCTCCTTTGGGATTTTAAGAAGGATAGATTATGTGGGATCCTAGTGTTTATTATTATTGTGCTCGCAAAGATCTGTGGATCTTCTGCATACATATCCCCTAGTGGGAATCAGAGCATTTGTAGCTCGGATATACAGGGATCTATGGTTTGTTTGGTCTGAGGGAGAAAGAAATTTTCTCGGCAAGGATGAGACCTTGTGCCTACGTATTCTCAAAGGGATGTTGAGAAAGTCAGAGCAATCGTAGTTCCCACTTATGCTAGTGGAAAGCAACGGGATGTTAGTAAGAGACAGACAAATGTCATCTTAATGAAAAATGTATCTAATCTATTTCATCACATACATTTTGAAAGTTTGATTGTTAAAGATCTTTCATCGTACGTTATAGGTGTTTTGCTTGAGTGTACAAGCGTTACCACTTACATGTTTATGAAAGATGTTTGAAAAAAAGATGATTTGATCTTTTAACTGTAAGTATTGGGTGTTTTGCTTGAGTGTACAAGCGTTACCACTTACAATTAAGAGATGTTTTTGTTTGAAAAGAGTTTGAAAAGTTTTTGACTGTATGTGATGTGATAGATGAGATACTACTTCCATAGAGATGATAGATGTCTAAATCTCGAGGAGAAATTTATTGGATTAACGGATGCTTTTAAGAAGCCCGTGGGTCCTTGTATTGTTAGCCCAAGAGGAGGCATTCCGAGGTTCATCGAGGGTCCTTGTATGAAGCTCAAGAGGAAGCTATAGGGTATGGTTGGCTTTGTGTTAAAAGGGATTTCACCGAGAAGCCATCCTTTTGGAATTAAGAGCAATTTCACCGGGAAATTTTACTCTCTGGGGATTTGAAAGTGATTTCACCGGGAAACCATCCTTCGTGGTTCTATCTTAGCTGGTGATTCTTTGTATTGGAAGCCCAATAGGAGGTCATAAGAGATTTCCTGTATCTTTCATTGTATGATGCCCAAGAGAAGGCTAAACTCAATGAGGAGTTCTTTTGAACGAAGCCCAAAAGGAGGCTGACTCAACAGGGGAGTGTTGTCTCATATGAAGCCTAAGCGGAGGCTAAACTCAGATGAATGAGTTTTCTTATATGAAGCCTAAGAGGAGGCTGAACTCTGTGGGGAGAGTTATCTTGTATGAAGCCCAAGCGGAGGCTAAATTCATGCTGGTGATGAATTATCTTGTATAAAGCCCAAGCGGAGGCTACAACTGTGGGGAACCTATTGGTTAGACTAATTATTATGTTATAATTAGACAGTTATATAAACAAGTGTGTGTGTGTGTGATATGTATTCACAGGAGTTTATGAAGGAAATATAAACAAATGCATGATGTTTATTTACAGAAGTTTATGAAATATAAACAAGTGTCTGTGAAACGAACGTCTGAAACGAGCGTAACTTGGTTATTTACAAGTTTGAACTGTGTACAAGGAAATGAATATGTACACGAACGAGTATTTATGTACAGAGGGATGGATGTACATAGGAGGGTTGGGACTTACACCATAAGGGAGGCCCATTGGTTTGAAAGCAGTTTCACAAGGAATAATGCTCTTTCAATACCAATGGTATTCAGTGTATATGAACAGACGAAACAGAAACGACTGATCAAAGTTTATCTGTAAAAGGTATCTGTATTATGTACAGATGAAAGTTTTGTATGAAAAGAAATTGATATGTACAAGGAAAAGATGTATGTACATAAAGAATGTTGGTTTGTGTATACATAAGTGAAGTGAAAAACAAACGATCGAATTTTGTCTGTACTTGAGTATAAAAAGTATCCGTTATGTATGATAAAAATTTGTATGTATTTGAAGAGAGTTTGATATGTACAAAGAAATATTATGTACATAAAAGAATGTTATGGGACTTACACCGTGAGGGAGGCCCATTGGTTTGAAAGCGCACAGGAATAATGCTCCTTCAATACCAATGGTATCAGTGTATAAACAAACGAATGAAAACAAACGAAAAAAAATTTGTTTATGTTTGAATATTGACAATGATGATTTGAGTATGTACAAGTAAAACTAAATATGTACATAAAAAGGTTGGGACTTACACCGTAAGGGTGGCCCATGATCGATTGAGAAATTCGAGAGAAAACGAATTTGATTTTATCGTTTAAATTGGATCGATCGTGGTAAAAGATGTAAGTTTGATGAAAAAATTTTTTTTTTGAAGAATGATTTTGAAAATGTTTTGAAAGGTGAGGTTCATTTATGAGAAGTTTTGAAAATAATCGGAAGTCGAAAACTTGAAAATTTCACCTTAAAAGGAGGTTTGAAAAAGTGCTCAGAACGTCGTTTTCGGCTCGATTAAAATATAATCAGATGAAAGTTTTTTCTGAAAATTTTTGCACTATCATAAAATTGATGTATTTATTGACAAGTGTACAAAAAATCACCTTAAAATAAGGAGTTTTGATTGGTTAAAAAAATTGTGAAAGTTTTGTGAAAAAAACATGAAAAATTGGAAAAGTTATAAAAAGAATGGTCCTGATGGGTGTTGAACCCATGACCATTGGGTGGCTACGTGGCAGAAAATCTTAAGGGCAAGCAAGCTACCACTGAGCCAAACGCGTTTTGATGTTTAGTGGACAATAACACGTGTAAACATGATATTGGAAAGTTGTAAAATTTCAAACTCAAGAACACGCGCGCAAGCTATGTTCTTCGTTTTGATCTTCAGATTCATCAATTCCAGCTACAATCTTCATTTCTCAACGAAATTGGACGAAGTAAAAATCAAACTTGCTCGATTTTGAACAACGAACATGATAGTAACTGTTAATTGCATTTATTTTAAGCCCAGAATGATTTAAGTTTTGAAGAACACTATGAACCCTAAACTGAAAATTTCAAATTAAATGATGCATAGTTGATGATTCTTTGATTTTCTTGAGGGTTTATGATCGTGTTAGGTGCAGAAAAAGATTGGCCAAGAGCTTTTTTGTTTAAGTTCAAAGAATATGGATATCCCAGTTCGTGTTCTAACCTGTTCTTGTGAGAATCGAAGGAGGTATTAGAGTATTTCCAGAACTTGTTTGTGGATCATTTGAGCATCATCGGCATGTATGGAAGCTATGGAAGTGGTCTGCTTGCTTTGAGCTTGCTTCAATTCTTCCACTCAAGTCAACCTGCACAGACTGAAAAATGAAACTCGATTTCTTGGTTAGAGTTGTTACAAATGTTGGTTATGGATCTGGATCATATACATGAGGTATAGGGAAGGTGTTTGAATGATTACAATACAATTTAATCCAGCCAAACTTCAAATTCGAATCATAAGGCAGTTTGGAAAGTTTGAAAGCATGACATATGATTTCTGATTTTTACTTGTTTTTCTTATGATCTTAAGTTCTAAACAAGTTTTATATTGATCATGAAGCATGTTTGACACCAAAATTTAATATGTTTTCAACTGATTTTAAAAAATGCAATGTTTCCACTTTTGCACTATGTTGCTTGATTTTCAAGAAAGAAGAGTGAAAGCATGGATTTGCATTGCTTTGGTGTGGTTTTGGACTTGAAATTGTGATCTATTTATAGGCCAAAAGTTCTGAAATTGTTAGGCACAATTACATGGCAATTGGAAAATCAAAGATGCCTTAAGGGGTAAGAAAGGCTTTTTACAAAGGAAAATGAAGCTTCCCTTTTTTACCATGTGCTATTTTTTCCAATTTTGATCCAATCCTCAATTATTACTTCTCACTGATTTTTATCAGTTCTTATCCCAATTTGGCAAGGTGGCAAGTGTTCTAGAAGAAGAAATCAAGAAATGACCTATAATTTGAAATTTTGAACTTTGAAAATCATGTTCATGGAGCCTTATGTTTCAATTTCAAAAGTATAGCTAGACTCCATGGATTTGAGAGTTCTTGGACATTTTGGAAAGCTTGTTTCACAAGCTAAAACTTTCATGTTTTGAGTTTTTTCCAATTCAAATTGGAACTATGTGAAAAAATGGCATGAAGTTTGGAAAAAATAAGAAATTTCAACACTTAGAAATTTTTCTAAGTATGAAAACTTTTGACTTTTTGTTGACTTTTTCAAATTCTTTGATTTTTTATGATCATGATGGATCATTTGAAGTATTTTGATGATGGAAAAAGTTTTGTTTTGAAAAATTTGACCAAAAGTCAAAGTTTGACTTTTCAGTGCAGATGAAATTTCATCAGATGTTTTTGAAATTGACTGATAAAGTCTGTGAACTTCTGTGATGTTTTGAATCCAGAAATTATGTCAAGATGTTGTATCTAAGATATAATGCCCAATATCTTTCCAAAAAAGTCATTTCTTGCTCAAAAAGTCAGAGAAAACTCATGCCCGATCAAAACCCTAATTGGTCGATCCTTGATTGATCTGTGAGAAAAAATGGATATCTGAAGATTAGAGGCTGATGATTTGATCAAGATAGATCAAATGAGGTGAGAAAAACTCAAACCCTAATTGGTTGCCTCTTGAATCAGCTGAAAATCTGATGAAACCCTAATTTTGACCTGTGAATGCTACACCCGATTAATGCTGTCTGAGCTGTTAGTTATGCAATGATGCAAATGTAAGGTGGTATATTAGGTCAAAATTTGGGGTATGACACCTCCGAAGTTCAAAGTCCCTGTGTTTGACAAGTAAAATGGGGCGACTTGTCTGAAAACTCATATCATTGCATATTTCCGCAAGATGGCGGTGTATACTAAAGATGAAAGGCTTCTAATGCACTTTTTTCAGGAAAGTCTGACTGGAGCATCTCTAGAATGGTATATGCATCTTGAGAGAATTCACATAAGGATATGGCATGAATTGGTGAATGCTTTTATCCAACAATATTAGTTCAAAATTGACATGGCTCCAAACCGTACACAGTTGTTGGGTTTGTCTCAAAAATCGTGTCAGACATTCAAGGAATATGCTTAGAAATGGAGAAAACTTGCTGCAAGAGTTCAACCACCCATGGTCGAGCGATAGATGATTGATATGTTTACCATAACTCTGTTTGGGAATTATTATGTTGCTTGTAGCACTTCTACAAGCTTTGCTGAGATGGTTCATTATGGTGAACGGATCAAGAGTGGGCTGAAATCTGGTAAAATCCAATATGCTGAGGGAGGAAGTTCCTCTGGTGTAAAGAAAGCTTACAATGGTCATCCCAAAAAAGAAAAGGGAGAATCTAGCGCTGTATATGGTAGAAGAAGTAAAGCATAGGTTAAAACAGTGACCATATCTGCTTCTCAACCACAAGCTCAGCAAGCACCTCGTCAACAGAATCAGAGGCAACAAGAGAATCGTACTCCTAGGAGGTTTGATGCCGTTCCGATGAGTTATGCTGATTTATTTTCCCGTTTGAATGATCTCAAGTTGGTAGTGCCAAAGGCTGCATTTTCGCCTCCTCCTCCGGACAAGCGTCCCAGAAATTATGATGCCAATTCCAGTTGTGAGTTCCATTCTAGAACGTTGGGGGCATAACATTGAAAATGGTTACACATTCAAGTACAAAGTGCAAGACCTAATTGATTCAAAAACTATTGAATTCGAAGCTCGACCGTAAAATGTTGGACCTAATGTCACCCAAAACCCGATGTCGTGACATGCCAGTGGGGTTGTTCAAGCCGTAATGGAAGATGGGGAGGTCCTGAGTCTGATAATGGATGTTGACCTAGTAAAGATACCACTAACTTTTGTTAAGGAATACCTGATCAAAAGAGTCATTTTCTCTGGTTGTGAAGTAGGTTGCGAGAGATGTGAACATTATTCAAATGGTTGTGTAAATCTGAAGGATGGTATTCAGTATTTGATCACTAGCGGCCAATTGCAATTTGATCGGATTAAAAAGGATAAGAAGGTTGGAATACAAGATGCATCTGTGATTACTATCCCTTATTCTCTGATTGTCATATCGGCACCAACAAAACCTGTTCCGTTGGCAATTACTAAACCCGGTCCTTGCCATATGAAAGTGACAAAGTTGTGCCATGGCATTATGGGTCGGATGTTTATTATCATGGTGTGAAACAGGAATATGTCTCCTCCTCTTCTAAGAAGGATGACATGTTGGATGTTGCTAATACCTATAACTTCGCTGGAAGTGGTGGTATGACGAGAAGTGGACGAATATTCTCTAATCCTGTAATACAATCTAGTGCAGACGCTTTGGCCAAGGCTACGGGCAAGCAGCCCATGTAGCAACCTGAATTACAAAGTGCCCATCCTGACCTGGAGAAGGATGTTGAGGAGATTATGAAGTTCATTCGTAAAAGTGATTTTCAGGTGATTGATTAGCTTGCCCAGCCGCCCGCTTAAATTTCTATCCTCTCTTTGATGTGAGACTCCGAAGCACATAAGAATGCTTTAATGAAGCTGTTGAGCACCGCCTTCGTGCCGCAAGAGATATTCGTGGGCCAGTTTGAGAATGTGTGTGCAAGTATATCAGCTAACAATGGATTGGGGTTTACTGATTTCGATCTTCCGCCAGAAGGTCGAAACCATAACAGAGCGCTGCATATCTCCATGGAATGACGGGGCACTACTTTGTCCCGTGTGTTGATAGATACTGGTTCCTCTCTGAATGTAATTCCCAAGTCCGCATTGATGAAAATTGACTATGGTGGTCTTGAACTCCGGCCTAGTGATTTGATTGTTAAAGCATTTGATGGTTCCAGGCGATCTACCTTTGGAGAATAGGACCTGCGTGGAGCTGAACAACTGGACTTCGGAAGATTGCATCCCAGTCACGATGGTCAAAGAGTAATTTTCTTTTGTTTCTGTTATCATGCAAATGATTCCTGTGCTCTTCCCGAGGCACAATGAATCATATGTAGGGCCACCATGTTTGCATATCCAGTCTTTTACCATGAAATAAAAGAACGTCTTTTCATTCAAATGTTTTGTTCCCTTTCCTTCTATTTTACATCACAATTTTAAAATGCAAAATGGCAATGCGTTATTTTTATTTTTTATCATCTAAAAAAAACTAAAATAAGCATTAAAATCAATCATGCAGATATAATCCCACACTCTTAATGGATCCCTTCGATAACAACTCTGCTATCACTCTTTATGACTTCGATAATCCGATCAACCAAGCCGAAGAAGAAGGTGAGGAATGAACTCCCTGAAGAGCTATCAAGAATGTTAAAGCAAGAGGAGAAGGTTATTCAACCACATCTGGAAGAGATTGAGAAAGTGAATCTGGGTAATTTTGATGTGATTAAAGAGGTTAAGATCGGGACCGCTTTAGAAGACAGCGTGAAGCAAAGACTAATTGAATTAATCCAAGAGTATTCAGATATATTCGCCTGGTCTTACGAAGACATGCCTAGGTTGGATACCGATATTTTTGTGCACAAGCTGCCTTTGAAAGAAGACTGTTATCCTGTTAAGAAAAAGCATCGAAGAACTCATCCTGAGATGTCTAAGAAGATTAAAGAGGAAGTCTAAAAACAACTTGATGCATGATTTTTGAAAGTCATTTCTTATCCTCCATGGGTTGCCAACATTGTTCCTGTGCCCAAGAAGGACGACAAGGTGCGAATGTGTGTGGATTATAGGGTTCTAAACAGAGCCAGTCCAAAAGATGACTTTCCACTTCCCCATATTGACATATTGGTGGATAATACGGCTCATGAAAAGTGTTTTCGTTCATGGATGGTTTCTTTGGGTACAATCAGATCAAGATGGCACCGGAAGACATGGCTAAAACAAATCTTATCACCCCCTGGGGGACTTTCTGCTACAAAGTGATGCATTTCGGATTGAAAAATGTCGGGGCAACGTACCAACGTGCAATGGTAACTCTTTTTCACGATATGATTCATAAAGAGATTGAAGTATATGTCGACAACATGATTTCTAAATCTCAAGATGAAGAAGAGCATCTGATACACCTACAAAAGTTGTTTGATAGGTTGAGGAAATTCAGATTGAGATTGAATCTGAACAAGTGTACATTTAGCATATGATCTGGAAAGTTGTTAGGCTTTGTTGTAAGTGAAACATGCATCGAGGTTGATCCTGCTAAAGTAAAAGCAATTCAGGAAATGCCTGAACCAAGAACTGAGAAAGAGGTTCGTGGCTTTCTAGGGAGGTTAAACTACATCTCTAGATTCATCTCTCACATGACTACCACATGCGAGCCTATTTTCAAGTTGCTGAGAAAGGATCAAATGGTCAGGTGGAATGATGATTGTCAAGTCGCATTCGACAAGATAAAAGAGTATCTGCAGGAACCTCCGATTCTCATGTCTCCCATGGAGGGCAGGTCGTTGATCATGTATTTGACAGTGCTTGAAGGTTCAATGGGGTACGTATTGTGGCAACATGACGAGTCTCGTCGAAAAGAGCATGCAATATACTACCTAAGAAAAAAGTTTACCAACGGTGAAACAAAATACTCACTGCTCGAGAAAACTTGATGTGCTTTAGCGTGGGCTGCTCGCCGACTAAGACAGTATATGTTGACTCACACAACGTTGTTGATATCCAAGATGGATTCGTTCAAGTACATATTTGATATGCCAGCTTTGATAGGCCGGATTGCTAGATGGAAAATGATTTTAACAGAGTATGACATCCAATATACTACTCAAAAATTTATCAAGAGTAGTGTGTTGGCAGATTACATTTCTCACCAGCCTGTAGACGATTATCAGCCAATGAGATTTGAATTTCCTAATGAGGATATCATGTACATCCGAGATTGTAACATCCCCGGTCGAGATGAAGGGCCCGAACCAGATTCCAAGTGGTCTTTGGTATTTGATGGAGCCTCCAATGCATTGGGCAATGGTGTTGGTGCGGTAATTACCACTCTCGGCGGTCATCACATCCCGTTCACGCCCCAAATCTGCTTTGATTGCACCAATAACATGGATTAATATGAGGCTTGAATCTTTGGTATCGAGGTGACAATTGAATTAAGAATTAAGCATCTGAAAGTGTATGGAGACTCTGCACTTGTGATTTTCCAGATTAACGGTGATTGGGAGACTCGTCACCCAAATTTGATTCCTTACCGTGAACACGTGATGGAATTGATTCCTTACCTCGAGGAAACCACTTTCGAGCACATCTCACGAGAAGAGAACAACCTGGTTGATGCTTTGGCCACCTTTGCATCCATGTTTAAAGTCAAATGGGCTAATGAAGCACCCTCGATAACCATTCAGAGATTGGATGAGCCAGCCTTTTATTTTGAGATTGAAGTAGAGAAAGATGGAAATCCTTGGTTTTATGATGTCAAGCGATATCTTGAAACTCGAGAGTATCCAAAGGAAGCTTCTATGATAGGCAAGAAGCTCTTAAGAAGATTCTCAGCGAAATTCTTCCTCAACAATGGTGTGTTATACCGCAGATATCATGATCGGCTGTTGCTCAGGTGTGTTGGTAAAGATGAAGCTGCAAAGATCATCGAAGAGATGCACGAGGGCTTATTTGTAAATCATTCTAGTGGGCACACTATGGCTAAAAAGATCTTGCGATCTGGGTATTACTGGTCTACCATGGAGGTCGATTGTTTTAATCATGCCCGAGTTTGTTACAAATGCCAAATATATGCTGACAAGGTACATGTGCCACCATCACCTTTGAATGTCTTAACCTCTCCTTGGCCATTTTCTATGTGGGGCATCAATATGATCGGAAAGATTGAGCCGACAGCATCCAACGGACATCGCTTCATTCTGGTTGCAATAGATTATTTTACCAAGTGGGTTGAAGCAGTATCCTATGAAAGCGTCACCAAACAAGTGGTTTCCCGGTTCATCAAGATGGGTCGAATATTAACAACAAGATGATGAAGGAGCTTTGTGAGTCCTTCAAGATCAAGCATCACAATTCGTCCCCGTATCGCCTGAAGATGAACGGTGTTGTTGAAGCGGCGAATAAGAACATTAAGAAGATTGTGCAGAAAATGGTAGTAACCTATCGAGATTGGCATGAGATGTTGCCTTTTGCTTTGCATGGTTACAGGACCACCGCTCGCACTTCAACTGGGGCAACCTCGTTTTCTCTCGTTTATGGCATGGAAGCAGTGCTTCTAATCGAAGTTTAGATCCCTTCATTGAGAATCATGAAAGATGCAGAGCTTGATGAAGATGAGTGGTTGCAAAACCGCTTAGACCAGTTGTGCTTCATTGATGAGAAACAGTTGGTAGTTGTCGGCTATGGACAAGTTTATCAGCAGAGGATGAAGAAAGCATACGACAAGAGGGTGCGACCTCAAAATTACAAGCCTGGTGACCTCGTGCTAAAGAGGATAATTCTTCCTCAGGGTGATCCTCGGGGTAAGTGGATGCCGAATTACGAATGGACATTTGTTGTAAAGAAAGTTTTCTCAGGTGGCGCCATGATGCTCGCAACAATGGACGGAGAAGATTTTTCACTACCCGTAAACACGGACGTATCAAGAAATACTATGCATAGACTTGCTTCGTTAAAAAAGAAATAAGGGCCAACGACTACGTCCCACATCGGATTAACGGTCGCACCTTGTTGCAACATCTCAAGCTACTCCGAAGACCAATGATCAATCCAATCACCTTTTTCGGGAAAAGCGAAGTGATGAGATAGTTGGAGTTATAAAAGTGATAGCAGGGTTAAAACCCGATGATAATTCATTGTCGCATTGCCATGCGTTTTAGTTTTCCTCTTATTTTGCTTTTGCAATAGCCTCATTTCAGGAATTGCCTCCTCTTGTACTTGCCTATTTACAGGCCTACTCCCAATTAATAAAATGAGTTTTTGCTTGTCAATTAATTTCTTGCATTTACTGATTTGTTTGTGAAAGACGTCCAAAGTTTTGTGGTAAATTTTTGCATATATAAACATTGTTGGTTTTACGATGATCAGAAACTTTTGAATACCATTATGAAACTTGAGTGACGTGGATGGCATGCAGATTTGTCGCATCATGTCAGGGGCACTCCACTAACACCGTGTTACAGGAACTGTTTCGTGTTTGCAGATTTCCAGATGCACCAAGTTGGAGATCAACTGAAGTCTTCCCCAGTGAGTCTGTTCCTAAACAGAAATGGTCTCCAGAAGTTCTCAGGTATTCCCCTGGATCGGTGAAGTCAACCAGCGCTTTGTGCTAAGGATCATTGATGGGTGTCTTCTCATCATCCCCAACAGAGTCCATTTCTCTTCTCCCCAGTGAGCACAGATGAAGGATCCTTGATTAAAGTTGTTTTTTGCAAAGGATCAAATGCAATTGCATTGCGCAGATCCCCAATGCAGGTTATCGGTGTCCATTTCAGTTGGAGCTCCCCAGTGGATGTTCATCAGTATCTCAAATGTGCTCTGATAGAAGATTGCATTCGTTTATCCCCTGTGGAGACGGTACTTGAACCATTGATCGCAGATGTTCCTCCCTAGTGGGTTCATATTTCCTGATATCTCTAGTGTGTGAGTGTCAGTCTACTCCGTTTCTTCCCTAGTAGGAGTTGAAGCACATCTCTCCTGACATTCCCAGTGAGTCGGTGCATCTTAGTTTTCCCCAGCCGGAGTCATGATGGGTAACGGTGGAATCCTTTCTTCAAGTATCCTCATTTATTCCCCAACAGATCTTCGTCTAGTGAACAAGTTTCCCATGATGTCATCTCCTCAGCATGTTCGCTTGACGACATTCGATTGCCCCAAGTGATTTTCTTTCGAGTCACCATTGTGGTTGTATCTTTGGTTGCTTGCCAATGCTATTTTCCCCAGTGGAGCTTCCTAATTTGAACCTGATGGTTCGGTGACTTGCGGTCACCGGCTTGCTCGCTTCATACTTTTTTGCAAACATGCATCATCGCATCTGCATTATTTCTTAGGAAATTCATGCATTTTTATAGTATTATAAGCCAGGAATAGTGAACTTTTGTCCCCCAGTGGTGTTCCTGTGTCTCTCTGAAATCCCAGCAAAGATATTTTCTTTGGTGTGTGGCATCCCCTCGGAATCCGTTGTGTCCCATCTTTTCCTGGCGCAATATGTCTGTAACACGGTGGGAGAACTTACTTGTTTGTTTAGCGTTTGATCGCAAATGTTGCGGATAGCAAGAGTCACCACCGACTTTTCTTTTGTCCAATTAAGGGAAGGCGAAAAGAACAGGAAAAGACTTTCGTTAGATTCTGAGTAAGGGAGTTAGTTATGAAAAGGGAAGGTGTTAGCACTCTTTCTATCTGTAGTTATCTACGGGCTCTTAATTGCTTTAGCTCACTTTAAATTACTTTTTTGTGTGTGTTTGAAAAGATTTTTGAAAAGGCATTTTTCTTTGACTTCATAACGATTCACGCTGGAATGTATACAAAGTGTTTCGAAATGTTTTATTTTGGAAAAGTTTTGAAAAGTGTGAGGTGTAAAAAGAATGTTTTGATTGAGCAAGCAAAAGAGACTTATTTACCCACTCAGAACGGTCGTTTCCGTGTTATTTTGCTTTCCTTTAGAATAAGACTATCCATACCATTGTTTGGCAGGTAACCTTATTCGTTGGATGTAAAGGGACATTCGAAGGGACATCGGATGGTCAGAGAAGGCAACTTGTAGGAGTATCCTAGCACATTCGTAGGGACGATCATCACTTTTCATAGGCAACAATCGAGGGACGAGATCATGTATTCGTAGGCAACATCGAGGGACTATGATCTTTTAAGTTGAAGGGACTGTGATGATATTTCGTAGGCAACCGTGCTAAGATACCCCTACGTTCGAGGGACTTGACCATTTATAAGGCAACGAGAGAGAATACCCTAGGGGGTGCATGTGTGAGAAGAGTGTATCGTATTCAGATAATTTATCTAATATTTAGTGGTCTATGTTAATTTTATCTTGCCATACATGCCTAATTACTAGCAGTTGAATAGGTGTAGAAAATAAATTGCGGAAATATAAAGTCCTACGCTGTTACATGGCTTTGTGGCAGATACATAATAGGAGGTGCGAAAAGTAAAGTGCGGAAAGTATAGTCCTACGCTATTACATGATAAAAAAAACTTGCGACCTATACAACCTTTCTAGAATTAAAAAAATACAAGAAATATAAATAGCGGAAAAGAAAACTAGTCCTAATATTTTTGTATTTTTGAAAATTAGAATTTATGTGAAAACAACCTAAGTCTAGTTGATTTTAATTAAAAAAGAAGATATTAGTGAATATTAATACTAAATTAATTAGTTGAAATATTAGTGAAAATTATCTAATTAACCCTAAATTAATTAACCTAATTACTAATTAAATCAATTAATTATTAAATAAGCAAAAATAAGAAAAATATGAAAAAGAAAAAGAGAGCTTCGATAGAACCCGTGGAGCTTGGGAGTTCCTTTGCTGGAGGCACCCAGAAGTAGGTACTTCTGGGGTTTATGGTGTTGGACGCACCCAGAAGCCGGAGCTTCTGGGGCTGGAAAGAGTCCAAAAGCTGGAGTTTCTGGGGACTCCGGATCTGGGGCGTCCAAAAGCTGGAGCGTCTGGGGGCTTCACGTTTGGGGCCATCCAGAAGTTGGAACTTCTGGAAGAATTCTGCGCTGGGAGACTCAGAAGTTGACACTTCTGATGCTGATGGGGTCTAGAAGCTGGAGCTTCTGGGGCGTGACTTCTGGCAATTTGAAAACCTGCAAGGCAAAATAAAAATATTGCAAAAGGTGGGGTTTGAACCCACGACCTGATAGAGAAAATGGCATAGTGAGCGCAAGGTGAACCGTTGGGGCGGTAATACATCCATTCATCCTTCTAAACCCATAAATAGGTAAGAATTGATAGCCTCTGTATTAGAAGCACTGGAGCAATGCTCCGGTCGTCTTCTTCGATTGTGCTCAAACACCAAAACCTTAAAAACGCATGAAAATACAAACCAAAATAACCCAGATCCACTAATTAGGATGCTAAGAATCTAATGGTGACATTCTCTTGCCATGAAACGGACTCTAACAGTGAATGCGAAGCTGCACAGTTCATGAACCCTAGCAATGGTGTTTCACGATTAAGCCATGGAAAGCTTGCTACGATTGATTTAACCTGCTCTAATGAAACTCAGGAACACATTGGAATTGTTAGTTTCGGTTAAAACATAATAAAAAGAAGAATGCAAATTCATGAAAAATATGCAAACGGAGGTATGTGTATGGCATGATTCAACGTGTTATGGCCATGTTTCTGGACATGTACCTACCCTACAATACTTCAGGAACACGTTTGAGTGCTTGGATTTGCTTGAAACTGGCTGGAAGACAAGACACGATTTTGCCAACTTTGCAAGAAATTTGTGAAATTTCTAGGGTTTGTGAGAGCTTGGCTGCATGTGTAAGGGTTGTCTAAAATGCCTTCTGAACTTGTAAGAAAGCTAAGTATTTATAGAGGAATGGAATTAGGTTAAGGCATTAAGAGAAAATATTCTCCTTGAATGGAGAATATTTGATTTGAAAAAATTCACAAAATCTTTCCAAATTTGCTCAATCTTCCCTCAATCTTATTGAACGAAATTGACATCTTGTAATGAGCTATCTTGGACCCCAAGCCATGCAAATGTCCATCCAATCTTGCCTTATCTTTTATTTTGTATTTTATTTAAATAAATTTGAATTTAAGTTTATTAAATTCAAAAATAAATAAATAAATAAGGTAGAGGGCGTGGCATGCTGTATAGTGGTCATGAATAATCTTATGATCAAGTTTAAATCCTAAAATCTCAGGCCCATTTGGAAATTTTGGGCTTTTGCAAGGTATTTATCTTCATGCACCTCCTAAAAAATGTTCAACTTGCACAATTTGTATCTTGCTCAATTATCAACATTTTGGGTGTTCTTAGACGTTTTAGAAAGCTCAAGATGTCTTCTAAACAGCCCTTTCGGTTTCATATTTATTTGAGTTTCCATGCTCATGGAGACTTCTTTGCAAAAAGATGACTTTTGTTGACTTTTCTAGACGGACCTATAATGTATTGATCTATATCTTCCAAATGAAGTATTTTCTGCCCAAGCTTGTGAGACATGAAGTTGTAGAGAATTGAATTCTCTTCAAAATGAGCTTTGGTGGAGAAATTTCTGATGAAGTATGTGAAAGTTATGCTTGGTCAAAGTTCTGTTGACTTTTGTCTAGAGAAGCCCTAATTTGGAAACTTTGACTTTTGATCAGATCTTGACTTTTCTCGAGGAATCATGATCAACCCTTGATCAAATGATGAATATTACTTCAAAATATTGATGTTGACCAAAAATTGTGAAGTTTGACTGCATGTTGACCACAGTTGACGTTGTGCGCAATGCAGTTTACTTTCAGCTATCTGAGCCATTGAATGAGCAAGTTGGACTTGTAAGGCTTGAAAGTTGACATGATTATCCCTTGAGGAATATGATGAGGTATGATGATCACTTGAAGCATTGGAAGTTCTTCTTGACTTGAGAATGGCAAAACCCTAGTTTGGGTTGATTTCTTAGGAAAGGGTTTGTCTGGTCAACCCTTGTAAAATCCTTGAGTATGGAGATATGAGTTGTCTTGAGAAATAGGAGGGAAAATTTCGGGGTATAACAATGTCCATTATCTCCTTTGGTGTTGAAACTTCCAGCTCTTACCCTGGTGCAACACGTCTTCAGCGTTGAAAGCAAGCCCTACACTTGTTTTCTCCTTTTCGCACAAGAGTTGATTCGCTACCAATTCTTGAACAGGTCTAAGTATTACGCTCTCTCCTGTACGCATGATACAGATTACTCTGTGTTGTGTATGGAGTCTGGTCAACATTTCCAATATTTATCTTCGTTGAACCTGCCAGTACATCTCCTGGTGCAACGTTCTTAGGACAGGTTCTTCCCCTGTACCTTTTCGGGAACAAGAATACACTTGTTTCTCTCCTTAGTGTACAACGTTCTGAGTCAGTAGAGCTTAATCGGCACTTTCTAGCCTTCGCATCACAAACTCGTCCGGTTATTCCCTGGTGTAATGTGGTTAGTCTAGTCAGTATATCTAGTCTTTACTTCTGCTAGCATGTCAGTTCACCCCTGACATTGTGGGTCAGCTTTTGAGAACAAGAATACACTTGTTTCTCTTCTTTGTAAAGCCTAATCGGCGTTTCCTGGTCTTTGCATCACGATCGTCCAGTTATTTTCTGACGTAATGTGATTAGTATAGTTAACGTATCTAGTCTTTGCTTCCACTCGTATGTCAGCTCTCCCCTGACATTGTGGATTGAATTGGGTAGAGGCCAATTCCTTTTAGGTCAGGATTACACCTGTACCTGTCTTCGCAGAATTCAACATTTATTCGGTGCTCTCTCTTGTTTTAACCCAGTTAAGCCCTGACGCAACATATCTTTTCTCCAATGAGGCTCATTGGAATCTTAAAAAGTCCACATTTATTCCTTGATACAAATTTTGGGATTCATAGCATAAATTTTCGAGTCCATTTTGGTATTCAATCACCTCACACCTTGTCGCTCGAAAGTCAGACAACCACCCCTGCTCCTAAGCTTGAGGATGATTGAATAGGGGCAGTTGTTGTACCCAAAAATTTACCCCGTTCTTTCCCGTACTTCTGGCTTATAATTCGATTGCATAAACATACATGTAGTCACATACATAGCATTGATCATGGGGTTACCAGGTTCAAGGTATCCCAAGTGGTGAAAGAAATGGCGTGTTTCGGTTATCTCAGATCACTTTGAGTATGGTATCAACATTCTTCGATTCGCATGCCCAATACAACGTATTCTGATCAGAAAGCTATTTTGATGTGGTTCTATAAGCTCTGGGATCATTTCAATTTTTTCTCCAGTTTATCTGTTCAGATCGAAGGTCGTTTCTTCAGAAGAAAAGAATTTATTCACTTATTTCCCAATAAAGTGAATTTTTGGGTTTTCGACGCGTTTTGGGCACTCTAAAAGGCGTATCTCTCAGCTCATTGAATATGTTCTGACGATTTTTGATCAGAAATTACCTCTCACTATCATATACATCTTTCATTTGAAAGCCGGAAGCATGTTGTGTGAGGAAGGGTCCCAAAGAAATCGATTTCTCCAGTGGATCAAACTGAATTTTAGTGCCGAACCGTGCGTTCTGCTCACTAAATAGTTCGTATCTTCCAGCTGGAAACTCGAAACTAAGCAGGGACGATTTCTAAAATTCTGTATCAAAACCCTCTACAACTTTAATTTGCAACTCAAGAGCTGATTCCTCACCAATCAATGCCAGAATTTTATTCTTTGGAGTTGATTTTGAGCTGAACCGAGTAATTTTCATATGATACGCGAACTTCAGAAAATCATATCTCGCTCGATTGTTATCAAAACATGGTGGGACTGGTGCCAAAAGTTTAAAACTTTTTGTATCTTCAATTGTCTCAGAGATACTCACTTGCAGATTTTGGTCAGAAGATCCTCGTTCGAGGCATTTTCTCCGAAGAGCGCATTGAAAATTCCGCATGTGTTAGTTGCCTAAAAACTGTGCTGAAACTTCAAAAATTCATATTTTCTTGACCGTTCATCTGATGAAGTCGAAATTTTGTTCTCGCAAGCAAAATCACATTTCAGACACTTTTCGTTTATATTCTGTCTTTAAATTCGTCATCAATTTGGCTATTTTGGATTAATTATGAAAATTATTCGGATAATCATGATTTAGGCTTGATAATGGATCTAAGGCACTCTTAGGCCCAATCCCCAAGCTATAAATAGATTTTTTCCTTCACAAATCATAAAAACACAATCACTTCCTTAGTTTTTCACCATCAATCACTCTCTAATTCTCTCTCAAACCAACGCAAAAAACTCAAGAACAAATTTCAAACTTCAACTTTCCCTCCAAGCAACCACCACAGGCCGCCACCGAACCTCTGCCTGACAACTGTCACTACGCAGACCACGCTAAGCGCGACCTGCGATTTTTTATTTTCTCATCGCAACTTATTCTCATAGAATCTTGCTCCTCTTCTCATTCTTCTATTCGAATCTGACCTAGAAGAAACTGTTTCCTTTGGATTTCTCTTCAATTTTAAGATTTAGGAAATTATTCTTCATCTTCTTCATTCTCCATTGAAGACTTCAAGGTTTCTTCAAGAATTCAAGGTTGATTTCAAGGATTATCATCAATTCGGTGCTGATTTGGTATTTTCTTTGAGGAGCACAGGAAATTCCTCATCAATTTGATTCAAACTTCAAGTTCAAGTAAGTGTCTAGTTCAATTAATCACTTATTTTAATCTATTATTGACTTTTAGCTTTTCTTGAATTTGAACACTGAAATTTCTTGCAAATTTCATGTAGATTCTAATTTTTGAACTTTCATTCTTGAATTCTTTGTTTTGAATTGGATTTTGCAACGTTCTTTGTGTCGGTGTGAGGATTTTTATACATAGCACACACTCACACTTGTGCATTTGTTGTTTTCCTTGCATCTAGGCTACAAATCTGTGCATCTTGCATCATCTATCACATGCTCATGCATTAGAGAGCATTTAGATTGATTGAATTGCATTAATTCATGATGGTTTGAGGCATAATTTGCATCCTAAAGCGTGTCGACATGTAGATTCAAAGGCATCTTGATCACTAGGCACATCATGCATTGCACATAGTACATGCATATGCATCTCAAGTGTTTGTGTTAATGTAAAACTTAGGCTTGACATGATCTTTCAATAACAGTTTGTGGCATGACTTGCTTATATTTATATCTTGCATAATGAACATTAGAATTGTTGACACAACTTTCATTCTTAACATGTTCATGCATTGTTATCTTACAATGAGCATTATAATTGTTGTTTCAACTTACATTCTTGACATGTTCATACATTAATCTTGCATAATGAACATTAGGATTGTTGATCCAACTTGCATTATGAACATTAGAATTGTTGACACAACTTTCATTCTTAAACATGTTCATGCATTGTTATCTTACAATGAGCAATAGAATTGTTGTTTCAACTTGCATTCTTGACATGTTCATACATTAATCTTGCATAATAAACATTAGAATTTTTTATCCAACTTGCATTCTTAACATGTTCATACATTGATTCTTAGCATATGAACATTCGAATTGTTGTTTCAACTTGCATTCTTAACATGTTCATACATTGATTCTTAGCATATTAGCATTAGAATTGTTGTTTCAACTTGCATTTTTAACATGTTCATACATTGATTCTTAGCATATGAACATTAGAATTGTTGTTTCAACTTGCATTCTTAACATGTTCATACACTGATTCTTAGTATATGAGCATTAAAATTGTTGTTTCAACTTGCATTCTTAACATGTTCATACATTGATTCTTATATATATATATATATATATATATATATATATATATATATATATATATATATATATATATATATATATATATATATATTAATTTTTTTTAAAGATTGTGGAATATGAAAATAAAATTATGAAATTAATCAATTTCTTACGTTCATTAATCAATTTTTTACATTTCATTAAAAAACTTCATAATTATTAAAAATTTAGATAATTTATTAACCAACTTCATAACTTCATTAACCAATTTTTTACATTTCAATAACCAACTTTATTTTATTATTAAAAATTATTTTTAATATCAGGTTCTTTATTAACCAACTTCATCACTTTATTAACCAATTTTTACG
Organism: Vicia sativa; assembly: GCA_021764765.1. Lineage (NCBI taxonomy): Eukaryota > Viridiplantae > Streptophyta > Magnoliopsida > Fabales > Fabaceae > Vicia > Vicia sativa. Next base: position 274,956,488 of record CM038793.1, read on the forward strand.
ATTCATTAACCAACTTTATTTTACTATAAAAAGTTACTATTCATCGGTATTATTCATTGATACTGTTCACAAATATTGTTCATCATTTAATATTATTTTATTAAAAAATATTATTTACCGTATAAATACGGTGAACAGTGTATACGGTGTAAGTATTGAGAGTAAGAAATGACGTAAAGATATTATTGTTGATATTATAATATTATATTTACAAGTGTCTTATTTAAATTTTGTGCGGTTCTTACAAAATGATTAAGTGTGTTGATTTTAATAAAAAAATTATATTATTTATTAAAATATATTTATTTATTATAATTAGTAAAGTAGTTAAAACGCATAAAAGCTAACAAATAAGAGTATAATAAAAAAAAACTAATAAATATTGTATTAGTATTCTAAATAAATATTTATTTTGAGACATAAAAAAAATTCAATTCAAACACTATTATGAAACACATAGATTATATATTATCTTGTCATTAAAAAAGGTATTTCTATTTGAACATGATTAATATGTTCAAATATGTGATAATACCATGGTGATATAAGAATAAAAAAATGTCAAACACCGTAAAGAAAAAGTCCTCCCAGCAAAGTGTTTTTGTAGCGTGATAATTATGTGGACAAAAAAATTTGTTGCGACATGATTATCACGTCACTAAATATTTTTAATAATAAAATATTCAATCTACAACATTCACATGAGGGGTCAGATTTTTTTATAAAAAAATAAAGTTGCGACATGGTAATCATGTCGCAAGTAAAAAAAAAAAAGACTGTAACGTTCACATGGGAGAAGTATCAAAATTTTAAATTTTGATTTGTGACGTGTATATCACGTCGCAACTTTTAAGTGGAAAATTTTGAAAAATAAAAGGATAAAGTATACTAACAGAGAAGTGATGGGTGAAAAAGAATTTTAAGATTTTATAACGTTGATAGGTTGTGACGTGAATATCACATGGCAGGATTGTGACGTGATATTCACGTCGCTCATTGAACAATATTTTATTACCGTTGATGGATTACGACGTGAATATCACGTGGCAGTGTTGCGACGTGATATTCACGTCGCTGATTGAACTATATAAATTACCAAAATTTACGTATACAACACACAACCTTTACAAACTCTTATTCCTCTTCTTCTTCCCAACTCCTTCCTTTCTTCTTCCATTCATACACATTCTTCCATTCTTTAATCTTCAATCAATTCAAAGGTATAATTTATGTTTTTATTTAGAATTTTAATTACTAATAATTTCTCTTTTTGTTTTTTTTTGGAATTATAAAACGGTTTCAAGGTTCCAGCTACAAATTCAAGGTATTATCAAACAAATTTCAAGTTTCAAGAAATATTTTTTTCATTAAATTTCTAATTTTTATTGGGTTGTTGTTTGTACTTAACTTATTTGTTGCTGTTAATTTGATAAAAACTGTTTTTATAAATATATATATTACAAATCAAATTTTTATTTATTTATAGTATAGAGATTTAACTAAAACCAACAATGTTAATATATATATATATATATATATATATATATATATATATATATATATATATATATATATATATATAATCATACATAAATACCCAATCGAGATGTAGGGCCGGAGGAGGGTTCGTAGGTGTCCGGTGTAGATCTCGGACGGAGATGTGAGACCCGTGCCCGACCTTGTTTTCCGGAATTGAGATAGGAGACCAGGACCTACCCTAGGATACAGACCGACCACCTGTTCGGAATAGAGTCCCGGATTGGAGTGGACGTTATAGATTGGGGAAGTAATGAGAGCATGGAGCCATTAAGAGGCGTTACAGTGTGAGCCATCATGGCTTGAAACGGTTTATTCCTTCATCTCCAAGCCTTAGTTAATGCGCTAGGGCAGTTGAGGAAGGTGAAGAGGGACTCCATGAATCGTTGATATAAATAGGGCTCCCGCCAGCGGGATAAGAAGGACACTCATCAGCTTGGAACTCGAGTTACTTCACTTGAGCTTCCAAATCCCTAAATATCAACAAAGAGGTTTTTCCTGCAAGAACATTTGGCGCCTACCGTGGGGCTTCGGTGAAATTAATCCCAGGCCATCACATACAGAAAAGTGTACTAGCACAATGTCCCAAACTTCGCCAACTAATCCACCAGATCTGACCCAGTTGCTGGCCAAGATCGATGACCTGCGCCAGCATAACGACACTTTACAAGACAACGTCCAGGCTCTTCAACAGAGGAGTTTGGACGAGGCAGAGGAACAGGAGGCAGAGCTCCTGGAACCGCAACCCTTGTCCCAGGCAATCTGGGAGGATGCTATTCCTGAGAATTTTAAACCCCCCGTCTTGGCATCGTACGATGGGAAGTTCGACCCTCAGGAGCATATCATTTCGGTTAACAACACGATGGCACTTATTGGAGCAGCAGACTCCCTCAAGTGCAAACTGATGGCCGGCACCTTCAGAGAGTCGGCCCTGCGTTGGTATATGGGGTTGCCCCGGTTCTCTGTGGTCAGCTATCAGGATTTCAATAGAAAGATTATCCAGCAATTCTCAGTTAATCGCCATCCAAGGTGGCTAACACCTCTCTCTTCAATGTGAGGCAGCGCCCTACCGAGTCACTACGAGACTTTATGGCTAGGTTCAATGAAGAAACCATAAAGGTCTCGCATCCTAACCAGGAGATCTTCGTGGCGGCGTTTCAGCATGGGTTTAAGGCCGGCCAATTCAACGAATCTCTGGCTCAAAATCCGGCCAAGAGCATGGACGAGATTATTACCCGGGCAGAATGTTACGTGAAGGGGGAAGAAAGCAACATGGAGAAGCGGTCCCGGGATTCCAAAGAAAGAGGGGCTGGGTGTGATGAGCGCGCCCGACCTCGGGACCATACCGCCTCCCTAGATTGTACCCAGGATAGGCGGCTTCAGTCTCGCCAGCAACCGACAACGAAATCCAGAAAGACTTTCACACCTCTGAATGCCAGGAGAGAGGATATCCTTCATGATATAAATCATCTGAATTTGCTCCCTAAGCCTTGGAAGTACGGGGCTGTCAATACGGTGTTAGGAGGAGATCCAGAGGCGTGGTGTGAGTATCATCGTCTGAAGGGGCATACAACGGAGTCCTGTATTCAGTTGCGAAGGAAGATTGAAAAGTTAATCCAAAGGGGCAAGCTATCGACCTATGTGAAAGAAGACTCTAAACGGACGAACAAGCGCGGTTTGTCTCCGAGAAGAGATTCGACCTCCGATTCCAGGTCTAAAAAGAAGGGTAAGGTTGTTGAGGAGGTCAAGGAGGCCAGGGCAGCCCGACACACTCTTAACACTATCTCTGGAGGCTTCGCGGGCGGTGGATCTTCTAGTTCCGCCCGGAAAAGATACGCTCGCGGAATCGGGCACGTGGTCCGGATTAGAGCCTCTAAAGAAGAGTCGGGGGTGATAAATTTCTCGGGAGAAGACGCCAGGGAAGTTTTGCCCCACCAGAATGATCCCGTGGTAATGGAAGTACAAATCAGAGACTGTGGTGTGAAGCGAGTGCTGATCGATCCGGGAAGCTCCGCTGATGTCCTCTATTGGGAAGCTTTTAAGGGGATGGGTTTTGATCCAAAGGAGTTGTCGCCCTTCAGAGGGACCCTTGTCGGGTTCTCTGGCGAACAGGTGCAAGTTCTGGGGTATCTCCCTATGTTCACCACCTTCGGGAGTGAAGAAAATGCCAAGAGTGTCCGGGTTAGGTACTTGGTGGTCAATACTTCATCGCCTTACAACATCATTATCGGACGACCTTCGTTCAACGCTCTGAGGTCTTGTCGACAGCTTGACCATGAAGTACCCTCTTGGTAATGGTCGCGTCGGGGTCGTCCGGGGAGATCAGGGCCTGACCCGAAAGTGCTATAAGGACAATTTGAGGACCAAAAAGAGGTCGGGTCCAGCAGAAAACTCCATAGAGCATGAAGTCGGCATGGTTGACATTGATCCGAGGGAAGGTTCGAATGAGGATGGTCTTACCCCTCAGGAAGAGACCAAGGATGTCCAGATCGGGCCGTTACCATCACAGATCACCCATTTGGAAACACAACTTTCTGAGGAAGAAGAGGCAAAGATAGTCCAGGTATTGAGACAGAACCTAGACCTTTTTGCTTGGAAGCCGTCAGACATGCCGGGGATAAGCCCGGAGGTCATGTGTCATCATCTGGAACTCGATCCGGAGGTTAAGCCGGTGGCACAGCGGAAATGAAAGATGGGAGAGGAGAAGAGACAGGCTGTCTCGGAGGAGGTAGGGAAGCTGGTTAAAGCTGGGTTTGTTAGTGAAGTACAATATCCGACTTGGCTGTCCAATGTGGTTATGGTAAAAAAGAAGAATGGGAACTGGAGAATGTGCGTGGACTTCACTGACCTTAACAAAGCATGCCCAAAGTATCCTTATCCTCTTCCTGATATAGATCGGTTGATTAATGGTTCTTCCGGTTTTCGTCTCTTGAGTTTCCTAGATGCGTACTCCGGGTACAATCAAATCCGGATGAATCCGGCCGATGCATCAAAAATTGCTTTCATAACGGATCGGAAGAACTTCTACTATAAGGTGATGCCTTTTGGTCTGAAGAACGTTGGGGCATCCTATTAGAGGCTAATGGACATGGTCTTTGCCTCCCAGATCGGACGGAACATTGAAGTTTATGTGGACGACATGGTGTTAAAGACCGCATCAGGAGATAGTCACGTGACTGATATAGAGGAGACCTTCGCTGCTGTTCGGAAGTTTGAAATGCGCTTGAACCCGAACAAATGTACCTTTGGGGTTCAGGTCGGCAAGTTTTTGGGTTTCATGTTAACGAGTCGGGGAATAGAGGCCAACCCGGATAAATGCCTGGCGTTTATCAACATGAGGAGTCCGGCCTCAGTACGTGAAGTCCAACAACTAACTGGTCGTTTGGCCGCATTATCTCGTTTCTTGTCTTGTGCAGGTGACAAGTCCATCCATTTCTTTTCGGCTATCAAGAAAAGGGCCGAGTTCGAATGGACGGAGGCATGTGAGAAGGCGTTCCTGGAAGTAAAGCAGATGTTATCAGCACCCCCGGTGCTAATCAGACCTAAGGAGAACTCACAACTAGTGTTGTACTTGGTAGCAATAGACTGTGCGATTAGTTCCGTGTTGGTCCAGATACGGAAGAAGGGGAGCGCCCGGTGTATTTTGTAAGCAAAGTGTTAAAAGGGGCTGAGCTCAGGTACCAGAAGATTGAGAGGTTAGCATTGGCACTCGTGACAACCGCCCGGAAGCTGAGACATTACTTTCATGGCCACCCCGTCCAAGTAAAGACCAATTTTCCGTTAAAACAAGTGTTCAAGAAGCCGGATTTAGCTGGGAGGATGGTGTCTGGGGAGTGTCCGAGTATGAAATCGACAGCCAGCGTACCACGTCAAGTCGAGCTTTGGCGATTTTATGGTGGAATTTACTTCCCCGTCGGGGTTGGTTTCTTCTCCGAGGTGGGTTTTGTCTGTTGATGACTCCTCTAATCTGAAAGGGAGCGGCGCGGGAGTAGTTTTGGAAGGTCCGGGAGAGATGGTTTTGGAGTATTCATTGCGTTTCGGTTTTCCAACGAGCAATAACCAAGCAGAGTATGAAGCTCTTCTTGCCGGGTTGAGGTTGGCTCTGGAGGTCGGAGTAACTCATCTAATGGTCCGCATAGATTCACAACTGGTTGTCGGGAAGGTGGCCGGATCTTTCTAGACAAAGGAACTCACTTTGACAAAATATGTGCAGCAGGCCGTTTCATTAAGTAAGCGGTTTGAAACCTTTGAAATATGTCATGTGCCCAGGGAGGAAAATACCCGAGCAGATCTTTTATGCAGGCTGGCTAGTTCTAAAGGCTCCGGGGTAAACAAGTCGGTTATACAAGAAGTGTTACCTGCACCCATTATTGACAGAGAGGAATCCTTAGCAATTGACGAGGAAGACGGATGGATGAATCCAATTATTCAATATATTCAGCAAGATGTGTTGCCAGAAGATAAAGAGAGAGCCAGACAGATCAAGAAAATCTCAGCCAGGTTCGTGATGGAATCTGGGAAGTTGTACAGAGTAGGGCGAGCATCCCCTATGTTGTGATGTGTAGCGGAGGGAGATGTAGCTTTGGTACTTAAGGAAGTTCACGAGGGGATCTTTGGAAATCACAGGGTTAGCAGAGCTTTGGCTGGTCGAATCTTAAGAGCCGAGTACTACTGGCCTACTCTCATGAAGGACTGTGCGGGGTATGTGGCTCGTTGTGCAAAATGTCAGACATTTGCTCCGGGTATCCACACTCCGGCCGAACTTCTGCATGCCGTTCTGGTGCCATGGCCCTTCTATCAGTGGGGGGCTGACATCCTAGGGCCGTTCCCAGTGGCCTCGGGACAGTTGAAGTTTCTAATTGTTGCTGTTGACTATTTCACTAAGTGGATGGAGGCCGAGGCGGTGTCCCGAATATCAGTAGATCGGGTACGATGCTTTTGTTGGAGGAATGTCATTTGCCGTTTCGGGTTACCCCGGGTTATTGTTTTTGATAATGGAACGCAGTTCGCGAGCGCTTCGGTGGTGGAGTTTTGTAAAGAGCTCGGAATTCAAAATAAGTTCATATCCGTAGAGCACCCCCAAGCAAATGGACAGGCCGAGTCAGCCAACAAAGTAAACTTAAATGCATTAAAGAAAAAGCTGGACTCTGCTAAGGGGCTATGGGCACAGTGCCTACATGACGTATTGTGGGCATATCACACCATGATTCACTCCACGACTCGGGAGACCCCCTTCAGGATGGTTTTTGGAGTCGACGCCATGATCCCGGTGGAGTTTGCCTTACCATCTTGGAGGCGTGAGTACTTTGAGGAAGAATCCAACAAACAGGCTTTGAATGAGGAGGCAGGTTTGTTGGAGGAGGTAAGATGTACAGCGCATGTCAGGGAGGTTGCAGCAAAACAAAGAATGACCAGACGTTTCAACTTGAAAGTGAAGCAACACGGTTTCGAGGTAATAGATCTAGTGCTCCAAAAGATAATCGATCCGCCCAGGAAAGGCAAGTTGGATCCTAACTGGGAGGGGCCGTTCAGGGTATCGGAAAAATTGCGCAACGAGGCTTATAAGTTGGAGACACTAGAAGGAGCTGAGTTGCCCAGGACCTGGAATGTTGTTAGTCTTAAATTGTATTTCAGTTAAACGTTGTAAACATGTACAAATAAATGGTGCACTCTTTTCCCTAGGCAAGGGCCAGGGTTTTTAACGATGCACCCATAAGAAGTTATTTGCTTTGTAAGAATGTTTGTAAAAGGAACCTTCAACTTCAGGTGAGCCTCGGAGAGCCCTAATCCCATCTCGGATCAACTCTTAGTGGCGATGATACCTCCAACTTCAGGTGAGCCTCGGAGAGCTCTGGTCCTATCTCAGATCAACTCTTAGTGGTGATGATACCTCCAACTTCAGGTGAGCCTCGGAGAGCTCTGGTCCTATCTCGGATCAACTCTTAGTGGCGTTGAAGCCTCTCAGGTGAGTCACAGAGCTCTGGTCCTATCTCGGATCAACTCTTAGTGGCGTTGAAGCCTCTCAGGTGAGTCACGCAGAGCTCTGGTCCTATCTCGGATCAACTCTTAGTGGCATTAAACCTTTAAATTCAGCCAACCCGCAGGGGGGCTCTGTAATTATCGCGTTGAAACGCTGTAAATCTGGTTTGAAGGATTACATTGGCATCTTGAACAGTTGTTATGTGCTCGGCAAAACCATCAGGGTTGCTTGCTGCACCCTATGGCTTAGGGGCTAGTAACATGACATAAAATTGTTCACAAGTATGCGCACGCAGTCAGACAGTTAAACGATTTTTGACAAAACACACAGAAGCAGTATTAAAAGCCCGGAAGGGCGAAGTTCAACAGTACAAAATGCATCTTCCAAAAAGGATGACTAACTACAGAATATAAAACAAGAATCAAAGGAAGTCAGGTGCTGGGGTCGACGGTGTCCACGTGAGCATTCTCCTCGCTTTGTGTGGCTTCACTGTCATCCTCATCGACCTCCACCAGTTTCCCATCAACGATAGCCTTAAAGAAGTCAACTTCCGAGATGTCCAAATCAGGATACAAGCAAGAGACCTGAGCTTTAGCTCGGTCAAAATGCAGGTCCCCGACATTCAGCACGTCCATTCGGGACTTCTCCAGGGCATCTTGCAAGTCGGAACGGGTCTTCTTGGAATCTTGAAGCTTGGCCGACAGCTCACTAGCCGAAGTCTTGGCCTGGGCAAGTTCTTCTTCTAAAGTTTTGACCTGGTTATCGGACTCCGAGTTCTTGTTCTCTAAGGCCGTGATATTCGTGGCAGCTTCCACGATCTTGTTCTTGAGCACGTTGTTTGCTTCATAAAGGAACTTCTCGTTATCGGCTAGACTTGTGATCTCCTTCTCCAGGTCAGACCTTTTCTGCTCCACATCGTCACCAAATTCGAACAGGCTCCGGGTAAGTACAACGCACCTCATTAGGTACGAGCTTAGCTGCTTTGTGATCTGTTGCGAACCTAGATTCCTCAACTTGGTTACGTCTTCAGTAGCATTGAGGTGATCGTATAGAAATTTGAGACCGTCAAAATTAGCAGACCAGAACTTGTTTTCTGTGGAGGTCCGGTTGGAACTGTCGCCGGTTTCCTTTAGCAGGGTTGACATTTCCAAATTTGCTGAATTGTTTTCGTTCCCCATAATATTTTTGAGCTTCTTTGGGGTGGGTTCAATAGTTGGTTCAGGCTCAGCGAGGCGCTTGACCGGTGAAGCGGTGATCATGGCAGCTTCCAATGCATTTGCTCTGACCGTTGTATTCTTTTTCTTCTTCGGAACACAGATTTCCAGCCCGGCCAGGTTTGACTTGGTCTCAAAAGGGCCGCCATCACCCATCCGGGAAGCACGAGCTTCCGCCATCAGTTTCCTTTGTTCCTTCACGGACATGTCTGTCATTTTGTCTGCATCGAAAGAGGAGCAAAGAAGGGTTAGACAAGTATGACGAGGATAATTGCAAGAAGCTTGTTAAAAATTACTTACCTAGGAAGTCGGGGACTTCCTTTGGTGGCAGGGAAAGCAAGTCCTTGACCCTAATCGGCCTGAAGGAATCCAAAACTTCCAGGGATAGGGTCTCAGATTCATTTAGGCTGTCGTAATCAAAACCATAGATAGGTAACAGGTCGCTGGTCCAATACAAGGGAAATTTGTGGTGCCCATCGGCACCGTAAATAACTTGAGGACATCGGGAGCCACATTTGACTCGGAGGAAGCGTTCTTTGTAACCTTTGAAGTTTGAGTTATAGGCTTGAAGAAAGTTCCTTTTCGGGATGCCGCTGATGGCAACCCAGCTCCCAGGATCAACATTTTTTATCTCAAAAAAGGAGAAGAACAGGCCGATAGTGGGGGATATCATAAGGGCTTAGTAGATTACCTCAAATGCCCTAATAAACCCTCAACTATTTGGTCGGAGTTGAGAGGGCACAACATTCATGGTTCGTAGGACGTCGGTTTCAAAGTCGGAGAGGGGGAATTGAGTACTAAACTCTTCTATGACCCCGACATAAAAATAAAACCATTCAGAGTCAACTCCTCTGGGCCGGATCATGCAAATATTTTCCCTAGATTCACAGGGTTCTAAAATCACGTCGTCCTCATTTTCCGTGGAAGAAACATTCCAGAGAGAACGCAAGGTAGCAATCTCTACGTCTTTTATCAAGCTTTGCTTGAAGCCTATGGCTTCTCCTTTGATTAGTTTGTTGAATTCCATTATAAGATCCACGAACACAAGAGTCGGGTCGAATCCTTGAAGTGAAAACTTGGTTAACCACCAGTAACCCTTTTAGTTCGATTACCCGAGCATCTCTAATTTCACGCATGCAATCCTCAAACAAGATTTTGCGTTCTTCGTTACTTAAGTGTATTTTACGACCGAAATCGTCACACTCTCTAATAATGATCATTTTCTTATTAAAAATAACAATAAGAGAAAGGGAGGAGAAAAAGGATACCTGAATGGATGATTGAAGGACTGGAAAAGAGTTTGAAGCAAGTGACGGCAGGAATGCAGTAGGGTTATTAAAGATATGAAAGGAGGATTTCTTGGGAAAGGAATGAGTGCGATATAAAAGGAAAAGGGAGGAGAAGGCGTATAGTTAGTTATACCCTACTTAAAGGGGTAATCATTGCAACTACGGGTGACCGTTGGGCTAGAAGCGTGTGGGTCACGTGCGGAATTTTAAAAGATTTTCTGGGAATACATCTCGTTGTGGGCTTATGGTTTCTGGACGATTGATCACACGGTTTCAAAAGCATAAAACCGTATGACCAAGGGGGCTTATGATCATACATAAATACCCAACCGAGATGTAGGGCTAGAGGAGGGTTCGTTGGTGTCCGGTGTAGATCTTAGACGGAGTTGTGAGACCCGTGCCCGGCCTGGTTCCCAGAATTGAGATAGGAGACCGGGACCTACCCCGGGATACAGACCGATCACCTGTTCGGAATAGAGTCCCGGATTGGAGTGGACGTTACAGATTGGGGAAGTAATGAGAGCATTGAGCCATTAAGAGGCGTTATAGAGTGAGCCATCATGGCTTGAAACGGTTGATTCCTTCATCTCCAAGCCTTAGCTAATGCACTAGGGCAGTTGAGGAAGGTGAAGAGGGACTCCATGAATCGTTGATATAAATAGGACTTCCGCCAGCTGGATAAGCAGGACAGTCATCAGCTTGGAACTCGAGTTACTTCACTTGAGCTTCCAAATCCCTAAATATCAACAAAGAGGTTTTTCCTGCAAGAACAATATATATATATATATATATATATATATATATATATATATATATATATATATATATATATATATATATATATATATATATATATATATCGATATATTTTTCTTTTAAAAGCAATTATAATATAATGTATATTTATGTAAAAGATACTAAAATATATATTATATTAAAAAAGGAAAAATAGAATATATTATATATACTTTTATAAATAGATTAATAAATATAATTAAAAACAGAATAATAAAAAGATTTGTAAAATTAATTTTAAATGTTAATATATATTTTATTTAAAACAGAATAATTTTAAAAAAAAAAAATAGAATTATAATTAAAATATTATTAATAATGAAATAGTAGTTTTAAACATGTCATTAAAAAAAGAATATATACTTATTATGTTATGTTATATATTTATAATATTTTGTTAAAACAAGAAATATAAATATTATTTTTAAAACAATATTAGTTATTATATGTTAATTAAATATTTAGTTGAATAAAACAAAAAATTATGGCTAATATATTTATCATAAAGCAAAAACAAAATGTTTATTAAATATTCATGATAAGAAAAAACAAAATATTTATGATAATATATAATACTTGTATAATAGTTAAAAAAAAACATGTTTAATAGAATTTTTTTAATAGTATATATAGTACATCTTTAATAGTTCGCAAAAAACTATGTTTAAGAGTCATATATATTAAATGTTTAAGACAAAAAAGCAATATTTTAATAGTATATGTTTAATGGTATATTATATATAGTATATTTTTAATAGTTAAAATAAAATTATTATGTTTAAGAATATTATATGTTAAAAAATATTATTAAGTTGATTAATATTTGTTCTGGACTGCTCGAATGTCTGTCGGACAGGTCACTCTATCTCGAGGTGCGACGATCTGCTGAGATCCAGTAAAACATTGGGGGCTTCCATATGCCCGTTTTGCTAGCCACGCGACATACTCTGCTCGACACATGTCGAGCATATCCGTTGTCTATCTCGCTAAAGGCTAGGTCCGTTATGCTTCCGCTACTCGACATAACGGCTAGTTACGAGCGTCATCGCCCGACCTGACCTAGTTAACTCAGACAACTATATTCGCAGACCCGCATATCTAGGCCCAAATATAGCAACCAATGAGAATCCTCCTAAGATCATTATATAAACCCTCATATCCTTGAGGGCAAGGTATCACTTTCTTACACTCAAAACCCTAATATTCACTATTCACTCTTTAAACATTTGCTTACTTTAGCATCAGAGTGCCTTGCAGGTACACCACCCCCTCCTCAACATCAACCTATCTCGAAGGATTATCAATTGTTCTGTACGTCTCTGATTCTGATCACTTGCTCAGATCAGTGGCGCCGTCTGTGGGAATATATCTTTCCCGTCATCATTCATCATCCCGATATTAGAAGATAAAAGATACTTCCAAACTTCCAACGATATGAATGATAACAATGATTAACTCCCTTCCGGCAAGACTGTTCTTTCACCTGTCCAAAAGACGGACAAGAATGATACCTCTCCTCACCTCGAGGACCTCGTAGATCACAGGGACGGCAGGACCACCTCCCTCGATTTCGACGATGCTAGCGACTAAGATTCCCTCTTGGATAACCAAAAATCCAGGAACCAAGCTAACGACCTTGCCATCACTCAGCCCACAACACCAATGTCGATCAATACAGACCCATCATTAGTTGTTATTCTATCCGCCCTTAATCATACCAACAACCTCCTCCTCCAGCATGGTCAATGTATCGAGGCTCTGGAAAAGAATGTTAGAACATAGTTTGGTTCTAATCATGTCTTAGAGTTTTGATGATAACAAGTGAAATAAATTTTGTATAATAAATATGATACTCTGATGTGTATTGTTTCCATTTTAGATTATGTTGTGTCTCAAGCATTCTAGAATAAAAGAAATATCAAATTATGTTGAGTAACCAAGTTGTTAGAAGTTCTAATGATGAATGGAACTTCTGGACACGCACGCTGAAAAGAAACTTCTGAAGGAAGCTTGCTAACGCAACCTCTGATAGAAGCACCAAGGAAACCTCTGATTAGAATATACTTTGAATAAGGCTTGCAGAAGATCATGAAGTATCAATACGTCATCTTCTAAGACAAAGCCTGCTATAATACCATTACTCTACTAAGTCTAAAACGACTTAATCACTTGAGTGGATCAACTTTCAAGGCACATTGAGAAAACAAAGCACATGCAACTAAACAACCTTAATTATGTTTCCAGTAACCAAGACACGCAAAGTAGTGCAACGGAAAAATTCCTAGAAGCTATAGAAAGAGGAAGCATTCAAAAAAGAAAAATAACAACTTCCTGAAAGAAAACTTACGCTATCAAAATCAAAATATCATTGTGTTCAGTTTATTTTCAAATTTGAGCTAAAACATTCTTGTGTAAAAATCACTTTTAGTGATAAAGCTTTTAGAAGTAAGTTATACACTTAAGTTGGAAGTTCATTTGTGAGTCATTCCTTGAGAGAACAGTTGGGTCAGATTTCTCAAGAGGGCTAGGACTAGAGAGTCTTAGAGGTGTTAGTCACTTGCAGTTGGTTTTTGCATTGTTTGTTAGTCACAACAGTTGATTGTGCACTTGTAATATTTTGATTATAGTGGATTAAGTCCTCGTTGAGAGAGGCGAAATCACCTTGACGGGTGGACTGGAGTAGTTTGAGTTTTAAACGAACCAGGATAAAAATAGTTGTGTGTTTAGATTGTTGTTAAGTAAAAGAAATTTTAAAAGGGAAAAACTTATTCAACCCCCTTTAAGTGTTTTCTAAGCCTTTAATTGCCATCAGAGCTCTTGGTTCTGGATGCAAACACTTAACCGTGTCAGAAAAAGATCCAGAAGGAAAACACTATGGCAACAGATCTCAACAACAACAACACTAAACCTCCAATGTTTGATGGAGAAGATTTTGAGTACTAGAAGGATAGATTAGAAAGTTTTATTCTAGGCTATGACCCTGATCTTTGGGATATGGTCTTGGATAGATATAAACACCCAGTAGAAAAGGACATAAACAAGATAGATAGAAAAGCAATGGATAAAACACAGAAAACAGATTTTAAGAATCATCACAAATTAAGAAATATTCTGTTGAATGCCATTTCAAAAATGGAGTACAAAAAGATTACCAACAGAGACACAACACATGATATTTTTGAGTCACTCAAAATGTCACATGAAGGAAATGCTCAAGTCAAAGAAACTAAAGCTCTGGCTCTCATCCAGAAGTATGAGGCATTCAAAATGGAGGAAAATGAGTCCATTGAGGTAATGTTCTCAAGATTTCAAACTTTAACTACTGGCCCGAGAGTTCTAGACAAAGGATACACCAAGGCAGATCATGTAAAGAAAATAATCAGAAGCTTACCCAGAAGATGGGCGCCAATGGTCACTATTTTCAAAGTCTCAAAAGATTTGAACGCTATATCCTTAGAATATGAGCTTGATGAATATGAGCCCCTGAAGAAAGGGAAGTCTTTTGCTTTGAAATCTACTAAAAAAGTTGATATTAATGCTTTTCAGGCTGAAGAAGGAAGTTCTGAAGATTCAGAGTCAGAGGAAGATGAGCTATCTATGCTTTCCAAAAGGATAAATCAAATGTGGAAGCACAGGAAAAAGAAGTTCAGAAACCATAGAAGATCAGAAGATAGAGGAGAATCTTCTAGACACAAGAAGTTTAGTAAAAGAAACATCATCTGCTATTAATACAAAGAACCAGGAAATTTCAGAAGTGATTGCCGCAAGCTGCAGAGAGAAAAGGCAAAGAAAAGGTTTGAAAAGAAGAAAGAAATGATGGCCACCTGGGACGACTCAGAATCTTCTAAAGCTGAAACTAACTTAGAATATGAGCATGCCAACCTAGCTTTTATGGCTACAACAGCAGATGACTCAGGCTCTGAATCAGAACCTGAAGAGGTATTTTTTGAATTTACTCGAGCAGAATTGGTAGATAGTTTATCAGAACTTCTAGAAAACCATAGTCAACTCAAGATCAAATACAAGAAACTTAAAAAGAGTCTTGTATCTGAAATTGAGCAACTTAAAGAAGAAAATGTTGAACTGAAAGAAAATAGCATTAAACTCAAAAATGACTAAACCTGTTGATGAAATGACTATCACATATAAACCACTACACAAATAATTCAGTTATGGTCACACACATGATATAAAATACACATCTTGTTCTGAAAGTTTTCATGTTAAACCAAGGTTCAAACAGAACCTTAGAAAGTCTAACCAGAAAGGACCCAAAAAGATATGGGTACCTAAGGAGAAAATAATTTATGTTGTAGACGTCCTTAACAGTGAAGTTGAAACACCAATCATGGTACCTAGACTCTGGATGCTCACGACATATGACGGGAAGAAGGTCTACGTTCCAAATCTTGGAACTTAAATCTGGAGGTGAAGTAAAGTTTGTAGGTAACCAGAAAGGAAGAATCATTGGTTCTGGAACCATTGGAAATGGTAACCTCCCTTCTATTTTTAATGTTCTGTTAGTAGAAGGATTAACGCATAACTTATTATCCATAAGTCAATTAAGTGACAATGGTTATGACATTATCTTAAATCAAAAGTCATGTAGAGATGCAAGTCAAAAAGATGGGTCAATCCTCTTTTCTGGCAAGAGAAAGAACAACATATACAAAATTGATCTTTCTGATCTTAAATCTCAAAACGTAAAATGCCTTTTGTCAGTTAACGATGAACAATGGGTCTGGCACAAAAGATTGGGACATGTTAGCATGAGAAAAATTTCACTAATTAACAAACTCAATCTGGTCAGAGGACTTCCTAATTTGATGTTCAACTCAGAAGTTCTGTGTGAAGCATGTCAGAAGGGAAAATTTTCAAAACTCTCTTTCAAATCAAAAAATGTTGTTTCTTTCACCAGGCCATTAGAACTTCTGCATATTGATCTGTTTAGACCAGTGAAAACTACATCTATTAGAGGCAAGAAGTATGGATTGGTCATTGTAAATGACTACAACAGATGGACATGGGTAAAGTTCTTAAAACACAAGGATGAGTCACATTCTGTGTTCTTTGACTTCTGTAACCAAGTTTAGAATGAAAAGGAGTTTAGAATCATAAAGGTCAGAAGTGATCATGGTGGAGAATTTGAAAACCAATTTTTTGAAAAATATTTTAAAGAACATGAAATTTATCATGCTTTCTCTTGTCCTAGAACTCCCCAACAAAATGGAGTTGTATAATGAAAGAATAGAACATTGCAAGAAATGGCCAGAACTATGATCAATGAACCCAATATGGCTAAACACTTCTGGGTAGAAGTAGTGAACATATCATGTTATATTCAAAATAGAGTTTCTATAAGACCTATTCTTGAAAATACTCCCTATGAATTGTGGAAGAATAGAAAGCCCAACATTTCATATTTTCATCCATTTGGATGCACTTGCTATATTCTAAACACTAAAGAACATCTGAACAAGTTTGATTCTAAAGCACAGAAGTGTATTCTGCTTGGATACTCTGAACGCTCAAAAGGCTATAGAGTGTACCATACAGAAACTTTGATTGTTGAAGAATCAATTAAAGTAAGATTTGATGATAAACTTGGCCAACAAAAGCCAAAGAAAATTGAGAATTCTGCAAGTACAAAAGTTCATCTAACAAACTCTGGAGGAACAGAAGAAAAGGACAACTCAGAAGTTCCTGTTGTTAAAGATGTTCTGGACAACTTAAGAATTTATGAAGAACACTCACAGAAAAGATTTCCAAGAATCACATCAACACATTTAGAAGATGTTATATTGGAAAGAAAGATGATCATATCAAAATAAGATCTTCTCTAAGAAACAATGAAGAATCACTGTTTGGTCTAGTTTCTATGGTTGAACCTACCTCAATAGATGAAGCTCTTCAAGACAATGATTGGATTATTGCCATGTAAGAAGAATTGAATCAATTCACAAGAAATGATGTGTGGGATCTAGTTCCTAAGCCTAAAGGATTTAACATTATTGGAACAATGTGGGTATTTAGAAATAAGTTAAATGAGCAAGGAGAAGTTGTCAGAAACAAGGCACGATTGGTTGCACAAGGGTACAGTCAAGAAGAAGGTATTGATTATAATGAAACCTTTTCTCTTGTCGCCAGGTTAGAATCTATTAGACTATTAATTTCTTTTGGTGTTCAAAATAATATTACTTTATATCAAATGGATGCTATGAGTGCATTTTTAAATGGCTATATAGAAGAAGAAGTTTATGTCCGTCAACCTCCTGGTTTTTGAAGATTCAAAATTTCCAGAACATGTTTTTAAACTCAAAAAATCTTTGTATGGGTTAAAACAAGCTCCCAGAGCTTGGTAGGAGCGTTTAAGCAATTTTCTATTAGTAAAGAATTTAACAGAGGAAAACTGGACACAACTTTATTTAGAAAGACATTTAAAAATGATATTCTGATCTGTCAAATTTACGTAGATGATATTATTTTTGGAACTTCTAATGTCTCTCTTGGAAGAAAATTTGCTAAGTCTATGTAGGTAGAATTTGAGATGAGTATGATGGGAGAACTAAAATTCTTTCTGGGAATTCAAATCAATCAATGTTCAGAAGGTACATACATACATACATCAAACTAAGTATGTTAAAGAACTTATGAAGAAATTCCAATTATCAGAAAGTAAGGAAGCAAAGACCCCAATGCATCCTACCTACTTTTTAGGAAAAGATGAGGTAAGTAAGAAGGTAGATCAGAAAATCTACAGAGGTATGATTGGATCTCTCCTTTATCTAACTACATCTAGGCCAGATATTCCATTTAGCGTTTATTTATGTGCAAGATTTCAGTCAGATCCCATAGAATCTCACTTAACTGCTGTTAAGCGAATTCTAAGGTATCTGAAAGGTACTACTAATGTTGGACTATGTTACAGAAAATCCAAAGACTTTCAATTAGTAGGTTATTATGACATTGACTTTGCTGGAGAAAGAGTAGAACGAAAAATCACCTCTGGAAGTTGTCAATTTCTTGGTGAAAATCTGATCTCATGGTACATCAAGAAGCAAGCCATAATTGCACTTTCAACCATTGAAGCAGAATATGTAGCTACTGCTAGCTGTAACACTCAGATGCTCTGGATGAAGAGTCAACTAGAAGACTATCATCTGTGTGAGTTTAAGATTCCTATCTTCTGTGATAACACATCTACCATTTGCCTCTCTAAGAATCCAATTTTACATTCTAAGGAAAAACGTATTGAAATAAACATCATTTCATAAGGGACTATATTCAGAAAGGAATTTTGAGTCTAAACTTTATAGATACAAACCACCAATGGGCTGATATTTTCACTAAATCTCTTTCTGAAGATAGATTTAAATATATTTTGAAAAATATAAGTATTGAAGTTTGCCCTTAATGAAATTTTTGTATGTTTTCAATATAGTAAGAAGTTTTATTTTTTTAATGAAAGTTAGAAGAAAGAAGTTGGAAGAAAAGTTCAATTATAAGCCAAGCATTGAAGTTCTGAAATATTTTCTACTGTTTCATTACAAGTATGGTTCAGAAGTTCTCTATATAAAATGTAACACCCCAATTCTACCCCACGTATTTATTTAATTCAATATCAGAGTTTCCAAAAATTATTCATTAATAATCAACATAATCAGAATGTCGCAATTCAACGTAAATAATTCATAAACATGTCATTCTCTGTTCAACAGATACATATCATTACTCAGCAGTTATCAACGAAAACAATTCGTTAACCAAACATCGGAATTCAAATAGTCTTACAATGCAAAACATATCATCTCATGATTATTCAACAACATCAGTTTCAACATAAAAACAACAAAATAGAAACAAATGCGCATTTCCCCCGAGTGCTACGTATCAGAGTAAATAACACTAAACCGAAACCACATCGGTAACGACTACTCCTCCTGATCACCTACACGTTAACAATATAAAGGCAACGGTGAAAACAAGTAAAGGGTGAGATATCAAACCATATAATTGAGATTATGATAAACAATATATAGTTCGAAATCATATAATATCACCATTTTGTAATCACACGACTAATCAACAGTAATACACAACTATTCCATAACAGCATACAACTGTTCCACAACAATGTAATCCAATCATCAAAACGACATCATCGTTAAGTATTATGACATGTGACTCAACTAATGCACATGCATGTGGTACCAACGGAGTAAAACTCCCAACGTAATCCCTTGCCAGTAATTTCGAGGCATCAAGGCATAAGCCTTCAACGTAAACAACATTGCCCCTAACGGCTCAACATATTTTTCCAACATAGGCTAACATAATATGCAATGTATGTATGCGATGAAATTAATTGGCATACAACAACAATAACATAATCCACAACGTAACCGCCAACGTTGGCCATCAAGCCTCAACAACAACATACAACAACAACAGACTCACATACGGAAACTACATCAAGTCATACAAGAACTCACATACTGTAATTAAAAACATTATTATAGGCTAAGTCATGATTCCAGCTTTCCAAGGGTCATGACATCAAAATCGAGATTCTGATCCGAATCGACCAAAACAATTTTCAATTATACCTCATTTACATTCGGCATGGATCGATACAAAACTCCATGTGTCGATAAATACACAGCTTGTATCGATACAAGCTATGTATGAGTCAGCTCATACGTAATGCAAATTTTTGTTTTTCTGGTTTAGTACAGTATGAGTCGATACATGCTCCCTTTGTATCGATACAAAACTAACTTGTATCGATGCATAACTCATATAAGTCGATACGAGCATTCAAAATTGGCCTCATGAGTCGATGCAAGGTCTTATGTATCGATGCAAGCTGTTTTTGTGCCCCTCGTTTTTAAACTTATATCAGCTTGTATCGATACATAACTTTATGGATCGACTCATGCTACGTGATTTCACCCAAAAAACAGTTTTCCTCTAAATTACACGATTCAATTGGGATTATTTTCCACATCAATAGCAACCTATCATCTAACAGCAGAATTATGCATTATTTTCAATCAACAACAACAACACAACATATAACAGCAGAATTGCACAATCTTTTCAATCAACAACAACAATATACACAGAATACACAGAGTTGCTCTAAGAATTCTTGATCGTTCTAACTTTTCGTCCTTTTCCCAGTTCTACGCGTCGCTCTGTTCTTCTGTTCTCAAAACCACGTTTGTTTCCACTGATATCAAAAGTCCCAATTTTCTTCTTCTTCTTCTTCTTCTTATTATTATTATTATTATTATTATTATTATTATTATTATTATTATTATTATTATTATTATTATTATTATTATTATATAATAATCCTTATAATTATATTTGGGATTAAATTCTTACCCCCACTTCTACTATTTATTATCCTTTCAACCTAAGCCCATTAACACTGACTTATAATTATAATATCAGTTAATAATTCACAAACAATTAATTAAATATTTAATTAAAGAATTATAACTAAATATTTGGGCGTTACATCAAACAGCTGTAACGCCTTTAACCTAGAAGTTGAACACGTGTTCATAATTTCTGATAGGTTACACACGCGCGTGCTAGATATTGACACAAAGTTCCTAGGTAACTATTGAAATCCCTTCAAATCTCAAGAAATCCCTCTAAATGTCTGACGCCATTTAATGCGCATGATGATTAATTTGTTTTGGTTTATTTTTTAATCAGTTTTAAAACTTCTCATCTGCATGCATTTTTATTTCCTATAAATACTCTTTCCAAATACTTCTCTCTCCTTCCTCTCTAAACTGCAAGCTTATGCATTTTTGCCTCTTTTTCTCTCTTTTCAAAAACCCTAAACCTAGAAATTCAAACATGGCTTCATCTTCTCGCTCAGAATCCACCATTCCCAATAACCCAGAAACTAATAACCCAAAAATTTCTATTTCTTCCAACCTAGAAACCACCGTTCAACCCACTCCTCAACAATCTGGAAGATAAACCATCCTTGAATGAACAACCTTGATTCCTGTTGAGAAGTTAGAAGTGGTGTGCAAACTGATATTTGATCTTGAAAATCTCAAAGATAATGGCTTCAATTTGTTTCCAACTGTGGAATTTCAAGGATGAAGAAATTTCTTTGATCGTCTTGTTGGACCAATTTTTCCAAATCTTGTCAAAGAATTATGGATTCATGTCGTTGTTACCCCCAAAGCTATTCTCTCATTCGTTATGGGTAAGGAGATTTCTATCACTAAAAACATTATTAGAAGCTTGCCGGGTCTGGAAGGAAATTGGTGTCCCGGAAGGAAGGCTTGATGTGGATCCTGTGAATGCTGAAATTTTCACTTCTGGAGAAGCTTCAACAAAGATCAAGGATTTGAAGGATGTCTACAAGATCTGGGCAAAGATTTTTGATGGTTGCATCCATCACATAAAGGAAACAAGTTCTCCAGACTACATTAATACAAATCAATAATATCTGATGTATTGTGTAGGAACAAATGTCAAGGTGGATTTGCCTTATCTTTTGTTCAGACACCTCTAGATGCATGTCAAGGAAACAAGAGAAGCAGAACAAACCAGAAATCCCAAGAACAAGAGAAATTGAATTCCTCTGGCCAGGCTGATCTCAGACATTCTGACTGAGAATGGTCTGATAGCGCACCTAGAAGAGGCCAAACTGCTGAAAGAGTTGGATCCTATTTGTGGGAAAGTTTGGACTGGAAAAAATCTAGTGAAGATAAAGATAATTGATAGACTTCTGGATGAACCCACTCTATTATCTTGGGTAACTGTCACAAATATAAGATTTCCTCTAAAAGAATTTCATGTGTTCAACTCAGAAGATCACCAGATAACCATCCAGAACTACATCAGAAGCTGCAAAAGAAAGGACTTCTAATTGATCCAGCCTGGCTGCAAGGAAGAGACCCACCAAGTCCAACTAATAAGACAAGGAAATGAAAGTAGATGGCGAGGGAACTTATGAAAGACCCCCAAAGTCTCAGAAGAAGAAAAAGAAGACAACCTCAAGTACAACATCGGATCCCATTTCTGTTCACAATCCTGCTAATATAGTAACACCTGCTGCACAAACCACTTAAACCTCTATTCCCCTAGCATCACAGACCACAAAACAAACTCTAGATACCATAGATGTAGATATAGATCTCACTGTCCCATCACAAGCTCTAGAAACCAATCCCCAAATTGCACAAGTCCTGTCAGATATAGATAATTTTGATGCCTTCAATCAAAAGTTCCACCCTCAATCACACCAGTTATCTCCCCACAAAGTGCTCCACAGGAAATTCCTGTCTCTGCTCCCAACCAACCATATCCAAAAGCACCACCATCTCCAACACTTCTTCCACACCCAAACAACAATGAATGGAACTCAGATGTTCCATCTTGGCTATTTCCTGGCATAAATGTCCCTCTAAACACTTAATTCCCTTCATTTCCTCTACCCACTACAAACATTTTCACTATTTTCAAGTCTCCCCAACACATCCCTACTTCATTCTCTGAACAAACCACAATTCCTACAGAACTTCCACCAACTCCCTCACCAGAACAAACCACCATCACCAAAGCACTTCCACATCCTCACTCACTAGAAACTTCTATCAATCCAACCTCTGAACCTACACCTGCCACACAAAACTTACCACCAATCTCCACTCCAAAACATCCCTATTCACAAAATTTTGACTCCCCATAATTTCTCAGAACCATAGTTGATCTTAACTCCCTAACCAAAAAGAAAGTTGTTCCCAAACCTGTGCATATAGATGTTAGTATACTTTAGCAGAAGTTTGAAACAAAAATGTTGAGTTGGCTAGAAATGCTGAAGAAAGATTATGCTAGCAACCTGAGCCTCCACGCATCAGTTGATCTCTGGAGAACATTTAGAAGGAGATTCAGCGCTGAATCCCTAAAACTCAGAGTTGTGTTACTCTCATGCTTATGAGAAATTTACTGAGTGTCTGAATGGTCTGAAGCAAAAAGCTTACAATATCTGGAATAAGAAGCCACTACTACAGCTTGACAATGCTCAGTGGAAACCACCTGTTGACCATATGGATATTTCTGATGATGAATCTTCTGAATCAGAAGTTGCTGATCCAAAATCTACAATATTGGTTATGTATAAACCACCTCTTTTTCGTCCTAGAGATACACTTAAAAGGGTGCTGACACTTATGGTTGATCTAGACACACTATTCTCAAGTACCTTTTGTCCCAAATCTGCTGGTTCTACATCAAGGGCTGTTTCTACTGAAGATACTGTCATACCCCAAAATTTGCCCTCCTACTTCTCAAGACATTTCATACATCCATGCTCAAGGATTCCTCAAGGGTTGATCAGACAAACCCTCTCCTAGACAATCAACCCAAACTAGGGTTTGGAAATTCTCAAATTCAGATGGACTTCCAACACCTCCAGTGGTCATCATGCCTCCTCATATACTTCAAAGAATCTCCATGTCAAGTTTCAAGCGTCACAAGTCAAGTTTCCTCAGACAATTGCTCAGATGGTTGAAAATTAGTTGTATTGGACAAAAAGTCAATTGTGGTCAACATACAGTCAAACTTCATGATTTTTGGTCAACATCCTCATTTTGAAGTTACATTCGTCATTTGATCAAGGGTTGATCATGATTCATCAAGAAAACTCAAGATTTGCACAAAAGTCAAACTTTCCAAATTAGGGTTTTTTTTTGTGAAAAGTCAACTAAACTTTGACTGAGCATAACTTCTTCATACTTTCTCAAAATTTTTTCCACCACCTCTCATTTTGAAGGAAATTCAATTCTCTACAACTTCATGTCTCACAATAATGTTCAAAAAATGCTTCATTTGGAAGGCATGGGTCAAAACATTACAGGTCCTTTTCAAAGTCAACAAAAAGTCAACCTTTTGTTTTGAATTTTATTGAGCATGGAAACTCCAATTAAGATGAAACCAAAGAGGTTGTTTAGAGGACACCTAGAGCTTTCTAAAAAGTCCAAGAACATTTAAAAATATGGAAAATTGAGAAAAATACACCTTGTGCAAGTTGGGCATTTTTGGACAATTGCACAAAGAGAGATATTTGTCAAAATCCAATTTTTTGTAAATGGGCCTATAATTTTATGATCCAAACTTGTTCATAATATTATTTGTGACCTATTGATGCCTTGCCACGACCACATTCTTTTTTTTTTTTTTTGAATTTAAAAGCATTAAATTCAAATTTAAATTATATAAAATATGAAAACAAGATATATTTTCAAATGGATTGGATTTTTATCAAACTTGAGGTCCAAGATAGCCCACACAACTTGCCAAATTCGTGCTAGCTTGCATATGGAAGAGAAAATCAAATTTTCAAAAGATTTGATTTTATTTGAAAGGAAATCATTTCACATTGAATGGCATATCTTTTTTCCTTCTTTTTGCTCTCATTCCTCACTCTATAAATACTTAGCTTATTGCACAAAGCCAAGGACGAAACCCTAGCCATACAACAACCCTTATTTTTCTCAAAAAATTCTTCAAAGTTGTAAAATTCGAATTCTTGCTCCAGCCACTTTCAGCCTCTCTCAATCATTCCATTGTGTTCCTAGGGTATGTTTGAGTAAGTATACACCAAGAACCATGGTTGAAACAGCCTGAATCGAGCCATACATGATCATACATATTCATATTTTTCTTGATTTTGCATTTTTATTATCTGTGTGTTTTAATCGAAACTAACCACTTTAATGTGTTCATGAGGTTCCATATGAAAGATCTGGGCCATCGTTTTGATGCTTGAACGTCCAGATATCGATTTGCCATAGTTAGGGTTTCTTGAATTGTCTTCTTCGAACCGGCTTGTACAAGCACTCTCGGGAAAACGAGCATCACCATTGGATTCGAGACCCGATTTAGGGGTAGCCTATAACCATAGCCTTTGATTTCCGTCTTTTGCGGGTTTGAAAAATTGGTGGCGGAGAAGGCAATAGGAGCTAGGGCTCCGGCGTCGCTGACTTGTTGACTCTGGTTGACAGCTTGCGTGGCGTGTTCATGCATTCTGATTCGTCCATCCGTTCCAGCTGGGGTCCACGCGTGTTGAATGGGCTTTGAGTTGTAATCATGACACGTTATCACATATAATGCGTTCTTTCCAATTCCTAAACACCAAATGCATGCTGGCTGAGTGGTAAAGGCGAGCAGCGTGGAGATTCCCTCAATGGTCACCAGTTCGATCCCTGGCAAGACCATCTTATTTTTACTCTTTTGCAAACTAACTTATATTTTCTATTTTCTTTAATATTTTCATGCTATTTTAATTTATCTTCAAATATTTTTATCATGCATCTTAAAAACTCCAAAAATATTTATTTTCTGCATAGTCATCAGAAAAATACTTATTTAATTTTTAAAATTAAAATTATTATTTTTGCATGCATATTTAATTTAATTATTAATTAATCATATATTTGACTTTTAATTATTTTTAAATTATCAAATCAATTCCAAAAATTACCAAAAATTTATCTTATCATATTAATGTCATTACTAACATAAAACATTTTTCCTCATTCAAAAATCATGCTTTTTACTAACATTTTCCTGTTATGCAATTTTCTTCCGTTTTCCGATTATGTATCTGTTCACAGGTTGTAACGTTTCGGACGATTTTTCTTGCTTTTCTTTTTCAATTATGTAATTACCTATGGGATGTAATAGTTTAATTAGGACTTTTATTTTCCGCACTCTTATTATGTATCTGCCCCAAAGCCATGTAATAACGTAGGACTTTATCTTTCCGCACTTTACATTTCCATTATTTCTACGCACCACAGAACTGCTAGTAATTAGGCGTGTATGGCAAGATAAAATTGGACATAGATCACTCATAATTTCAAGATAACATATACCTGAAATCAACACACTCTTTTCACACATGCACCCCTTAGGGTAATTCTCTCTCGTTGCCTTTACAAATACCAATGGTCAAGTCCCTCGAACGTAGAGGTATTCTAGCACCGTCACCTTCAAAACAAATCATCATAGTCCCTTCGATACAAAGATCATAGACCCACGATGTCGCCTACGAATACATGATCTTGACCCTCGATTGTTGCCTACGAAAAATAATGATAGTCCCTTCGAATGTGCTAGGATACTTCCTACAATTTGCCTTCTATGACCATCCGATGTCCCTTCGAATGTCCCGCTTACATCCAACGAATAGGGTTACCTACCAACTAATGGTATGGATAGAACTATTCTAAAGGAATGTAAAATAATACGAAAACGACGAATTCTGAGTAGGTAATAAGACTTTTAGTTGCTTGCTCTATCAAAATACTTTTCACACCACACACTTTTGTCAAAGTTCAAACTCTTTTCAAAACGAAACATTTCTGAACACTTTGTATACATTCCTACATGAATCATTACAAAGTCAAAGTGAAATGTCTTTTCAAAACATTTTTGTCAAACACACAGAAAGCACAATTTTAAAGTGATCTAAGAGCAACTAAGAGCCCGTAGATAACTACGGATGAAAAGGGGTGCTAATACCTTCCCTTTTCATAACCTTCTCCCTTACTCAGAATCTAACGAAGGTCTTTTTCTGTACTTTTTACCTTCCCTTAATTGGATAAAAGAAAAGTCGGTGGCGACTCTTGCTATCCGCACATTTGCGATACAAAAATCTCAAAGTCAGTTCACCGTATTACAGATACTACTTCAACTTTTCAAGTACTAGAAACTCTGAAGGAGTTAAAGAAGGAAAATGCAGTTGTTCGTGAACGTATAGACAAACAAGATGAGACGAACAAAGAAATCAAGACTTGGATGCATAAGCAAGAGGAAGCTTCAAATGAAATCAAGAACCTTTTGCTTTCCCTAGTTTCTCGTCCCACTTAGTCCTTCTATTTTAAAACATTTTGTGCATCATTGTTTAAGTGTTTTCTTTTTGTCCAACTTATGTAACAGTGATTTCTAATTAATGTTATCAGTACTCTGTTTTACTTTACAATGTTTTTACACTAAATTTTTCATTATTACAAAAAGGGGGAGAAAATTGAGATTTTGATCTGATTAATTATAACATGTTACTAGGACAAAAATGTCAAACATTTCTAACAACAAATATACAAGTGTATTTGCTTCTGAAGTATATAGGATTATACAAGCTCTGAAAGAAGACGCTGCAAAGACAAACTCAAATTCTAAAGCCTCAAACATTGAAATGACTAAGGCTCTGAAATGAAAAGGAAACTCTGAAAGAACAACTCAGGGAAGTTCTAATATATACTTAGTTTTTCTTAAGTATTTATCTCAGGGGGGGATTGTCTATCTCAGGGGGAGATATGCTTTTCAAATATACAATTTTTTAATCAAAATCTAATATTTTTGTCATTATCAAAAAGGGGGAGATTGTTAGAACATAGTTTGGTTCTAATCATATCTTAGAGTTTTGATTATAACAAGTGAAATAAATTTTGTATAATAAATATGATACTCTGATGTGTATTGTTTCATTTCAGATAATGTTCTGTCTCAAGCATTATAGAATAAAAGAAATACCAAACTATGTTGAGTAACCAAGTTGTTAGAAGTTCTAATGATGAATGAAACTTCTAGACACGCACGCTGAAAAAGAAACTTCTATAGGAAGCTTGCTAACACAACCTCTGATAGAAGTACCAAGGAAACCTATGATTAAAAGATACTTTGAACAAGGCTTACAAAAGATCATGAAGTATCAATACGTCATCTTCTAAGACAAATTCTGCTATAGTACCGTTACTCTACTAAGTCTAAAACGGCTTAATCACTTGAGTGGATCAACTTTTGAGGAACATTGAGAAAACAAAGCACATGCAACTAAGCAACCTTAATTATGTTTCCAGTAACCAAGACACGCAAAGCAATGCAACGGAAAAATTCCTAGAAGCTATATAAAGAGGAAGCATTCAAAGAAGCAAAATAACAACTTCCTGAAAGCAAACTTACGCTGTCAAAATAAAAATATCATTGTGTTAACTTTATTTTCAAATTTGAGCTAAAACATTCTTGTGTAAAGATCACTTTTAGTGATAAAGCTTTTAGAAGCAAGTTATACACTTAAGTTGGAAGTTCATTTGTGAATTGTTCCTTGAGAGACCAGTTGGGTCTGATTTCTCAAGAGGGCTAGGACTAGAGAGTCTTAGAGGTGTTAGTCACTTGCAGTTGGCTTGTGCATTGTTTGTTAGTCACAACATTTGGTTGTGCACTTGTAATCTTTTGATTATAATGGGTTAAGTCCTTGTTGAGAGAGGCGGAATCACCTTGACGGATGGACTGGAGTAGTTTGAGTTTCAAACGAACCAGGATAAAAATCGTTGTTTGTTTAGATTGTTGTTAAGTAAAAGAAATTTAAAAGAGAAAAACTTATTAAACCCCCTTCTAAGTGTTTTCTAAGTATTCAAAGAACCTTCCCTCGTCTCCACCTCAGAGATCTAGAACGACCACCTCCTGCAGCCCATCGCCAAGAAGACCTGCTCGGAATCAGGATCACCCTGACCGATCTTTCCTGAAAAATAGGGGACACACCCCTCCTAGAAATAATTGGGGATCTCTTTTGCACAAAAAGACGAAGAACAAACCACATCACTTGCGCGATCGTTCTCTATCACCCAAATCAAGACAAGAGAAAAACCTCTCACCTCATCACTGAAGAAGCAATCATTTTGTCTCCATCTCTCCCGACCAGAACGATGAAGAAGGGCACCATGGTCCTTTATGTCGGGCTATCATGGATATCCTTATCCATGCGGTATGAAGAAGCCTCCCAGGCTCGGACATTATGACGATACCACAAACCCAGACGGACACATCGAGAACATCGATACCACAAACCCAGACGAACACATCGAGAACATCGATACCATCAACATGGGAGTGTTGTCTTATATGAAGCCTAAGCGGAGGCTAAGCTCAGATGAATGAGTTTTCTTATATGAAGCCTAAGAGGAGGCTAAACTCTGTGGGGAGAGTTATCTTGTATAAAGCCCAAGCGGAGGCTAAATTCATGCTGGACATGAATTATCTTGTATAAAGCCCAAGCGGAGGCTACAACTGTTGGGAACCTATTGGTTAGACTAATTGTTATGTTATAATTAGACAGTTGTATAAACAAGTGTGTGTGTGTGTGATATGTATTCACAGGAGTTTATGAAGGAAATATAAACAATGCATGATGTTTATTTACAAAAGTTTATGAAGTATAAACAAGTGTCTGTGAAACGAACGTTTAAAACGAGTGTAACTTGATTATTTACAAGTTTGAACTGTGTACAAGGAAGTAAATATGTACGACGAGCTATTTATGTACAGACAAAGATGGATGTACATAGGAGGTTGGGACTTACACCATAAGGGTGGCCCATTGGTTTGAAATCGGTTTCACGAGGAATAATGCTCCTTTCAATACCAATGGTATTCGATATATATCTGGATGAAACGGAAGCGAGCGATCGAATTTTATCTGTGAAAAGTATCTGTATTATGTACAAGTAAAGATTTGTATGAATACAAAAAGAATTTAATATGTACAAAAATATGTACATAAAAGAATGTTTTGTTTGTGTATACACAAGTGAAGTGAAAACAAACGATCGAAGTTTGTTTGTACTTGAGTATAAAAGGTATCTGTGTTATGTACAGATAAAAATTTGTATGTATCTGAAGAGAGTTTGATATGTACAAAGAAATATTATGTACATAAAAGAATGTTTATGGGACTTACACGTGAGGAGGCCCATTGGTTTAAAAGTTTCATCGGAATAATTCTTCTCCTAGAACCAATGGATTCAGTGTATAAACAAACGAATGAAAACAAATGAAAGAAATTTGTTTATGTTTGAATATTAACAATGATGATTTGAGTATGTACGAGAAAAATTGAATATGTACATAAAAGTTGGGACTTACACGTAAAGGCCCATGATCGATTGAGAAATTCGAGAGGAAGCGAATTCGGTTTATCGTTTAAATCGGATCGATCATGGCAAAAGATGCAAGTTTGATAAAAGTTTTGAAAAATGATTTTGAAAATGTTTTGAAATGTGAGGTTCATTTATGAGAAGTTTTGAAAAGAATCGAAGTCGAAAACTTGAAAAATTCACCTTTTAAAGTGTTTTGAAAAGTGCTCGAGCGTCGTTTTGCTCGATTAAAATATAATCAGATGAAAGTTTTTTCTGAAAATTTTTGCACTATCATAAAATAGATACATTTATTGACAAGTGTCCAAAAAATCACCTCAAAATGAGGAGTTTTGATTGGTTAAAAAAATGTGAAAGTTTTGTAAAAAACATGAAAAAATATGAAGAGTTTTAAAAAGAATGGTCTTGTGGAGAGTTGAACCCATGACCATTGGGTGACATACGTGGCAAAGAGAACTAAAGGCAAGCTAGCAACCACTGGGACAAACGCGCGTTTGTGTTTATGAACCAAAACACGTGTAAACAACATATTGGAAATTTTGAATTTTTAAACTCAAGAACACGCGCGCAGGCTTGTTCTTCATTTTTGATTTTCAGATTAAACAATCCAAGCTTTAATCTTCGTTTCTCAATGAAATTTGATGAAATAAACATGAAAATTGCTCGGTTTTGAACAAGGAACACGAAGGTGGTTGTTAGTTGAATTTATTTTTAGTCTAGCATGTTTGAATTTCTGGGAACCACGAAGAACCCTAGAACTGACTTTTCTAAATTAAATGATGTATGATTGATGATTCTTTGATTTTTTTGAGGGCTTATGATCGTGATAAGTGCATAAAGAGATTGGCCAAGAGTTTTTTTACTTAAGTGTAAAGAATCATGATATCCAAGTTCGAGTTCTAACCTGTTTAAGTTGAAATCGAAGATGATGATTGCGCGTTTCCAGAACTGGTTTTTTGATTGCTACAGCATCATCGGCCTATGTAGAAGCTATAGGGATGGTCTGCTTGCTTTGAATCATCTCAAATCACTCCAGCCAAGTCCACCTGCACAGACTGAGAATGGAAACTCGAATTCTATGTTTAAGCAGTTACAGTTAGTTGTTTATGATTTGGACCATCCCTATGATGTTCAGGGATGATGTTTGAATGATTACAACACAAGTTAATCAAGCCTAGCCACGATTTTGAACTTTAAGGCAGTTTTGCAAACATAATGACCATGGCATGTGATTTCTGATTTTCAGCTTTGATCATGTTGTTTTTAAGTTTTGAACAAGTTTAATATTGATTATGGAATGTGTTTGACACCAATTTGACAAAAGTTTCCCATCAATTTTAAAAAATGCAAGTTTTGGCAATTTGAACTATGTTTCCTGATTTTGAAGAAAGAAGTGAGAAAGCATAACTTTGCATTGCTTTGGTGTGATTTGAACTTGAAATGATGCTCTATTTATAGGACAATATCTCTGAAATGTTAGGCATGAGTACATGGCAATTGGAAATTCAAGGTTGCCTTAAGGGGTAAGAATGACTTTTTCAAAAGGAAAAAGGAAGCTTCCTCTTTTTACCATGTTTGAAAATCTTCCAATTGATCTTATCTCATCTCAATTATATCTAGCTGATATTTATCAGCTCTAAGCTTGAATTGGCAAGTTGGCAATGCTTCTAGATGAAGAAATCTCAAAATGACCTATAATTTGAAATTTTGACCTTGAAAAATCATGTTCATGGAGCCTTATGTTTCAATTACAAAAGTATAGCTACACTCCATGGATTTGAGAGTTCTTGGACATTTTGGAAAGCTTGTTTCAAGAGCTACAACTTTCATGTTTTGCGTTTTTTCCAATTCAAAATGGAACTATGTGAAAAAATGGCATGAAGTTTGGAAAAAATAAGAAATTTTAACACTTAGAAATTTTTCTAAGTGTTGTAACTTTTGACTTTTTGTTGACTTTTTCAAATTCTTTGATTTTTTATGATCATGATGGATCATTTGAAGTATTTTGATGATTGAAAAAGTTTTGTCTTGAAAAATTTGACCAAAAGTCAAAGTTTGACTTTTCTGTGCAGATGAATTTTCATCAGATGTTTCAGAAATTGACTGATGAAATCTGTGAACTTTTGTGATGCTTTGGATCCAAAAATTAGGTCAAGATGTTGTATCTAAGATATAATGACCAATCTCTATCAAAAAAATTCATTTCTTGCTCAAAAAGTCAGAGAATCCTCATGGTCGATCAAAACCCTAATTGGTCGATCCTCGATCGATCAGTGAGAAAAATTGGATATCTGGGGATTGAAGGTTGATGTTTTGATCAAGATAGATCAAATGAGGTGAGTAAAACTCAAACCCTAATTGGTTGCCTCTTGAATCAGATGAAAATTTGATGAAACCCTAATTTTGACCTGTGAATGCTACACCTGATTAATGCTGTTCTGAGCTGTTAGTTATGCAATGATGCAAATGTAAGGTGGTATATTAGGTCAAAAATTGGGGTACGACAGATGCCCCTATTTAAGTTTCTTTAACCTGAAAGATGAAGATGAATATCTTTGTTTTGATAGGTGTAAAGAGACTTAAATATCAGAATACGCAAATTTTGGACCTAAGATACCAAAAATGCGGATGATGCAAAATGATTGTAAAAGTTTTCACCTAGAGAAATATCAAAGAAATGACATGGTGGGGAAAAATTTGTGAGGATGACTCGATCTGTTTAAGAAAAGAGGATCCTGTTTGTTGGGAAACATGCAATATGTCTCGCTGGGGAAAAAGAGATTCACAAAACATGTGAACATCTGTTTCGCTTTGGAAAACAAAGAGATTACCTTCTGTCAGCCTTGTGACAATGTTCAAGGTGAGTGAAGATGATATTACCAATTATCAGCCTTGTGATAGTTTTTGGTAATGAGTTTTGAAGATATTACCAATTATCAGCAAAGTGATAACTATAACAAGGTAAATCTATGAAAAGTTTTCTGAGTATTCAGCTTTGTGAATATCAGACAAATGATGGAAACAGATCTCAAATGAGTTTCTATTTTTTCAGATAAAATCTTGCCGAGGATCTCTCTTTTGAGAAGACGCGGGCATTTTGATTGGAAGACACATGTTTTCTTTTAGACAGAAAGACAACTGCTGGTGAATTTCTCGTACAATCGTGATTTGACCTTGTTGAGAAGAACAAACTTTCACGACAAGTTTAAGAACGAAAAAAGAAATAAGCGGCTCAAATGATGAGGCTATTGCTTACTGCTTTGTTGATTATAGACGGGGTTCTATCCAAGAATGAACTGGAAAGAAAGGGTCAATCAAGACTTTGTTCCTGATGAGGAATGATCTCAGCTAGGGAACAGGAGAGAGAAAAGATGTATTTCTCTGCTTTGGGATAATCTACTGGGGATAGAATTGTACCTATACAAGTAAGTGTGATTTACACCAGTGATATGAAAGCAAACATTTTGAGGGATGCAAAAATGCATGAATGATGCTATTATGTATGAATGTCATGAATGTTATATGCATGCTAACAATACTTGACAAAGACACTAAAGAGGCATTTGGGAAAAGGACCACGTCACAGTTCGAACAAATACTTAGCAATATCCGCAGCAATGGTGTTAGACGTTGCTGATGAAGGATCTGAGTTGCATGCTTTAAACATTCGGAGAAAGGCGTTTTATTGGCAACTTCGCTGGGAATTCTTTTTTTTTTGGGTAAGAATACCGTCCTTTGATAATTTCTGCTGAGGAGAAGACTTCTGGGGTAGTCATTCTATCCTTCGGAGATCGAGACACTTATGGAGAAACTGTTGAAGTTCTTTCCGTGTTCATAGTTCAAAGGAACATTTTTGCTTCTTCTTTTTTTTCTCAAAATTTTGAAGTAAAAATTCATTTAAAACTTTTTTTTTTTTTAGTTTCAAAAAGTGATTTTCACAATAAAAAGTGTTATTTTGCAAAACAGAACAAAGTAAGAATTGCAAACAAAAGGCACAAGGCTCAAATTTATTGATAGAATGGTAATCAGCCAAAGGCGTGATTCCATGAGCTATTTACAAGAGTTGGAAATGATAATTTATTGGGAAAAGGCTACATTGAAAGCAAATAACCGCTATTATCCCTAACAACTTTGAATTCCAAACTGTGCTTGTTGCTTAAGAAGATTTGATTGAATATCCGTTAATGGAAGATTCTTCAGATTGACGAAGTACCGACTGATTGTAGTTACTTTGTCATCATTTTTTTTGTATCCTTATTTTTGCCTAGATTGCCTTTTCAAGTTTTCAATCTATCAGGATATTTTCTGTTTATTGTCTCTAATTTTTGCCTGGATCGCCTTTTCAGGTTTTCAATCCACGAGGGCCCATTTTGCCTAAGCCGCCCTTTTCGGTTTTCGACTTACATTTGTTCTTTTGTTTTATTAGACAAAGTATTTCTTGATGCATCAGCATTCACATGATGCGGGAGTTCATCACCGTCCATGGTTGTGAGAGTCATAGCACCGCCAGAAAAGCTCCTTTTGACGATGTATGGGCCTTCGTAGTTAGGAGTCCATTTGCCCTAGAATCGGTTGAAAAGACATAATCTTTTTAAGCACGAGGTCGCCTTCTCGAATTCACGAGTCGGACCTTTTGTCAAAGCTTTCTTCATTCTTCTTTGATATAGTTGTCCGTGACACGAGGCGGTCGGCGCTTTTCTTGATTAAGTTTAGTGGTCGTATCTGCTTTGACACCATTCGACGGATAATTTGGTTTCCATGAGAACTCTCATTGAAGGAATCTCAACTTCTACGGGAGCTTCCATGCCGTATACTAGAGAAAAGGAGTTGCCCTGTTGAAGTGCGTCTTGATCGATACCCATGCGAGCAAATGGCGGCATTCGTGCAGTCTTTGTAAGTGATGACCATTTTCTGGACGATCTTTTTGATGTTCTTATTGGCAGCTTCAACGACGCCGTTCATCTTTGGCCGGTAAGGAGATGAGTTATGATGCTCGATCTTGAATTCCTCACACAGTTCTTTCATCATTTTGTTGTTCAAGTTTGATCCATTGTCTGTAATGATCTTGCTCGGAACTCCATATCGGCAAATGAGGTTGTTCTTGATGAACCTCACAACCACTTGTCTTGTAACGTTGGCGTAAGATGCTGCTTCGACCTATTTGGTGAAGTAATCAATAGCCACTAGAATGAAGCGATGTCCGTTGGACGCTTTTGGTTCAATCATCCCAATCATGTCGATGTCCCACATAGAAAAAGGCCACGGAGAAGAGAGAACGTTGAGTAGAGTCAGTGGCACATGGATCTTATCGGTAGATCGGCACTTGTGACATCTTTTGGCGTGTTCTGACAATCGGATTCCATTTTATCCAATAGTATCCTGCTCTTAGGATTTTCTGGACATTGCATGCCCATTTGAATGGGTTCAAAGGATCCTTCATGCACTTCATGGACGATCGTATACGCTTCTTGCTGTCGGTCGAGCATAACCATGTCGAAGTTTCTTTTGTATAGCACATCTTTATTGAGGAAGAAGTTTCTAGAAAGCCTCCTTAGAGTTTTCTTATCCTTGTCGATGCCCAGTGGGTACTCGTGTTTGAAGGAAGCGTTTGATGTCGTGAAACCACGGTTTATCGTCAAAGCGCTTGATTGCGAACACATATGCGGGTCTTTCAAGGCGTCGATCGGATTACGGGCATATCATTCCAATCGTTGACTTTGAACATGGAAGATAGAGTGGCCATAGCGTCTGCCATTCGATTTTGATCTCGAGGGATATGATGCAGTTCTACTTTGTTGAAGAAAGTCAACAAACGTCTTGCATAATCTCTGTAAGGAATCAGACCAAGATGATGAGTTTCATACTTGTCTTTAATTTGGTTGATCACAAGGGCTGAGTCTCCATATATATCAAGGACCTTGATCCTCAAGTCGATGGCTTCTTTAATACCCATGATGCAAGCTTCGTATTCCGCGATGTTGTTGGTGCAATCAAATAGCAATCTGGCGGAAAATGGGATATGAGAACCCTCGGGGGTGATAATGGCCCCAATTCCATTTCAAAGGCGTTAAGCTGCTCCATCAAAGATTAGGCCCCATTTGGATTCTGGATCTGGTCCTTCTCTGGGCAGTGGTTCGTCGCAATCTTTCATCTTCAAGTACATAACATCCTCGTCTGGGAAGTCAAATTTGAGAGATTGGTATTCGTTGAGCGGCTGATAAGCCAAGTGATCGGCGTGAATGCTTCCTTTGACCGCTTTTGGTAGCGGTATTGAATGTCATATTCGGATAGCGACATACGCCATCGGCGATTCTCCTGTTAAGGCGGGCTTTTCAAAGGCGTACTTGATTGGATCCATTTTGGAGATTAACCAAGTCGTGTGATTGATCATGTCTTGGCGAAGGCGTTTTGAAGCCCACAAAGCGACATATTTTCTCGAGCATGGATATGAGTTTCACGATCTGTGAACTTTTTACTCGAGTAGTAGATGGCATGCTCCTTCTTACGGTGTCATCTTGCTGTCCAATCGCGGCCATGGACTCTTCTAGGGTAAGGTATAGGGTTAACGGTCTTCCTTCGACTGGAGGAATCAATATTGGTGGTTCTGACAGGTATTCCTTGATACTGTCAAAAGCCTTTTGACAATCTTCTGTCCATACAACTTCTTGATTCTTGCGGAGAAGTTTGAATATCGTCCCACAGGTAGCAGTCATTTGGGAGATAAATCTGGAGATGTAATTCAACCGTCCGAGAAATCCTCTTACTTGCTTCTCTCTATGTGGCGTAGGCATTTCTTGAATAGCTTTGACTTTGTCAGGGTCAACCTCAATACCTTTTTGACTAACGATGAAACCTAGGAGTTTTCCAGATCTTACCCCAAAGGTGCATTTGTTAGGATTTAGGCGGAGCTGAAATTTCCTTAGTCGTTGAAACAACTTTAAGAGATGGTCTAAATGCTCATCTTCAGTGTCAGACTTTGCTATCATGTCATCTACGTAGACTTCGATCTCCTTGTGCATCATGTCGTGAAAGAGAGTAGTCATTGCCCTTTGGTAAGTTGCGCCTGCATTCTTTAATCCAAATGGCATTACTTTGTAGCAAAAAGTGCCCCATGGCGTGATGAAGGGTGTCTTCTCCATGTCTTCGGGAGCCATTCTGATCTGATTATAACCTGAGAAACCGTCCATGAAGGAAAAGACATTAAATTTCATAGTGCTATCCACTAGCATGTCAATATGCAGTAGCGGGAAGTCATCTTTCGGACTTGCTTTGTTCAGATCCCGATAGTCAACACACATTCTGACCTTCCCATCTTTCTTGGAGACGGGCACTATGTTGGCTAGCCATTGAGGATATTCAGAAGTGACGAGGAAACCTGCGTCGAGCTGTTGTTGAACTTCCTTTTTGATTTTATCTGCCATATCAGGGTGAACTCTTCTCAGTTTTTGCTTAACTGGTGGACACTCTGGTTTTAATGGCAAGTGATGCTCCACGATACTGGTATCCAACCCTGGCATGTCCTGGTAGGACCAAGCGAACACATCAATATATTCTTTGAGAAGATCTATCAGTTTGCTCTTGACGTTGCTGTTGAGCGAAGCTCCGATGTTTACTTCTTTTTTGTCTCCCTCAGATCCTAAGTTGATTGCTTCTAGAGGTTCTTTGTGAGGCTGAATGATCCTTTCCTCGTGCTTTAGCAGTCTAGAAATTTCATCTGGGAACTCTTCTTCAACTTCTTCCTCGGCGACTCCACGAGATTTGAAGTTGGGAGAGAGCATAAAGTTATTGCTTTCAATGGATTTGTCCATCATTTAATCTGCATATTTGATTTATATCGATTAATTAATTTTTCATCATTTTTTTGAAAAGTTAATGTGAAAATGTATCTGATTGTGTATATTTTTTTGAAGATTTTTTTGTTTTGTTGTGTTTTTAGGATTATCATTTCCAAGAAAGGGTAAAAGGAAAATAAACACAAAGTGTAGAAACAAAACAACGCGTTTTATTTATAATTCACACTATGAAACATGGCCCTAAAATACAAACTCATTTGTCTTGGGCAAGACAAAGAGAGATTATTTAAAAGCTAAGCCCTATAAAACATCTCTACACTTTGGTAGTGAGAGTTCAAAACAAAAGCAAATATAAACTACTTAGAACTAGGAGCATTAGTCCGAACTAGCGGGTTTCAGTGGTGACGAACTCCTTGGAAGTCGAGGTACTCTGGTAATTTTCCTTTTGGTTTAACCCTTGAGTAGACTTTGGTCGTTGGTTGAGCAGGTTTTGAAGACTCTGGACGACGGACTTTGCCTTCGTCTTTAAAGCGGTCTTCTTCCGTTTGATGAATAGATCGAGAAGTATGGGATACAGCATATGTGCTTCCTGTTGATCTTTGTGTTGAATTCTGAGGATGTACCTTCCAATCTTCAGAGTGAAGACACTCGTTGTCGGCGACACTTTCCATTTCGTATCCCGAGTCGTATTCTTGATCTTTAGTGATCACGTTGATGTAGTGGTGATCAGGATCTGATTTAACAAATACTACTGGCGCGTTAAAGCAGAATTTTTCGTTTGGGATCTCGATTGGCTGATTAGACTGAGAAGACGAGTATACCTCCTCTGATTGACTAGGATAATCAAAAGAATCACCCCATCCTGTGGGTTGTATATCTTCAATTCTAATTCTCGAGCTTTCTGGCGCAGTATACTTTACCATGTAGTCAAATTTACCGCTTGGTTCTCCCAAGGTATCCCAAACTTCAGAAGGGACAGGTGGATCTTCATGTCGCGAGGACATGTCTTTGAATTCGGTTGGCGCGTACAATTCCTCTTGAGACACATATTCGTGTTTAAATAAGTGCTCCACTCTTGATTCGAGAGGATCCTTTTCATCATCTTCAATGGTGACAACGCTAACCTCTTGGAGAGCGGGGTTTAAGAAACCCGACTACTGAATACTTCTTTGATTGGACGAAATGCTTCATCCTTTTGCTTGTCCTTGGAGAATACGACTGTGAACCCGAGTCCGGCTTTTGTTTCGTTTTGCGGGTTTGATTACATGTCCCCATCCTTCAGCATTTCCATCTTTCACCATCATGCGCTTCTTTATCGAAGAGATAGATGACTTTGTTTTCTTGGTAGATTCATCTTCTAACGGATATTATGGGAGATGTGTCCCTTCAATGTCATTAGTTGTGATGAAGAGCGGACAAATGACTTACAAGCAAAGCTTGTTCTGTGATGGTCACCAACTTTCCATTTCTTGTGAATTTTAATTTCGATGGAGTAGAATTCTCCCTCGTGGATCCAAGGTCTTTCTAGTGAACAAGCTGCGGTGGCACTTCCATGACTTGGAAAGTAATTTGGAAAGTGTGCGGGCCAATTGTCATCGGGAGATCAACTTCCCCAATAACTGACTTCCTTGATCCATCAAAAGCTCTTACTACTATGTCATTGAACATCATTGGTGTCCCTTTGTAAGCCAAACGAGCGAGTGTCGTCTGTTGCACCCCAAATTTTACCCTGCTATTTTTCTACTTGCATTTGTATTTATATTATAAAAAAAACAGTCATTCACTCACTGCATATGCATCATATCGTCGTATTTGAATTGACCAAAAGTCAGTTTAAATCGATGTTTGCATTGTTTTAATTATACACTACTGTTATCTCACTTCATGCATTTTTACCTCTCTGCCTGTTTATTGCATTGTTTCAAATTATTTATATGTCGATGATATCAATATTTCGATTTTATAAACAGACTGTTAAAAGCAATTCGATACTGTGCGAAAATTAGCGGAGAAAATATTTCAAGCTTTTCATCTTTTACTCACTACTTTATGAATCTACGTGTCGCGTAGATCATGAAAATGTATTCTCCCTAATTTTTCGGTACATTTCGAAGTCTCGTTTTTAACTGTAAATGTTTTAAAGTCGGGTATTCTTTATTATCATTTTATTTCAATTTTAATTATTTTGATAATTTTTCTTCAATCTTTGATACTCGTAATTTATTTTAATATATTCATTTTATTTATCGGATAAATTTTTGTCCAAAACTTTTACCATTTTTGGCAATTTTAGGTGTCCATTTTTTATCTCAAAAAATCAAACAAAAATTACTTTTGGGCTTATTAATTTTTACTTGACCCATTTTTGTGACCCATTTCATATTAAGGGCATTTTTGGCATTTTGAGAAATAACTTTAACCTAATTCTTTAGTATATATATGTTGATATAATTGTTAATAGGGAGGACCAAATTGAAACGCAGAAAAACGGCTACAGAAAAAACAAAAAAAAGAAACTCATCTTCTTCTTCTTGGTGAAACCCGCAGCCTTCACAATCTCACCACAACCGTATCATCATCCTCATACCCGCCGCTTTCAATCTAACCACACCTCCTGCCTTCCATTACTTCCTTCATACTCTCACATCTCACTCCACCGGAAATCCACCGTCCAACAGTCCTCACCTTCGTCGCTGTTTCCCTCTCACACCCATCGTCGGAACTCCATACCTCCATCTCCCTTTACTCCGTCGACCCTCCGCTGCTTCTTCCGCCGTCAGCTCACATCCAAGCAACAAGCTCCCTGCTACTCGCTCTCTCCGTTCCATCTCCACACCTCTGTTTCTCCCTCTGTTTCACCACGTGACTCCTCCATCGGTAGTCCTGATTACATCCGTCAAGCAGAACCTCCACCCTTCATCTTCAGAGACCCTTACCCTCTGTCTTTGTATCACAAACCAAAAACTCCCGTTTCAACAATTAACAACCACGGCAACTTTATCTTTGTAATGAGGTAAAAATTTTCTCTCAAATTACTGTTGTTGGATGATATGTGAAGATATAATTGATATTGTTACTGTGAGTTGATTATAAATTGGTATAGCATTTTTGTTGTTCTGATTGTGTTGGTGTTAAAAATAATATAGTTATATGAATTGTTTTGATACTGGTTTGAAATATTGAAGCTGTTTTGTTTGAGCTTACTGGATTTAATTTCATGAATATCGACGCGTGGGTTGTGGCTGTCTAAGTATTAATTAACTACAGTGATAAAACTTTGTCTTAATCACTTTCGGATTTAATTTAAAAAGAATACCATGAGTTAGTCACAATTCAAGTGTCAATGTTTATGTTGATGTTGTTGATTATTCTTGGATTTATTTTAGAAATTGGTTTTCATGAGCTTTTGTGCATAATTTGTCGGTGTCCGGATTTTTTGATTTACATGATTAGTTTGTCTTGAACTTTGTTTGTCATCTTCTTATTTCATCAATTTTAGGATAGCTTTTGGGGTTAAGTTTAATAGGTGGTGATTATAGTTATTGTGATAACAAACTATTTGGGATTAATATTAAAGGTTTGAAAATATTTATAATGACATTTAGTTGTGAATTTTATGTTAAAATAGATTAGAGTTTTGATTTTTGTTTGAATGAAGTGATATTGTGAATGGGTGACAATATACTTGAAAGTAACTGTAGCTTCTGATTGTTAATTTTGTATTGTTAACTTGCTTTAGACATGACTTTGTTAATAATTAGAACCATTGGTAGTGATATTGATTGTTTCTCCATTGTTGCCGAATATGTTTGAATCAGATGTTTGGGACATAATTGTCATAATTGTTTGTGCATAGGTGCTGCCCGAGCTTTGATTTTATTATTTGTGGCTCAATTTCAATCTTGTTTTATATATTTTGAAGTTGGTTTGACTTGTAACATGAATATATGCTATTTGATTCCGATTTCTAATGAATTTGAATTTGTTTGAAGATGGTTTTTGAGACTAATTTTTCATGAGGCTTTTCGGTTGTTAACAATTTCTTATCTTTTCCTTGATTTACAAGATAAAGGTTAATCACCAATTCGTTTGGTGTTCTTGTTTCACTACTTTGTTCATTCATGGACTCTTTTTTTTAATTCGTTGATTGAGAATTAATCCATTCATGCAATCTTCATTTGATTTTCAATTCTCTTGTGATTACTAAATTTCGTTCTTTGGTTGATGCAAGTTCTCAAATGGTTCATGTTTCATTAGATTTTAATTATGAATCTTAATTACTAACCATATTCTAATTGCAATTCTATTTCATTTCATTTTATCCCACACTTATGCTACTAACATTTTGCTACTTGTGAAGATATCATGGATTATTCAAGCATTCACATTCGATTAGCACATCATATGCTTGCTTATTCATATTATTGTTTTTATTTAATATTTAGTAATGTATACACTAATATTTAGTATTTTTATTTTTTTTATATTTAATACTGTAAATATAATTATACTTATTATTATTTTTATTCTTACATTTAGTATTGTAAATATACATATTATATTTATTTTCTTATATTTTAGTATTGTAAATATATACTATATACATATTACTTTTATTATTATAGTTTATATATTAATTCATAATAAGTTTCAATTATATTTATTTCTTAGAATTAATATTTATAGTCTATTCTATATAATATAATACAATGCAATCATCAATATTTAAATTTCTCCGTATTCTGTTCTAATTAATTTACCGTTGTCTCTTTAATTTCAATTTATCCCCATTCGGAAAAATGTATCCCAATCCTCTTGATGCGTTGTAATTAATTTACCGCTTTTTATTTTATTTTACCGTTTAATCCCTCTCCAAAAACAAATATTGTAATAATTATCTAGTGCACATTTATTTTATTTAATTTAACTGTCACTTACACAAAACCAAAAAAAAAATCTTTTTTAACTAATAATTGTAAATCATTTTAAACCCGTAAGTCGACAAAGCTTAGAAGCGTCGCGATGACCACACATGCACACATGTACGCTTGATCCTGGGCCTTCTTACAGTGAGCCTATTTCGATTAATTGTTCCAATTAGTCGTTATAGTAGACTAGCCCACTTTGCTAGTACACATGTAATTTAATTATTTTATACTTAGGTTGGCCACCTTGTATGGGCTTTGTCGATTTTACATGTGATTTATAATTATCTCGATCCTATTCTTTTTCCATTCACCAAGCATCCAAAACACTTTCAATAAAACTCGATCCAACGTCGAGTCTTCTTCTCAAACCTCGATCCAACGTCGAGTTATTTTCAAAAATCAATTTTTCTACAAAAATAAGATTTGTTTTAATGGTTAGAGGTTAGCCCAACGATTAAAACAAATCAAAGCTTCTAATTGATTAGAGGATAACCCAATCAATTGAGAAACTTCAAATCCATGTTCTAAAACAAAAAAACATAACGCTATGGTATTTAATTAAATCGTTA
The DNA here is from genome assembly GCA_021764765.1 of Vicia sativa. Taxonomy (NCBI): domain Eukaryota; kingdom Viridiplantae; phylum Streptophyta; class Magnoliopsida; order Fabales; family Fabaceae; genus Vicia; species Vicia sativa. Next base: position 274,999,566 of record CM038793.1, read on the forward strand.
GAGGATATCCCGACGATTTAATTAAAATGTAAAGTATTTGGGCCATTAGAGGGTAACCCAATGACTTAAATACTTTATTCCATACACTTAATAAAAGTGAACTTTGTTTCACCTCACTCTTTTCATAATAAAGATTTTGGATGAGAGATGATCGGTTGATCTCAATCACCAATCTCGAGTATTGAATCGTTAGAGGATATCCCAACGTTTTGGTACTTGTCATCCACAATTTAAAATCAATTCCAACACATTCAATATCTTTTGTGCGTCCAAGCACCTTTTACCCTTTAAACCATTTTTAAGATTAGACATGATTCATTTATAATTGAGATGCTTCTTCCTCTATTCCCAAGGTTTGCGACTTCTCCACTTGAGTACTAGAGGTGTTCTCAAACCCTCCTCATGTTGGTGCATAGTCCTTTATTCTTTATCACACCTTGTGGGCGTTAGAGTCTTCTCCTTTAAAAATGACGACTTGTCTTTTCATTTAAAATCAATCAACAAACAAACATTTTCTAGAAGAACTACGGAGTTTTGACTTTCCCATTGCGAGGGAGTGCGTGAGCAGCGGTTTCAAAACCGTATCAAACTCAAAATAATAAAAACATTTCTTCTACCTTTCTTTCTCATTTTAAACTTAGAAGATTGTAAAATTTCACAAAAACACAAACACACTTTGAACTAAATGGGTACCATCGAGTACGATGGATGTAAGGGTGCTAATACCTTCCCTTACATAACCAACTCGAACCTATATCTCTTAATTTCGTAAACCGTCTTATCCTTTATTCGTGGGTTTTATCTATATTTTCCGTTCTTCTTTTAGAACAAATAAAATTAGGTGGCGATTTCCTTTTTTGTTTTGAAAATTCATTAGATGATTTTTTTTAAAAAGCGATTTGCTTGATTAGCGACTTCAGGGGAAAATTTCTCAAGCGAGTTAACCCTAGTTTAGTTCTTTGTGTGGTTGTGTGTTTATCGTTTTATTTTACTTTCTTCTTTGTACTTTATCTTATGTTTATGTTTGATTATTTATTTTTCTATGCTTTATTTATTATCTTGTTTATATATCCATTGTGTAGGAATTCTTGATGGGATTATTTATACATAGATAAGCCCACTACCAGACTTCTAGGTCGCCTTTTTAGGAATAGAGGTTTGCGTAGCCTAGGTCCACGACTCCATTGTCTTGTTGGCCGGCGAAGACTCGGCTTAGAGTTGGTTGTTTAAGGAGGTTGTTGGCCGCGATAGCGCGGGACATCTCTTTGGACAAATGACCTATAACTCTAAGTTTGTTCATGTTGTCTAACGAGACCAAGCGCTCAAATTTGGATTTTGAGTATCCGTTAAGAGCCGTTTCTTGGGGTATACTTTTCCAAATATCGTTACCACGTAGGCCTCTCGCGTGATGATAGTGTTTGTTAAAAGGGGGATCTGAGACTCCAAGAAACACTTAGCAAAAACCTTAAAACCATCATCTGGGTAATTATTGGGTAGAAAGCTTAGAGCCATCCTATCGTAGGGTCCCACCTAAATAAGTTGTTTATTTACCTGTATCATCCCTGTTTCACGTCTCTGTGAACCTGTTACTGTTACTATGTTGCATTCCATTTGTGTATCTGACATTGCATTTCATCACATCTTTTGCATTAATGACATTACATTTCAATGCATCATTTGTATATTTCATGCATACATCCAAGTTGTCAAAAGACTCATTTAAATGCATCTCCATCTTGATTGTTGATTCTTGTCAAGTTGATTCCTCTGCACAAGCAGAACTAGAGCCAACGTCAAGAGAAGAATGGAATACCAAGAGCAACACGATGTAGAAGTCCGAATGGAAATCGATGAGTTGAAGTCGGGCATGACTAGACTTCTTGAAATGATGCAAGTTCGATCGCGGTGAACAACCTCAAAGGTGTAATTTACGAAGTCTCGGCTTTGTTGTTGATCCTCGGTCTTCTCGGATGCGATTACTACTTGGCGAATTTGGGTTACCTCGAATTACGTTCCACCTCCAACTACTCCAATGGTTGGCGAGTCTTCCCGCCGGTTTTCAGCTCCGATTTTCCGAGCCTCAACCGATCATGCATCTTGCTCCTCATCGACCTTTTGTGCATCAACCTCGCACAAGTTGCTTATGAGAATCCTCTCTTTGATTATCGTGCGACACTCCACGAGTGTGAGTCGAGAAGATTTTGATGAACTTGAAGAAGTCCATGAGCAATATCGGACTTTGGAAAGAAGGATGAGAGCTATGGAAGGCAACGATGTCTTTGGTATTCTGCAGAGAACATGTGTTTGGTTTACGATCGGTTATGCCTCATAAGTTCAAAACTCGATTTCGAGAAATACAAGGGCATACTTGTCCAAAAGTCATTTCTTGATGTACTTGGAAAATGTGCGCTTATCGAGGAATGACAAGCTTCTTATCCACTTGTTTCCAAGACTGACTAAGTGGAGCTTCATTGAAATGGTATATGGGACTTGAGAAAGACCATATTCAATGCTTCGAGGATCGATTAATGCTTTCATGAAACAATACCACTACAATCTTGACATGGCTCACGATCGCGTCAATTGCAAAACATGTCTCAAAATGATAAGGAATCTTTTAAGGAATACGCTCAGCGGTGGAGAGTTGGCCTCACAAGTTGAACCACCTTTATCGAGAAGGAGCTCCTGGTTTGTTTATGGACACCTTGTCTCCTTTCTATTGGGAGAAGATGATTGGTAGTGTGTCCTCTCGCTTCCAGATTTGGTGACTATTAGCCAAAGGCTAGAAGAGGAATCAAGAGAGAAAAGTGTACATTCTTGGCGAATCCTCGGTGGTTCCAAGAGATCTTTTGAAACTTCCATAAGAAGAAAGAAGGTGAAACTAATCTTGTCGAATTGAAAGAGGAGGACCTGCCGTAGGCCTCAAAACTATGACCAAGCACGGTGAATCTTGTCACTCCTGCGTCAAGGCTCAACCAATCCGGATCCCCAACATCGGTGGTGGACAAAATCGAACCGCAATGCAAGGAGTAGGACTCAATTTGACCCTATTCAATGACTTACCTGCATTGTATCCTCGTTTGGTTGAGCTAGGTCTAATCACAACTAGACCTCTAACTCCTCCGGATCCTCTCCGATCGGATTCGATCTTCATTGTGAGTTCCATCAAGGAGGCCGGCCATGATCGGAAAGTTGTTATGCACTAAAGGCTAGAGTTCGAGATCTAATCGAGAGGCAGGAGATAAATTTGGGATCCTCCGCAAATGTTATCAATAACCCGTTGCCGGAAAAAGTGGTGAAGATTGGGCCAACACATTACAAGTTACTTCCTAAAGCCGTGTTTGAGACAGAATGACTCATCCTTATGGCGATTAGTCACTAGGCCATGTTTCTTTTACATTTGCATTTTCCTTTGTTTATATTAAACGTTGCTTTCAAATCTTTGTTTGTAATTCCATGTTAATTTTAATGAAATGAGCATTACGGTGTTTTGATTCAAATAATTTTATTCTTGCTTTCTTTCCAAATATATATTTCCCTATTTAATTTCTTTACCAAACTCTTGTTTTGCAAAGATTGGAGGAGGATGATAAAACAAGATACCCATAATTTTGTTGGTATGCTTTGAATAAAACCTTGCTGATGATATACAAGCATTGTTCCAATTCCCAAACACTGGAGATATAAGGAAGTTAAACCTTTGTCAACCCCTTCGAGCCTAGAAGTTGGAGTTTCTTTCTATACGAAAAAACCCGCAATTTTAACCTAGGCGGGGTAGTTCTCGATTAATTCGAAGTGCATTTATTCAAGGCGCCTTTCAACAAAGGTTGTATTCAATCAAGTTTCCTTCACACACATCAAAGAAGTGAAGATGTCATCCAAGTCAAAAGTGATGATGATGGTTCTCGTAATCCTAAAAGTCAAGCGATCCTTGTCTTTCAAAAATATATCAAAAGAAAAAGCCGAAGTTAAAATTAAAAAGGCAACTTAGGCAAAAGTTAGGGATGACAAAATTCAAAAAAAGAGTTGACAAAAGTCCTCAAACAGCAAAATGTTGCAAAAAAGAAGTGATTGTTATCTCAAGAATATATCAGCTTCTGAGCCATCATTATTCCTATCAGTGTACAATCCAAAATCTATTGGAATCTTTAATGCACAGTTTGAATTAATTGAGCGTAGGACTGAAGAACATCACGAAGATTGGGTTGGGTACAAATAAATTTTGAGCCTTTATCCTTTATTTCTTAAACCGTGAACCAGACCACGTTACAACCCTTAAAAGACCTAATTGAAGTCAGGTTTCTTTTGAAAGCATACTACAACAAGGTTGCGTAATATGATTCCTAAAGTCTTTTGCAAATCAACTGTCTTGGTATATCCATACTTTTGTCTTCTCTTTAACTTTTAATTTTTTAAACCGCTGTGTTTTAACCAGCAATCCATTTTCTATACAGCAATTACATCATTTCCCAAAATAATTTTTATTTCAAAATTTTTGCATGAACTTTGCATTAAATTTACCATGTTTGAATAAACATTTTTTGCTTGCAAACAAGTTTTCCTCATCAAGGAAGTCCAAATTGTTAGGAAACTTGGTCAGTGATCCTAATCAGGGGCAAGTATTTTTCGGATCCTGTTGTGAATCAGTTCAAGATTTGTTGCTCAGTGCAAGTCATTATCAGATTTGTTTTAATCAGAAGATTTTTTTCAAGACTTATATTGGGGCACTCCTTTCCCTCAATTATTTTCAAGAATTGAAGGCATGATCGATTTATCTTCAACAATCAGCTAATCTGGGGCAATCCCCAAGCAGCGCTCCAGTTCTCCCTTCAAGGATCATCATTTCAATACAATTCGCAAGTGTGTTATAAGTGTTTCTCAAGACATTTTGTCTCTAAGCAGAGTTGGTAGTGTTCTCTGTGTTGAGGAATTAGAGTTCCCATCTTACCTCCACAAAAGAGTCAATCTCCGTTGTCATAAACGTTTGCATTACATACTACATGCATAGATCATTCATATATCATGCATCACAAAATTCATATAGCATGCACCACAAAATTCATATATCATGCATAACAAGAGTGTTTTATCCTCATTTGCATTTCCCGAGGTCTTGTTACAGTCAATGTCTTACCTTGCAGTCAAAATCCAACTTACTTGGTACCTATCAAAATAGATCTGCTTCCTGTATATTCAATGAATTTCTGAATATACTCGAATTATTTTTTTCCGAAGTTCATTCAATGATTTTTCTGAATGTCTTTGATGATGTGTTCCAGAGTCAGTTCAATGTCCTACTGAATGTCTCTGATGTTTTGTTTCCTGTATATTCAATGCATTTCTGAATATGCTCGAATTTTTTTTCCAAAGTTCATTCAATGATTTTTCTGAATGTCTTCGATGATGTGTTCCAGAGTCTGTTCAATGTCCTTCTGAATATCTCTGATGTTTTGTTTCCTGTATATTCAATGCATTTATGAATATACTCGAATCTATTTTCCAAAGTTCATTCAATGTTTTTTCTGAATGTCTTTGATGATGTCTTCCAGAGTCCGTTCAATGTCCTTCTGAATATCTCTGATGTTTTGTTTCCTGTATATTCAATGCATTTCTGAATATACTCGAATCTATTTTCCAAAGTTCATTCAATGTTTTTTCTGAATGTCTTTGATGATGTGTTCCAGAGTCCGTTCAATGTCCTTCTGAATATCTCTGATGTTTTGTTTCCTGTATATTCAATGCATTTCTGAATATACTCGAATCTATTTTCCAAAGTTCATTCAATGTTTTTTCTGAGTGTCTTTGATGATGTATTCCAGAGTCCGTTCAATGTCCTTCTGAATATCTCTGATGTTTTGTTTCCTGTATATTCAATGCATTTCTGAATATACTCGAATCTTTTTTCCGAAGTTCATTCAATGTTTTTTCTAAATGTCTTTGATGATGTATTCCAGAGTTCGTTCAATGATTTTTCTGAATATCTCTGATGTCTTATTTCTCGTATATTCAATGCGTTTCTGAATATACTCGAATCTTTTTTTCGAAGTTCATTCAATGATTTTTCTGAATGTCTTTGATGTGTTCCCCGCAGTGTCTGTCTCGTATCATACATCATTCAAAAAAAATATATATAAAAAAATATTGCATTCATCGCATTCTCTTCATATGTCATTCATCACGCCCATTGCATCTCAGGGCAAAATTTTGGTTTTTGATATTTAATTATCTCCCACTGCGATAATATGAAGCTTGATCATCTTCATATCATCTGGTTGAAGATATTTAAATAGGGAACTATTGCCCCAAATTTTACCACAATTTTTCTACTTGCATTTGTATTTATATTATAAAAAAAACAGTCATTCACTCACTGCATATGCATCATATCGTCGTATTTGAATTGACCAAAAGTCAGTTTAAATCGATGTTTGCATTGTTTTAATTATACACTAACTGTTATCTCACTTCATGCATTTTTACCTCTCTTGCTTTTTATTGCATTGTTTCAAATTATTTATATCGATGATATCAATATTTCGATTTTATAAGCAGTTAAAAGCAATTCGATCTTGTCGAAAATTAGCGGAGAAAATATTTCAAGCTTTTCATCTTTACTCACTACTTTATGAATCTACGTGTCGTAGATCATGAAAATGTATTCTCCTAATTTTTCGGTACATTTGAAGTCTCATTTTAGCGTAAATGTTTTAAAGTCGGGTATTCTTTATTATCATTTTATTTCAATTTTAATTATTTTGATAATTTTTCTTCAATCTTTGATACTCGTAATTTATTTTAATATATTCATTTTATTTATCGGATAAATTTTGTCCAAAACTTTTACCATTTTGGCAATTTTAGGTGTCCATTTTTATCTCAAAAATCAAACAAAATTACTTTTGGGCTTATTAATTTTTACTTGACCCATTTTTGTGACCCATTTCATATTAAGGGCATTTTTGGCATTTTGAGAAATAACTTTAACCTAATTCTTTAGTATATATATGTTGATATAATTGTTAATAGGGAGGACCAAATTGAAACGCAGAAAAACGGCTACAGAAAAAACAAAAAAAAGAAACTCATCTTCTTCTTCTTGGTGAAACCCGCAGCCTTCACAATCTCACCACAACCGTATCATCATCCTCATACCCGCCGCTTTCAATCTAACCACACCTCCTGCCTTCCATTACTTCCTTCATACTCTCACATCTCACTCCACCGGAAATCCACCGTCCAACAGTCCTCACCTTCGTCGCTGTTTGCCTCTCACACCCATCGTCGGAACTCCATACCTCCATCTCCCTTTACTCCGTCGACCCTCCGCTGCTTCTTCTGCGTCAGCTCACATCCAAGCAACAAGCTCCCTGCTACTCGCTCTCTCCGTTCCATCTCCACACCTCTGTTTCTCCCTCTGTTTCACCACGACCGTGACTCCCTCCATCAGCCGTCTGGCCGATTACGTCCATCAAGCGAACCTCCACCTACATCTTCAACAGAGACCCTTACCCTCTGTCTTTGTATCACAAACCAACAGAAACTCCCGCCGTTTCAACAATTAACAACCACGGCAACTTTATACTGTTGGTAATCTGAGGTAAAAAATTTTCTCTCAAATTACTGTTGTTGGATGATATGTGAAGATATAATTGATATTGTTACTGTGAGTTGATTATAAATTGGTATAGCATTGTTGTTGTTCTGATTGTGTTGGTGTTAAAAATAATATAGTTATATGAATTGTTTTTGATACTGGTTTGAAATATTGAAGCTGTTTTGTTTGAGCTTACTGGATTTAATTTCATGAATATCGTAGCGTGGGTTGTGGTGTCTAAGTATTAATTAATTATGATAAAACTTTGTCTTAATCACTTTCAGATTTAATTTAAAAAGAATACCATGAGTTAGTCACAATTCAAGTGTCAATGTTTATGTTGATGTTGTTGATTATTCTTGGATTTATTTTAGAAATTGGTTTTCATGAGCTTTTGTGCATAATTTGTCGGTGTCCGGATTTTTTGATTTACATGATTAGTTTGTCTTGAACTTTATTTGTCATCTTCTTATTTCATCAATTTTAGGATAGCTTTTGGGGTTAAGTTTAATAGGTGGTGATTATAGTTATTGTGATAACAAACTATTTGGGATTAATATTAAAGGTTTGAAAATATTTATAATGACATTTAGTTGTGAATTTTATGTTAAAATAGATTAGAGTTTTGATTTTTGTTTGAATGAAGTGATATTGTGAATGGGTGACAATATACTTGAAAGTAACTGTAGCTTCTGATTGTTAATTTTGTATTGTTAACTTGCTTTAGACATGACTTTGTTAATAATTAGAACCATTGGTAGTGATATTGATTGTTTCTCCATTGTTGCGAATATGTTTGAATCAGATGTTTGGGACATAATTGTCATAATTGTTTGTGCATAGGTGCTGCCCGAGCTTTGATTTTATTATTTGTGGCTCAATTTCAATCTTGTTTTATATATTTTGAAGTTGGTTTGACTTGTAACATGAATATATGCTATTTGATTCCGATTTCTAATGAATTTGAATTTGTTTGAAGATGGTTTTTGAGACTAATTTTTCATGAGGCTTTTCGGTTGTTAACAATTTCTTATCTTTTCCTTGATTTACAAGATGAAGGTTAATCACCAATTCGTTTGGTGTTCTTGTTTCACTACTTTGTTCATTCATGGACTCTTTTTTTTAATTCGTTGATTGAGAATTAATCCATTCATGCAATCTTCATTTGATTTTCAATTCTCTTGTGATTACTAAATTTCGTTCTTTGGTTGATGCAAGTTCTCAAATGGTTCATGTTTCATTAGATTTTAATTATGAATCTTAATTACTAACCATATTCTAATTGCAATTCTATTTCATTTCATTTTATCCCACACTTATGCTACTAACATTTTGCTACTTGTGAAGATATCATGGATTATTCAAGCATTCACATTCGATTAGCACATCATATGCTTGCTTATTCATATTATTGTTTTTATTTAATATTTAGTAATGTATACACTAATATTTAGTATTTTTATTTTTTTTATATTTAATACTGTAAATATAATTATACTTATTATTATTTTTATTCTTACATTTAGTATTGTAAATATACATATTATATTTATTTTCTTATATTTTAGTATTGTAAATATATACTATATACATATTACTTTTATTATTATAGTTTATATATTAATTCATAATAAGTTTCAATTATATTTATTTCTTAGAATTAATATTTATAGTCTATTCTATATAATATAATACAATGCAATCATCAATATTTAAATTTCTCCGTATTCTGTTCTAATTAATTTACCGTTGTCTCTTTAATTTCAATTTATCCCCATTCGGAAAAATGTATCCCAATCCTCTTGATGCGTTGTAATTAATTTACCGCTTTTTATTTTATTTTACCGTTTAATCCCTCTCCAAAAACAAATATTGTAATAATTATCTAGTGCACATTTATTTTATTTAATTTAACTGTCACTTACACAAAACCAAAAAAAAAATCTTTTTTAACTAATAATTGTAAATCATTTTAAACCCGTAAGTCGACAAAGCTTAGAAGCGTCGCGATGACCACACATGCACACATGTACGCTTGATCCTGGGCCTTCTTACAGTGAGCCTATTTCGATTAATTGTTCCAATTAGTCGTTATAGTAGACTAGCCCACTTTGCTAGTACACATGTAATTTAATTATTTTATACTTAGGTTGGCCACCTTGTATGGGCTTTGTCGATTTTACATGTGATTTATAATTATCTCGATCCTATTCTTTTTCCATTCACCAAGCATCTAACACACTTTCAATAAAACTCGATCCAACGTCGAGTCTTCTTCTCAAACTTCGATCCAACGTCGAGTTATTTTCAAAAATCAATTTTTCTACAAAAAAAAAAGAACACTTGGATAAGATTTGTTTTAATGGTTAGAGGTTAGCCCAACGATTAAAACAAATCGAAGCTTCTAATTGATTAGAGGATAACCCAATCAATTGAGAAACTTCAAATCCATGTTCTAAAACAAAAAAACATAACGCTATGGTATTTAATTAAATCGTTAGAGGATATCCCGACGATTTAATTAAAATGTAAATATTTGGGCCATTAGAGGGTAACGATGACTTAAATACTTTATTCCATACATAATAAAAGTGAACTTTGTTTCACCTCACTCTTTTCATAATAAAGATTTTGGATGAGAGATGATCGGTTGATCTCAATCACCAATCTCGAGTATTGAATCGTTAGAGGATATCCCAACGTTTTGGTACTTGTCATCCACAATTTAAAATCAATTCCAACACATTCAATATCTTTTGTGCGTCCAAGCACCTTTTACCCTTTAAACCATTTTTAAGATTAGACATGATTCATTTATAATTGAGATGCTTCTTCCTCTATTCCCAAGGTTTGCGACTTCTCCACTTGAGTACTAGAGGTGTTCTCAAACCCTCCCTCATGTTGGTGCATAGTCCTTTATTCTTTATCACACCTTGTGGACGTTAGACGAGTCTTCTCCTTTAAAAATGACGACTTGTCTTTTCATTTAAAATCAATCAACAAACAAACATTTTCTAGAAGAACTACGGAGTTTTGACTTTCCCATTGCACGAGGGAGTACGTAGGCACGCGGTTTCAAAACCGTGTCAAACTCAAAATAATAAAAACATTTCTTCTACGTTTCTTTCTCATTTTTAAACTTAGAAGATTGTAAAATTTCACAAAAACACACAAACACACTTTGAACTAAATGGGTACCATCGAGTACGATGGATGTAAGGGGTGCTAATACCTTCCCCTTACATAACCAACTCCCGAACCTATATCTCTTAATTTCGTAAACCGTCTTATCCTTTATTCGTGGGTTTTATCTATATTTTCCCGTTCTTCTTTTAGAACAAATAAAATTAGGTGGCGATTTCACTGTTTGTTTTTGAAAATTCATTAGATGATTTTTTTTTAAAAAATGAGTTGCTTCATCGTCTTCGGCATTACGTTCAAAGATGAACCAGTATCTACCAATACATTGTACAGGGAATCTGATTGGCAAATCATCGAGATGTGTAAGGCCAAATTGTGATCTTTCCCTTCCTCAAGTTCCTCATCGAAACTTAGATTATTACAAGTTGTTATGTTGGCGACAATACCTCAATGATGCATAGTTACATCATGGTCTACATAGGCTTGGTCTAGTACCTTCATTAAAGCTTCTCGATGAGCTTGAGTTGAGGAGTAGAGGAGTATTGAAATCTTGGAAGAGTGCATGTCGGTTGATCTACGACCCGGTATTCGCTCTTCTTGATTAACTTCAGTATCTCATCAAAATCTGCGTTGACGTTGGCTCTATCAGGAGGACCAACATTTGTGCTCGGGTTAACAACTGGAATTGTTGCAGGATTCTCGGAAGATATGTTAACTGGATTTTGTCGGACAACAGGAACTGTAGGCGGTCTTGGTGGCAATGGAGGGTGTACTCGTCCACTTCATGTTATTCGTCCGATTTCTGTTATATTGACATTAGCTGGAAGAGTAGGCATGGGTTTCTCCTTCCCATCCTCTATCAGGGTTGCATTGTATTGGTAAGGAATTGCTTTGGTAGAACTGTATGGAACAGGACCGGGTAAGCAAATCACCAAAGGAGACTCTGGGGTGCTGGAACTGTTGCATTCAATCTCCACATGTTTGGGTATGTTGAAACAAGGGATGATAACGTTTACTTCGGGATTTTCCGAGTTGATATCTGAGACTAAAAGCTCATGCGGAAAATGCCCTACTGTATTTACGTCATGATCATCTCTGTTTCTGTAGATCTGTAAGTCACGATATCTAACAATCGTTGAATATACGCTTTTATGGTGGGACATCCTTGAATATCCTTGGAGCAGATATGGCAAGCTGCGTAATCGTGCTTAGTGAAGGTGCTCATTGTCCTTGTATGCTTCATGGAGATGCACCAAGTTTCCTCGATCACGTTTACGTCTGTGACAAGGTACTGTCATGTTTCGATATCAAACTCCTTTGAGTGTCCACTGTGGGAAGCGGATTGGCTTGCGTTCGGACTTGTATTTACGAAGGAAAGATTAGATCTCACTAATCTACGTTACGCCTTTAATGTTATGCAATGCTCAAGGTCATGGCTGGTGCCCTTGGTGAAAAGGGCAAGATCGTCTTTTTGTACCACCATGGTAATTTTTGGAACCGGTGGTGATCTTATCGTATCAAATTCTTTTCTATGAGCGCAGGATATAGTTACGTATGCGTCATTGGAATTTGGTCGAATTGCGTGACCAGGCGCGGTTTTGATTCTTTGACTACTGAGCTGTTGGCGAAATTGAGTTTGTTGATTTTGTTGAATTTGTTGGAATTGTGGAGCAATTCTTGTGTTTGGATTTGTGTTGACGGTGGGTGCTATGGCAGCTACCTGTCGTTGTTGAATGACATTCTTACGTGGTTTCCCTCGGGATACCATTCCTATGTCATGTTCTTTTTTCCTTGGAAAACTGGTTCCAACCTTTTTAGTTCCACTAGAAGACCCTGCTTCCTTGGTTAGGCGTCCAGTTCGAACCTCCTCTTCTAATCGCATTCCCATGCTTACCATTTCGGTGAAATCTCTGGGAGCGCTAGCGATCATTTGCTCATAGTAAAATGAGCCAAGGGTGTTTAGGAATACCTTAGTCATCTCTTTCTCTTCTAAGGGTGGGTTGACTTGGGCAGCAATTTCCCTCCATCGTTGCGCATATTCTTTGAATGTCTCTCTTTCTTTCTGAGACATGGAGCGGAGTTGATCCCGGTCGGGAGCCATATCCAAGTTGAACTTATATTGCTGTACAAAGGCTTCACCTAAGTCATTGAAGGTTTGGATACTTGCGCTATCCAATCCCATGTACCACTTCAGTGCGGCACCGGTAAGACTGTCTTGGAAGTAGTGGATTAACAACTGGTGATCTTCGTTGTAGGTAGACATTTTCCTGGCATACATCGTGAGATGACTTTGTGGACAGGAGTTTCCTTTGTATTTTTCAAAGTCAGGGACTTTGAATTTTGCAGGTATCCTTACGTGAGGAACTAAACAAAGATCCTGGGCGTTTTTCCCAAACAATTCTTTTCCACGAATTGTTTTTATCTCAAGCTGCATTTTGAGGAGTTGTTCTTGGAGATTCTCCATCGAGCTACGGGAATTCGTGTTATTTCCTGGAGTATGGTGAACTTCTTCGTCCATGGTAGTGTGCACTACGGAAGCTGAGTTCGTCATGATCGGTTGAGAAACCGGCATTGTTATTTGTGGAAGAGTTACTCCACGTTGCGGAGTAAATGTAGAGTTCTGCTGCAAAGTAGGTATTTCAAGCGATGTTGTTTGAGAAGTCGGTTGGCGAAATCCGATGCCAAAGTTGAAAGGCATGCCCCATTGATAGCCTTCTGGCATACTGAAAGGTGAACTACTGACTGCGACAGCTGAAACTGGAGTAGTAGTATCCTCTGAAGTCGCTGCTTGGTTTTGACTTTCGATCTTGCTTGTTGACTTTCTGATAATGAGTTGACCAAAGATGTGAGTCTCTCCACCTCTTCTTGTAGTGTTGTTACCGTGCTACGAAGTTCAACATTCTCTTGTTCGAATCCTTCCATCACTTTTCTTCTTTTTGATCCTGTATCGTACATTCGAGTTGGCTGTGGACGCGGTCGAGAAACTCTAAGACGCGACAACTTGGCGATCTTTTCCTATCTGTTGTTGAAGCATTTGATCGAGACTCTGACAATAGACTTAAATGCAAAATATGATGCATGATTATGATTGTAAAGAAAGATTTCCAAAGAATTTATGCTAAAAAGAGATATTTATGGCAAATATTTGGATGGAAAACACACATTTATTGATTATTGAAAGAAGATTACAACAATATTGTTTTTTGGAGCATTGCTCACACAAATGATAAAATAAATGATAAGATTACAAACTAAATTGAACTAATTAAATGTCTTCGTCGGATGAAGATCCAAAGGCTTGATGCGACTTGACTTGAGTTTCCTTCCCATAGTGAGCTTTCGATTCGACTTTCTCGGCTTTTAGCTTGCTAATGACTTTCTTCCACTCGTTGGGAGCGGGATCGTGGTTGTCATTTCCTCAAGCTTTCTTTTCCTTTCTTTGACGTATCTCTGGATTGCGTTATCTTTCTGACGAATCTTCTCATCCTTCTCCATGAGCCATTCATCTTGGAAATAAAGCGTCTTTTCATGATCTTTGACTTGCTTCTTGAGCTTTTCATTCTCAAGATTAGTCTTAAGGAACTTGTTTTCCAAGGCCTCCTTTTCAAACCTTATTTTGGCCAAAGATTCTTGGTATTCTCCCATAGTTTCGACGGAAAAAATCGTTAATTTGGAAGCGGTTGAGAACATGGGTTCTTCATAAGCGTAAGGCATTCGAAATTCCTTTGCTCTTTTCTTTACCCAAGAAGTGTAGGTTTCCATGGCTACACAATTCTTTGCCTTCCCTTTTTCTTTCTTTCGGATCTGATGCCAAGCTCTGATCATCCTAGCCTTCAATCCTTGGGAATCTTCTCCTTCGTGATAGAAATAACTCTCTACTGTAAAACCAAGAGGTTTACTAGAGTTTGCGTATCTGAGTTGACGTCTACTTGAGAATGGGTTGTAGTTGATTCCTCCTTTCGTACCAATGAGTGCGTTGGCAAATTCTCCACGACTCTCATGATTTCCATCTCATTGTGCAAGGTATACAAATGGATATAAATCGTTTGTAAGAGACATGAGTCTTCTTGACCAATGCCACTCGTCTTTGTTTTCGGAATATAGGAGATTTAGGCAAGTGTGAGGTAATCCATTTGAAAAGCAGTACACAACACACGATAGTTCCGTCTCCTTGATGATTCCTATGATGAATGGAGCGTATGTGTCACCAAGTAGAGTGGGAGCAGGATTTCCAATCGAAAGATCCTTATGGCGTTGATATCAACGAAATTTGGGACGTTGGAAACAACACCAATCCATAGAGGAGTAAAGCTAAAATAGCTTGAAGGCTTCCATACTACCACGAGAGAATTTAAGAGCCTTCTCCATTAGGAACTTTGAAGTTAGTCCTAAGAGTTTTCCTCTGGTAGTTAGGTTTTGTCTATCTCGATTTCTTTAAGTGAGTCATCGTTGCAATGGTGGTGACTTGGGAATGGCTTCCAAACCATTGAAAGGCACTTTGTCGTCTTGAGATACCTAGGATATCGCGTACTCTTCCAAAGTAGGCATCAACGATAATCGGGGAAAGTGAAGCAATGATAGATGGATCGTGAAGCGAGCGAAAGTTTTGAGAAGTCCTTCATCAACGTTAGTGTTTAGAAGAGTTAAAAGAGTTCCATAGCGTTTTCTGAAATCCGAAGGATCTTCTACCAAGGATGCTAACTCTTTCAACTTTCCTACATCAGGAATTCTAAGAATGTATCTCTTGGTGAATCTTCCTCTGACGTCCATCACTCTAACCTAAAATATTTTACAAAGAAAAAATCTCTAAATTCTTTGGAAATGGGAAGAGAAATGAAGTTTGTTTTTTTTTTGAATGAATGAATGCATGAATGCGGCAAACATGGTTAGTAGTTATATACACGGGCAAGCGTTCGAATTCACGAGCATGAAGCCAAGGATAAGAATCAACGTGGTTAAGTTCTAAGGGCTTATTCATACGTGAAACGGGTTCTCACGATAATCTGCTCAACACTCCTCTTTGAAATATTATCGGATTTATTGAATACTCGATGGTCCAATAATATTTTTCAAGAGAAACTACTTTGATCGTAGTCTCGCATGACAATTACTCTGAGGCTTACGCCCGAATAATCTCTACATCCTAAATGGCGGGATGGGTTATATGTTCTACCCACTCGGTTTATAAGTTCCCTTGAAAGCACCATGTCTTCGCAAATACTTGCTAAACACAAATACCTCCAAGACAACCTCCACTGAGAGAGAGATATTAACTTCGTAAGTATTGAGACTTCTCACGTATTAATACCTCCACCTAGATCTTAAAAATGTTTCTTAAATTCGGGTTAGGATTTCTTTCCATCAGATGAAATCACGAAAACACACAATTAAGAAAAACAGACATATGCATAATATGAAAGCTTATCCCCTTTCTTTTCTTTTTTAAAACAAAAAAGCTTGGTGCTCTTGAGCAGAGTCACTTTTTTTTTGAAAATCAAAGTTTCAGTACTCCCAGTAGTCGCCATTTTTTTTCGCGTTAAAGGTGGCGTGCTAGAGGATTTGAATATGAATTCAGATTCTCTGGCTCGAAACGATTTACTCTTTTGATTTGTTTATAAAGATGCCGCGAGCATCAAGCTTTATTATTTTCAACACAAGAAAGATGATTTAATGATTATGAAAAAGGGGAAAGTTGTTAATACCCTCAATTGATATTGATATGCGTAACAACTAGCGCAAACTAGACACAACGCATTGGGGAGATTCTGAGTAAGGGGGATTGTTATATAAGGGGAATAGATGGAGCACCCTAAATATATAGCTTTATATATGAATATGTTTGATATGTTTGTGTGTTTTAATTGCTATTTCTATGATTGGGAAAGTTTCTCCTTTGGGATTTTAAGAAAGATAGATTATGTGGGATCCTAGGGTTTGTTATTATTGTGCTCGCAAAGATCATGGATCTTACGCATACATATCCCTAGTGGGAATCGAGCATTTGTAGCTCGGGTCTACAGGGATCTATGGTTTGTTTGGTCTGAGAAAGAAAGAAATTTGCTCGGCAAGGATGGGACCTTGTGCCTACGTATTCTCAAAAGGATGTTGAGAAAGTCAGAGCAATCGTAGTTCCCACTTATGCTGGTGGAAAGCAACGGGATGTTAGTAAGAGACACAGACAAATGTCATCTTAATGAAAAATGTATCTAATCTATTTCATCACATACATTTTTGTAAAGTTTGATTGATTAAAATCTTTCATCGTAAGTTATAGGTGTTTTGTTTGAGTGTACAAGCGTTACCACTTACATGTTTGAAAAAATGATTGAATCTTTTAACTGTAAGCATTGGGTGTTTTGCTTGAGTGTACAAGCGTTACCACTTACGATTAAGAGATGTTTTTGTTTGAAAAGAGTTTGAAAAGTTTTTGACTGTATGTGATGTGATAGATGAGATACTTCTTCTATAGAGATGATAAATGTGTAAATCTCGAGGAGAAATTGATTGGATTAAAGGGATGCTTTTAAGAAGCCCATGGGTCCTTGTATTGTTAGCCCAAGAGGAGGCATTCCGAGGGTCATCGAGGGTCATCGAGGGTCCTTGTACGAAGCTCAAGAGGAAGCTATAGGGTATGGCTGGCTTTGTCTTTAAAAGGGATTTCACCGGGAAACCATCCTTTTGGAATTAAGAGCAATTTCACCGGGAAATTATACTCTGGGTTCTATCCTAACGCGGGTGATTCTTTGTATTGGAAGCCCAATAGGAGGCTGTTAAGAGATTTCCTGTCTCTTTCATTGTATGATGCCCAAGAGAAGGCTAAACTCAATGAGGAGTTCTTTTGAATGAAGCCCAAGAGGAGGCTGACTCAACAGGGGAGTGTTGTCTTATATGAAGCCTAAGCGGAGGCTAAACTCAGATGAATGAGTTTTCTTATATGAAGCATAAGAGGAGGCTAAACTCTGTGGGGAGAGTTATCTTGTATAAAGCCCAAGCGGAGGCTAAATTCATGCTGGACATGAATTATCTTGTATAAAGCCCAAGCGGAGGCTGCAACTGTGGGGAACCTATTAGTTAGACTAATTGTCATATTATAATTAGACCGTTGTATAAACAAGTGTGTGTGTGTGATATGTATTCACAGGAGTTTATGAAGGAAATATAAACAATGCATGATGTTTATTTACAAAAGTTTATGAAGTATAAACAAGTGTCTGTGAAACGAACGTTTAAAACGAGCGTAACTTGATTATTTACAAGTTTGAACTGTGTACAAGGAAGTAAATATGTACACGAACGAGCTATTTATGTACAGACAAAGATGGATGTACATAGGAGGGTTGGGACTTACACCATAAGGGTGGCCCATTGGTTTGAAATCAGTTTCACAGGGAATAATGCTCCTTTCAATACCAATGGTATTCAGTGTATATACAGATGAAACGGAATCGAACGATCGAATTTTATCTGTGAAAAGTATCTGTATTATGTACAGGTAAAGATTTGTATGAATACAAAAAGAATTTAATATGTACAAAAATATGTACATAAAAGAATGTTTTGTTTGTGTATACACAAGTGAAGTGAAAACAAACGATCGAAGTTTGTCTGTACTTGAGTATAAAAGGTATCTGTGTTATGTTCAGATAAAAATTTGTATGTATCTGAAGAGAGTTTGATATGTACAAAGAAATATTATGTACATAAAAGAAGGTTTATGGGACTTACACCGTGAGGGAGGCCCATTGGTTTAAAAGAAGTTTCATCGGGAATAATTCTTCTCCTAGAACCAATGGATTCGGTGTATAAACAAACGAATGAAAACAAACGAAAGAAATTTGTTTATGTTTGAATATTAACAATGATGATTTGAGTATGTACGAGAAAAATTGAATATGTACATAAAAGGATTGGGACTTACACCGTAAGGGAGGCCCATGATCGATTGAGAAATTCGAGAGGAAATGAATTCGGTTTTATCGTTTAAATCGGATCGATCATGGCAAAAAGATGCAAGTTTGATAAAAAGTTTTGAAAAATGATTTTGAAAATGTTTTGAAATGTGAGGTTCATTTATGAGAAGTTTTGAAAAGAATCGGAAGTCGAAAACTTGAAAAATTCACCTTTTAAAGTGTTTTGAAAAAGTGCTCAGAACGTCGTTTTCGGCTCGATTAAAATATAATCAGATGAAAGTTTTTTCTGAAAATTTTTTGCACTATCATAAAATAGATACATTTATTGACAAGTGTCCAAAAAATCACCTCAAAATGAGGATTTTTGATTGGTTAAAAAAATGTGAAAGTTTTGTAAAAAACATGAAAAAATATGAAGAGTTTTAAAAAGAATGGTCTTGTGGAGAGTTGAACCCATGACCATTGGGTGACATACGTGGCAAAGAGAACTAAAGGCAAGCTAGCAACCACTGGGACAAACGCGCGTTTGTGTTTATGAACCAAAACACGTGTAAACAACATATTGGAAATTTTGAATTTTTAAACTCAAGAACACGCGTGCAGGCTTGTTCTTCGTTTTTGATTTTCAGATTCAACAATCCAAGCTATAATCTTCGTTTCTCAATGAAATTTGATGAAATAAACATGAAAATTGCTCGGTTTTGAACAAGGAACACGAAGGTGGTTGTTAGTTGCATTTATTTTTAGTCTAGCATGTTTGAATTTCTGGGAACCACGAAGAACCCTAGAACTGACTTTTCTAAATTAAATGATGTATGATTGATGATTCTTTGATTTTTTTGAGGGCTTATGATCGTGATAAGTGCAGCAAGAGATTGGCCAAGAGTTTTTTTTACTTAAGTGCAAAGAATCATGATATCCAAGTTCGAGTTCTAACCTATTTAAGTTGAAATCGAAGATGATGATTGCGCGTTTCCAAAACTAGTTTTTTGATTGCTACAGCATCATCGGCCTATGTAGAAGCTATAGGGATGGTCTGCTTTCTTTGAATCATCTCAAATCACTCCAGCCAAGTCCACCTGCACAGACTGAGAATGGAAACTCGAATTCTATGTTTAAGCAGTTACAGTTAGTTGTTTATGATTTGGATCATCCCTATGATGTTCAGGGATGATGTTTGAATGATTACAACACAAGTTAATCAAGCCTAGCCACGATTTTGAACTTTAAGGCAGTTTTGCAAACATAATGACCATGGCATGTGATTTCTGATTTTCAGCTTTGATCATGTTGTTTTTAAGTTTTGAACAAGTTTAATATTGATTATGGAATGTGTTTGACACCAATTTGACAAAAGTTTCTCATCAATTTTAAAAAATGCAAGTTTTGGCAATTTGAACTATGTTTCTTGATTTTGAAGAAAGAAGTGAGAAAGCATAACTTTGCATTGCTTTGGTGTGATTTGAACTTGAAATGATGCTCTATTTATAGGCCAATATCTCTGAAATGTTAGGCATGAGTACCTGGCAATTGGAAATTCAAGGTTGCCTTAAGGGGTAAGAATGACTTTTTCAAAAGGAAAAAGGAAGCTTCCTCTTTTTACCATGTGTGAAAATCTTCCAATTGATCTTATCTCATCTCAATTATATCTAGCTGATATTTATCAGCTCTAAGCTTGAATTGGCAAGGTGGCAATGCTTCTAGATGAAGAAATCTCAAAATGACCTATAATTTGAAATTTTGACCTTGAAAAATCATGTTCATGGAGCCTTATGTTTCCATTTCAAAAGTATAGCTAGACTCCATGGATTTGAGAGTTCTTGGACATTTTAGAAAGCTTGTTTCAAGAGCTACAACTTTCATGTTTTGAGTTGTTTCCAATTCAAAATGGAACTATGTGAAAAAATGGCATGAAGTTTGGAAAAAATAAGAAATTTTAACACTTAGAAATTTTTCTAAGTGTTGAAACTTTTGACTTTTTGTTGACTTTTTCAAATTCTTTGATTTTTTATGATCATGATGGATCATTTGAAGTATTTTGATGATTGAAAAAGTTGTCTTGAAAAATTTGACCAAAAGTCAAAGTTTGACTTTTTTGTGCAGATGAATTTTCATCAGATGTTTCAAAAATTGACTGATGAAATTTGTGAACTTTTAAGATGCTTTGGTTCAAAAAATTAGGTCAAGATGTTGTATCTAAGATATAATGACCAATATCTATCAAAAAAGTCATTTCTTGCTCAAAAAGTCAGAGAATCCTCATGCTCGATCAAAACCCTAATTCGTCGATCCTCGATCGATCAGTGAGAAAAATTGGATATCTGAGGATTGAAGGTTGATGTTTTGATCAAGATAGATCAAATGAGGTGAGTAAAACTCAAACCCTAATTGGTTTCCTCTTGAATCAGATGAAAATTTGATGAAACCCTAATTTTGACCTGTGAATGCTACACCCGATTAATGTTGTTCTGAGTTGTTAGTTATGCAATGATGCAAATGTAAGGTGGTATATTAGGTCAAAAATTGGGGTATGACACTAATCATAGACAGGAATCTCAAGCAATACAAGAAGAAAGGTGCCACAAAGGAGGAAGCTCCCTCGTCCAGCAAGGTCGAGGAAGAAAAACCTGCTGAGGAGTCTTTCATGCTTGTAGCTACGAGTGTTACCAGGCCATAAGACTTCATCTTTCCTAACCTCAATATGACCCCGGCGTACTTCGCCGCCCACAACCCTGGGAGTCCTTCCCAACAACCATGGTCATCTTTGGTTGAGGGTTCACCAAGAACTCCATTGGATCAATTAAAAAAAGGTTACATAATCTCGTCAAGACAAGTTCAGATCTGGGCGCCACCCTCGACAAAATCCAAGGAAAGTCTCACCCACTGGCCTTTTACAAAGAAAAGCTACCTGGGGGCGCCCCCAATGCAAATATTCCTCTGCTCGTGCGTGCTCGGATGGCTAACCTCGATGTTAGGCATATATTGGTCGACCAAGGAAGTTCGGCCGATATCATGTACACTCAGCTCTTCCGCACATTGCAGCACAATGAGACCCACCTGACTCCTTACATCGGCTCGGATCTACAGGGATTCAACGGTTCCACAGCAAAACCATTGGGATACATTGAGTTGATCGTAACCTTTTGCGCCAGAGAGACTGATAGGTCGATCAAAACACAGTTCTTGGTCGTCAATTGTCCATCCCTGTATCAGTGTATTTTCGGTCGAAGATGGAAGTATTTGCTCGAGGTACGAGGCCCTTTATATCCTGATTTACGATGTTTGGTTTCGGGAGCTAGGGTTTTGGGTAAATTTCACCATGTTCCAAGTGGGTGTTTTTTTTCACCTTTGTCTGGACATTCTATAGGCCAATTTTCTATCGGAAGCCCAATATACTACATGTCTATCCAACCCTGTACTTGTGAAAAAGAATAATGGAAAATGGCGCATGTGCATTGATTACTCTGATCTCAATAAGGAATTATCCAAAAGACGCCTAAGCATCGAGAAAAAACTCCCCATCACAACGTGCTCGTCATCGAAGAAGGTACCACCTGGATGACGCCCGTCTACAAATACCTGACCAATGGAACTCTCCCTGACGATCCCAAAGAGGAGAGCATTATCAGACGAAGGGCGTGTTCATATGTCATCCTCGAAGATAAACTCTATAGAAGGGGATTCTCCATCCATTTCCTCAAATGCGTCGAAGAAGCCAGAGTGCCATATATATATATATATATTAAAAGAAATACATGAAGGCATCAGCGCCCAACACCTAGGAGGAAAACTGCTAGCCAGGAAAGCCCTCCGGCCTTGTTATTATTGGCCGACCATGCAACTCGACGCCAAGGAACACATCAAGAAATGTGATAAGTGCCAATGACATGGACACATGCATTTAGCTCCTCCGAGCAAACTCAAATCCCTCTCTTCTCCCTGGCCCTTCTCATGGTGGGGGCTCGACATCCTCAGGCCATTCGTCTTGGGAGCGTACTAGAACAAATATCTGATAGTAGGTGTCGACTACTTCACCAAATGGATAGAGGCCAAAGCATTGGCCAAAATCACCGCTCAAAACATCCTACGTTTCTATAAGAGAAACATACTAGACCGATTCGGCATCCCACAAGCTATAGTCACCGACAATGGGACACAATCCACCGATAAAAACTTCCAAGACTTTGTTGCCCACCTGGGAATCGTACAACACTTTGCTTCAGTCGAACACCCACAAATGAACGGGCAAGCCGAATCTGCAAATAGGGTCATACTGCGCAGACTCAGACTCATACTAGATGAAACAAAAAAGAAGTGGGTCGAAGAACTACACAACGTACTCTGGGCCTATCGAACTATTCCCCATTCATCCACCGGGGAAACCCCATTCCGAATAGCCTATGGAATCGACTCCTTCATTCCAATTGAGATTGACGAGCCTTCAAGAAGAATCGAATCTCCCCTCAATGTGGAAATGAACGACCAATCCTTGTGAGAAGAACTTGACATGGTCGAAGAGATAAGAACGGGGGCTGCCCTTAGAGAAGCATCACTAAACCAGAGAATAGCCCCCTCTATGATGCCAAGGTCATTCCTCGCGAATTCAACGTCGGAAGCTTAGTCCTTAAGTGAAACCTCAAGAGCTCCACTAAAGGGAAGCTCGCTGCAAACTAGGAAGACCCTTACCGTGTCTATGCCAAAACAGGAACGGGGACCTACTACTTTGAAAATCTTCAAGGGGAACAACTTACTCGATGATGGAACACTGAAAAAGTTAAGCAATACTACAGTTAAGGCACAGACAGTCGACACACCTTAGGAAACCATCCAGGTGCTTATAGATCACCGTCAAACACTCGCCCCGATACCAGCGATGCGTAATATTATGGAAATTAAAGAGATACTTGCTCTACTAGTATAAAGACCCAGATCTCTGCCCCGATGCAGGGGACTCAAACGAGCCCCGTTGTCTAAGTACCTCGACCGGCAGGACACCTAACTCGCAATGGGATGTTCACATCCCCGATCTCAGGCCTTTAATCAAAGCTTGAGTTCCAGGCCAAGCCCAGCAAACGAACTGACCCCCTTCGTTTAGTTACCCCACACTAGCAAATATCATACATAATTAACGAGTGTTCCACCAAAACAACAAGTATCGCAAGCATACAACCAACAATGAACATAAAATATTAATATTACATTCACGACCATAAAGGTCGAATTTGTCCTAGAGTTAAAAAGGGGACTGCACCCCAACAAAAAGATCAAAACGGTCACGAAGACCGAAACTTTCACTACATAAAGGGCCATGCTAGAACAAACACAACAAAACCAACATGTCAAAATCACTTAGTGGGCTGAATAGGATCTTTTCTGAGGGTCGGCTGTGGGGGAGTCTCTTCCACGACCATATCTTCAAGAAAATCGGGCTTCTTTATCTCGCCACCGTCGATATAGAAATGGACTCCCACTCCATCACTCACCAGCTCCACACCCGGGTTTAGAATGCGCAACTAAGCCACAACATTCTCAAAACTAGCCATCAAAGCAAACACCCCATCATCATAAGCTTGGTGTATCGACGAATAAACTCTACCCGAGTCCTCATCTCTGTAAACTCTGCGGGCTCTCCTTGTGCCGGCGCCAATTCCTTCTTCAAACGGTGAACCTCCTCGGTGAGCTCACGCTTATCCTTCATAACAGCGACATGCTCCTCGACTTCCGCCTTGTAATCCTTCGACCATTTCTTCTGAGCTTCTGCTCCCTTTTTCTTGACCTCTTTCAATCTGGTTTTAAGCTAACATAACTCAGCATCCGGGAATTGATTATGCTCGACATAAGCAGCGACCATCTCAAAGATCCGCATCAATGCCTTTACATCCTCTACCAATGTTGCCTTCTTAGTCGGACGATCCAACCCGTCTAACATGAGCTTCACAGCATGAGGGAGGACCACACTCGCACTCTCGAAATACTTTTTATCATGCCAGCAAGGAGGAATGGTAAACTTCCCTTTTTCTTTCTCCTTGGTCATATCTATGTCAGTCCGCGTCCTTTTTAACCTCGACGACATGTGTTGAGGAGACATCGCCCTAGTCGCCGGGCCGGTGGAAGATTTCCCCAAACTAGTCGCGCCAACCGCCCCCGATTCTGTCGGAGAAGGTCCAGCCTCTTTCCCCTTCTTCCTCATATCTTGTCGAGCCACACGTTCCATGACCGGGTTCATCCTATCTACAACGAAAAGACCAAACACGAATTAGCAAAAACAAAATACACATGTGATGAAGAAAAATAGGCAAAAAATATACCCAAATATGCCGTAGGGTCCCCACAAGCAAGAAGCTCTTTGATATTTATTAAGCTAGGCTCGGAAATCCCCTCTTCATCCTTCTCCAGAAGCGGTTTCCCCCCTTTTCCCAAATGCTGAATACGGGGGAAGCCCGCAACGAACGCCGACAGTTTCTCGAAACCGGCCAAATCCTCATCACCCAATTCATCTCTGGCCCAGACATCGAAGTCAGGACCCTTGTCGAAATGCTTCCTCGGCCACCAAAATTTGAACTTTTTGACGAGTGCATATTTCTGCTCCTTGTCCTCGTTCAAACATGGAGTACCGTCCTCTTTCAAGCCAGGAACTATCCGAAATACATTACGTAAAACCCACTCAGACACCGGACATAAGAGCTTATACCTATCCTTAAAGAAACAGACATATTCCTGATACGCCTTGAAGATAATCTAATTTTGATGCTTCAAGGACACTAATCATCACCGAACCTTCCCAACAACCTTCTGTGAACTCCACTGAAGACAAAATATAGAAGAACAACTCGAGAGTGGCCCCAACCTCCAGGTACTCACAGACAAAGGTGACGAAAACCACCCACCTAGAACTCGGTGAAAGGTACCCGAAAACCCAACTCCCAAAACCAGACATCGTAAACTGGGATATAACGGTCGTTGTAGCTCGAGCAAATCCTGCCATCTTCGGCCGGAATATGCACAGTTGTAACACAGTAGGAGAATTGACTTGTTTGTTTTGCGTTTTATCACAAATGTTGCGGATAGCAAGAGTCACCATCGACTTTTAATTTTATCCAATAAAGGGAAGGTGAAAAGAACAGGAAAAGACCTTCGTTAGATTTTGAGTTCGGGAGGTAATTATGAAAAGGGAAGGTATTAACACCCTTTCCTTCCGTAGTTATCTACGGGCTCTTAATTGCTTAGCTAACTTTTGAAAATTTTCTTTTTGTGTTTGTGTGATTTGAAAAGTATTTTTGAAAAGTATTTGAAAAATATTTCACTTTGACTTCGTAATGATTCTCGTTGGAATGTATACGAAGTGTTTGTTTGAAAGATAGTTTTGGAAAATAGTGTGAGGTGTGAAAAGTATTTTGATTGGAGCAAGCAATTGAGTCTTATTTACCTACTCTGAATGGTCGTTTCTTGTTATTTTCCTTCTCCTTTAAGATCGCGCTATCCATACCATTAGTTGGTATGTAACTCTATCCGTTGGATGTGAAGGGACAATCGTAGGATCATCGTATGGTCATTGAAGGCAACATGTAAGGATACCTTAGCATTTCGAAGGGAAAATCATCACTTATTCGTAGGCAACAACCGAGGGACGAGATTATATATTCGTAGGCAACATCAAGGGTCATCGAGGGACTATGATCTTTGTGATGATTTAACTGAGGGACTTTGCTAATGTTACCCCTATGTTCGAGGGACATGACAATTGTATTCGAAAGGCAACAAGAGAGGATACCCTAAGGGGGTGCAAGTGTGATAGAGTGTGTTGATTCAGATATTTTAATCTTGGAGATTAGGGTGATCTAACGGTTGATTTTAGATCTTGTCATGCAAACCCTAGTTAGCATACATCTAAGCAGTTAAATATTCGCAGGAAAATAAAGTGTGGAAAGTAAATGTAGAAAATAAACCTACGCTATTACAAGGCTTTGGGGTAGATACATAATATAGGTGCGGAAAGTAAAGGCAGCAAATAAATCTATGCTATTACAAAAAAAAAACTTTGCGACCTATACAACAATTTCTAAAATTTAAAGTGAGGAATAGTAAATAAATAATAGAAAAAAATGTTAGTTAAATGTTTTAATGTTAGTAGAAAATATTTTAGGATTAGTGAACCTAATTACTAGAAAGAAAAAATATTTTTTTGGATTTTTGGATTGATTTTAATTAGGAAAACAAATTAAAGGTTAATTTTAATGGTTAATTAACAATTAATAAAAATAAAAGAAAAATAATATTTTTTTAATGACAACAAATTAAATTATAACTTTTCTAACCTAATTGTAAAAAAGAAAATATTTTTTGGGTTTTTCTTGTATTTAAAAAATGTTTTTAAAAGAAATTAAATTAAAAAGAAAATTGAAAATATGAAAAAAATAGGAAAAAGAGTTAGTTTTGCAAAGTGGTAAAAATAAGGTGGGGGTGCCAGGATTCGAACCCCTGACCTTGGGGTTGTCAAGAAAAACGCGCTGCCATCTGAGCTGGATGTCCCGGCTGTTTAAATAATGAAGCAACTATAATATAAGAGAAAACATTTTCTGAAAATATTTTGAAATAAAAAACGCGTGCATGAGCTTTGTCCCCAAATTGAAATTTCTGTAAATGTTACGCACGACGTTTCCGTGGGTAAGGGCTATACCGACGGTGCTTGTCTGTAGCTACATCCCTGCAATTTTCAAAAAATCAGTACAAGCAATATAAATTCATGGTGAGGGCGTGAATCGATCCGGTTTGACCTTGTGAGCACGATGGTATCACTGGTTTACTCCAATTTTACCTATTCTCAAAACCCCCAAATTGGAGCTTATGTACCCTAACAATGGTGGTTCTTCGTTCCTGCACTTAAGCTTAAATCAAACCATCTAGATAGCTTTCAAAAAACATTCTAAGCATGAATATACAATCGAAACAGGTTAAATATGCATATATGATCAAAATCGAATTTGAAAAATATGAGTGCAAACCGTTATTTTGAAATCGATTTTCAAGAGCTTTTGATTGCTTGTGAATGGCTGGAATCGATCAGAGGGCACCAAGGAACGTGATTGAATGCTTTGTTTGGCTTGATATAATCCAAAACCTGGTCTGCTAGGTAGCTTGCAAGTCACGGATTTTTGAGACTTGGCTAGGGTTCTTGGCTGCAAATTTTCATCTCCTTGTGATCTGAACATGTTAAGTACTTATAGAGGATGGAAAATAGGTCAAGAGATGTGAAGAAAATATATTGCATTGAATGGAAACTATTTGATTTTTCAATCTTTCAAATTTGCATCCAAATCTTCCAATTTTATCTCAATCTCATGCCAATCAAGTATCTTCGAAATTGACAGCTTGCAAAGAGTATCTTGGACCTCAAGAATGCTCAATAATAGGCCTTGCACTTATTGATTTGATTTTTGCATTTTATTTTAATTAAAATTGGATTTAAATGAATAAATTTCAAAATAAATAAAATTAAATAAAGGGAGGCGTGCAAATGGACTTAGGAGTCATGGATGATCTTAGGAACAAGTTTGGATCACAAAAACTTAGGCCCATTTAGAAGAAATTTGATTTTGTTAAGTATTTCTCTTCATGCTCTTCTTCAAATTTCCCAAACTTGCACAAGTTGTATCTTGCTCAATTTTTAACATTTTAAAGTGTTCTTGGACTTTTTAGAAAGATCAAGATGTCCTATAAACACTCCTTTTGGTTTCATCTTCATTGAAGCTTCCATGTTCATGTACACTTATTTTGAAAAAGATAACTTTTTGTTGACTTTTAGAAGGAACTATAATATTTTGATCCATAACTCTCAAATGAAGCATTTTTGGGCAAAGATTGTGAGACACATAGTTGTAGAGAATTGAATTCTCTTCAAAATGAGCTTTGGGTGAAATAATTTTTGATAAAGTATGTGATAGTTATGCTTGGTGTGATGACTCATTTTTTCATCGGTTATTTTAAAACAATGAAGTCGCCACCTAATTTTATTTGTTCTAAAAAGAATGGGAAAATATAGATAAAACCCCACAGATGCGGATAAGGCGGTCTACATGACCAAAAATATGGAATCGGGAGTCGGTTATGTAAGAGGAAGGTATTTTCACCCCTTACATCCATCGTACTTGATGGGACCCATTTAGTTCTAAGTGTGTGTATATTCGCTAATTTCTAAGTTATAATCGGAAAGTAAAAGAAATAGAATTTATTTATTATTATTCTGAGTTTGGCACGGTTTCAAAACCGTGTGCCTACGTATTCCCTAGTGCAGTGGGAAAGTCAAAACTCCGTAGTTCTTCTTAAAAAGGTTTTAAGTTGGTTGTGTTGATTTTATAAGAAAAATCTTGCTTTAGACATTTCAAATTCTAGAACTTGGACTTGTTTAGTTTGTTTGAAAAGCTTAAGTCCTCGTTCGTATTTGAAATGGCTATTGCGTACTCTTTGTGAGAAAAGAGTTTAATGATCGCATATGAGCGATAAAAGAGTTTGAGTGAGTTATTTTATTTTTATGTGGGAGACGAGTATTGGACCATAAGCATTCAATGGCTAACGTCCCAATTACCCGGATGAGTGGACAGAAACATCCTAACCATATTTGTCTACCCCAAAGAGTTTATTAAGAAAAATAAGGTGAAACAATGTTTGCTTAATAGATTCATTTAAGAAACCAAACATACAGTCGAGGGTCGATACAGGACTGACTACCATATGTTTGGGAGGAGAGAGAAGTAGAATATTTATTTATGAAAATATTTTGAAAAAAGAAAACTCGACGTTGGATCGAGATTTAGAACTTTAATTACGAAAGTGATTTTTGAGATACGCGCGGAGATGAAGGATGGAATCGGGTTATGATTAATTAAGTATATGGACTTAATTAACCTCGTGAGGATAGGTGCTCCTATCCCTAACTATGAGACCCTGGTGCATGGAAGATTGGTATATGGACCAAGAATTATTCGGGTTATGATTAATTAAAGAAACAAGGGCTTTAATTAATCTTGTGAGAATGGCCATGCCCATCCCCAACTATGAGACCCTTAAGGAATAGAAGATTGGTATATGGACCAAGGTGCGAGGTGTGATGGATTTGGATAAGTGTATAATTGTGAATAAGCAAGCGAGGAAAAATTTTTATAAGTGACAATTCAAACATATGAAAATCAATGTAAATCGAGGAACAATTAACTTATCCATATAAATTTGTCAAAAATATAAAATTTAGTAAATTAAATGATAAGATCAAATTGATATAAAAAAGAAATGATTTAAATATAATGTAAGGGTGTATTTAAACACAAAAAAAAACAATTAAAAATCAATTGGAATTTTTTTTGTTAAAAATAACAAAAATGAAATATAAGATAAATGATAAAATGAATAAACAAAAATTATAAGAAAAAGGGAAAAGGAATAAAAAAACGGGTGGGTTAAAAGGAAAACGGTTGGATCATTGGGCCAGACCGGTTCAACCCGGATCCAGGCCCTCACCAAAGGAAACAGACTCGGGCTATTGGGTGTAGAACCCTAATCCCCAAATCAACTTCTTCTTCCTTACGTGAAATAGAGAGTGAACAGAAAACCATGGCCGATTCAGAAAGAGTTTTCGTGAACCCACACCCAACTTTCATTGATTCCGGCATTCTCACAAATCTAAACTTCAAACCAGTTTTTTCCAACAAAATCCCCAACCGGAACGATCAAGGGTTTTCTGAATCAACAACCCTAGGTTTCAAAGGTTACCAATAAAATTGATTCATATCAGAATCCGGATCTCCCTTGCGACCTCAACGAAGCAATGTGCTCGTGGTCACTTCTAGATCATCTCCGAGTACTCGATCGGTAAGGCTAACATACATTTTGTGACTTTCAATTTCTGAGATGTTAACCTTCTAAACATGAACGTTTTTTTGTTTCTGCTTTGCAAGAAAATGAAAGAGACAGGGGTGTGCATACAGGATCGGCAGGATACCTCAACTCTATGGAGTACTGATTCAACATCAGCTTCTCCTCGAGCTTCTCATCGGTATCGCCACAGACTTCGAATACAGGACATTCAAACTAGCAAAAACAAATGCATCAAGTAACATGAAAAAACTACAAGCATTCATTTCTCATTTAACTTGTATTCTAATGTAAGTTACACCTATTCATGACAGATGATGCAGGGTATATAAGACTGGCAGAATACCTCAGCTCCATGGAGTACTAATCAAAAGTTAGTTTCTCCTTGAGCTTGTCATCGGTATAACACAGATTTCGAATACAAGACGTTCAAACTGGCAAAAATGTATCAGGTAACATGAAAAACTGAAAACATTCATCTCATATTTAATTTTTATTCTAATGTAAGTTGTACCTATTCATGACAGATGAAGCAGGGTAGCAGAACTGAAGCATACAGAAGGATATGCTGAAACTCAGGCAGAATGCAGAGAAAAAGAATGTGACTATATTACCTGAAAAGAGTTGTGGCTGCTGGTTCTGGTAAGTTTCTTTTCTTTCTAAGCTGAGCTGGTATGAATAGAGTAGATTAGCTCTTCTTACTTCAAATTTCAGTGTGAAATTTGAAGAAGAAAATTAGGGTTGAGAGTCTTTTAGTGGATAATGCTAGGGAGGAATTTCTGCAGAGTTTTGTTAGGCTCAGTGTGGCTGCCCTATTAGAGGAAGCAGGGCTATTTATATAGAGTGTAGGTTTGGGTGAGAGAGGGTTGGAGTGAGGTCAGAAAGGTGGTTTGGACTTAGGTTAGGATAGAGGATTAGGCTTGGAGTTAGTTAGAGTGGAGGGAGAGCACCTTGGTGCAGCAGATCGTGGGCACCATTCAAATACTAACTTTATTGCATTCCTTTTTCGTCTTTCATGATGTTTTACTGATGTAACAGTAAAGGAGGTTGGGTAAAAATGCTAGCAAAACAGAGGCCCTTAGATATGATTATGAATGGTTAGGAGTAGAGTGAGTTTGTGAGCTGTAAAATGAGATGTCAATAGGACAAAAACAGAGGTAAAGGCTGAAAAATATGAGTTTTTATCTGTGTTAAAATCTTACAAAGTGGACCCCCTAGCTTGCACATTTATTTGCAGAAACATAAAAAAACATATTTTGTTTCATTAAAAAAATGTGTATTGCTTTTCTTGCACTTGAAGCTTCTAAAACCAAAACTTATATTTAAAATTTTGAAATTTTGTGTGCCATAAAAGAAACTGCTAACATGCTGTCCATGGCAACTGCACATCCTAATCTGCCTGCTTATTTATCCATGACTTCTGCATAACAAGCCTTTGTATAATAATTAGTTGTGCCCAGTTTATGTTGATGATATGCTGCTGATGACTATGAACTGTTTGAATTTCCTTTATGATGGATAGATGAATGTATTGCAAATAAAAGTGAAAAGTTTGAATGGCATCTGTAGTGTATTTTTGGTTCAAAATATGCGCCTTTAGTCCAGAATTTGTTGCTGACTTTGAATTGGTGTTATGATGAATGCATGGACTAAAAAGATGGCATGGTGGGCAGGATTCTGATTTTTCCTTCCTCTGTCTTTGAATTGCTTTGGTGAAAAGGTATTTGAATGAATGTTTGCAATGCTAATATATGATATAACATAAATTACATCCAAAACTTTTTATAAAAGAGGCACTATTCTGTTAGGTTAGAAACTGGTTCATCCTCTCAACACTGAGTTATTTGTATCGTGCTCACTTGAAATGCTTCAATATTTTTTAGATTAAACTTGGTTCAGATTGCAGGAGCCCTGAATTTCAAATTTAGCTTGTATCCCGTGCTTCCTTCTAACTGGCAGCATGGTATTTTGTGGCAGGGATGATATAACACACATTCCAGATTGTAATAGAATAGCAGTTGGCTTACGGAGTTATAACAAGTTCTTAGAGTATATCATGTGAATTCTAAGCTGCAGCCAAATGAATCATCAATTATGACTGCAAAATGATGGCAGGTTTTGCTCAATTGGAATGGAAAAAGGTAAGTGATGAATTAAACTAGAACAAGTTCAAGTTTTCTTGAGTGCCTTGAACTTCTATTTTTAATAACATGATGTATTACTTGTGTGTGACACTAACATGAATTGCATTCAAACTTATCCTTTGGATTCTTGTTGTCAAGTTGTGTAATGAAGCTTGAAAACAATGCTAAACTGAACTTTATCTTTTCTTGAGTCCCTACCATTTTCTAATTTTGCTTTTGAGTCTAGGTTCCATAACTTAGTACAATGGTGTCTGCACATGATAACATTGTTTATTTTCCTTGAAGAAAAAAAATGTGCACATGTAGTGATGATATTGCACCCTGAATGCTGAACCTGTTTTTTATTTTCATTTTTGCAGCCCTTGAGTCAAGTATGGACATGTCGTGACATTAACGTTTGTCTTGCAGATTTGGTATTTTCTTAACACAAATTTATCTGGTTCCATGAATTTGAAGACGGTGGAGATTCGTAAAGAAGATGATGTAAGTTTGAAGTTGGTTTAAGGCCATGGTCATCTTTTGTTTTAACTAAAGTGCAGCCTGCGTTTTCTTGTTTATTTGGCAGCTTTGTGTTAAGCGATGGACATTTGATAAACGGCAGATTGGAAAATGGAGCACCAAGGTTAGAACAGGAAGTAATTGTGGCTGGAAATTTGATTGGAGCATAAAACACGGGGACTGCCTTGGGGGTGTAAAAAACTTTCGGCATCGACGAATTCCATAAATACATCTATCATTTTTATGTAATGTGATTCCAAGTAATTAGAAATATTTCTGCCATTTAAAGACTCACTTTGTAATAAGAACTCTTGTAAGGCTTTAAGGAGTGTATGAAAACTCCTCCTTTATTAATATCACACCTTGATTCCCTTCAGATTTATTGCAAATGAAACATCCAAAATTTCCAATACTTGCTTTACATATGCACCCAGTGAAATCATGGTAGTTTAAAAACTTGAATCTTAAAAGGAATTGAATTAAAATTCAAATACAAATTTGGCTCCAAGTTTACTCCAAACTTGGTAATTTCCCTTTATTTAGAAATTGAATCCAAAATCCAAACATGATTTCAAAGAATGTTGTCATTGTAATACAAATGAGAAAAATTGAATATGGCTTTGTCATCTTTTGCACGAATGTTCTTCCACTCATGAAATCAAACTTAGTGTTTGCATCTACTTGTTCTTCTTTAAATTTCCATCCCCAATGACCAAACATCTAATGTTGCAAACCACGCAAAAACCATAATCACAAATGAAACTTTTGGAAAGTTAATTAACCTTCCACAACGAGAAACCATCAAATTGGTCGCGAAATTCACACCTTGATTTTGATCCACCATAAAGATAATGCATGTATGCATGCAATTGGGGTGTGACACTTGATCAAAGTTCTGTTGACTTTTCGTCAAGAAACCCTAATTTAGAAACTTTGACTTTTGATCAAATCTTGAATTTTCTCGATGAATCATGATCAACCCTTGATCAAATGATGAATGTAACTTCAAAATCTTGATGTTAACCAAAAATGATGAAGTTTGACTGTACACTGACCACCGTTGACGTTTTGTCCAATACAACGAATTTTCAACCATATGAGTAATTAATTGAGCAAACTTGACCCTTGAGACTTGAAACTTGACATGGTGATACCTTGAGACATATGAGGATGTATGAAGATCACTTGAGGCAATAGAAACCATCTTTGACTTGAGAAAATCAAAACCCTAGTTGTGGGTTGATTGCTTAGGAGAGGGTTTATCTAGCTAACCCTTGAGAAATTTTTGAGTATGGAGATGTGGATTGTCTTGAGAAATAGGAGGGAAAATTTTGGGGTATAACAACAGCCCGGTCCTCTGTGGCCACCTCGGCCTCCCTGGTAACTTCAGCCGCCGCGTACGAATCCACCTGGCAA
Organism: Vicia sativa; assembly: GCA_021764765.1. Lineage (NCBI taxonomy): Eukaryota > Viridiplantae > Streptophyta > Magnoliopsida > Fabales > Fabaceae > Vicia > Vicia sativa. The sequence goes on from CM038793.1 coordinate 275,034,134, forward strand.
AACACCTTGCTTGGATTACCCACAGATTGTGATGCTCGATTCCAGACGCAAAAGATGCCCAAACCAGAGGATCGTCTTCGGTTGTCTCATCGACCTCAGGCATGGCTGGACTCCCTTTAACCTCAGGCACTGGCGGACTCTCATCGAACAACTGCACCGAATCATTCTTCTCGATGAAAGTGAACCCATAAGGAGTTTTCCCAAAACCCTCGGGATCCTCACGGATATTCTCGTTAACACTTGCCATGATAATGAAAAGCAGACGAGATAAGTGAGCTCGATATTAACTTCAAATTCACCCTTCCACCACTATTCAAGTGAAAGGTCTTGGACGAGCAAGGATCTTATCCCCGGCCAAAAGCCCTCACCCGACAAGAAACACTCATATTTAGACTACCAGAAATCGAGCCACTGTTACAAACAGATTCCTCCCGAAAGGGTAGCATGCCATTGAAACAAAGAGAGACATCAAACAAGAAGCGCGCAGGAGACCCCGGCGACACAGGCCACCGATAAGAGGCAGAGAAACCACTCACCACCAGAAAAATTCCTAAAACCCAAAACCCTAACCGCATACATCTTTATGTGCCAAAAAATTCTCAAGCTTAAACAGCCAAATTCCTACAAAAAACTCAGAAACATACCGTTTATGAGTGAAAGATACTGGAAAGCAAGAAATCAAGACTCTGACACGGTGACAGAAAGCGGAAATAACGTCAACCACCGTAAAATGGTTCCCTAGATTAGTGAGTGTGGAAGTCTAGTGCAAACTGGCAGAAATAATCAAGAGAAGTAGAAAAGGGAAAGTTATAAATGAGAGATTTCTTTGGATTTTATAACCCCTCACTCCACGCATGGGTCTAAGCCTATCTAGGGACCTAGGTAAATCATCATTACTCCCTAGTCCCTAGGTCCTCCAGCAGTCATTTCACACGGCTCAAGGCCACATGGGCAAACCCTTACAAATTCTCCAACCTTTTGCTTCCTCGATAACTCCTCATTTCCCCAGATAAAACGACCTCGACTACACTCTTCGAAATCAAGTCAACACCTCCACAGGCACACGCGACGACTTGGGGGGCTACTATTTTAGATTGCTCGAATTACTATCAGGCAGGTCACTCCATCTCGAGGTGAAACGATCCGCCGAGATCCAGCAACACACTGGGGGCTTCCATCTTCCCGTTTCGCTAGCCACACAACATTATCTGCTTGACACATGTTCAGAAGATCTGCAGTCTATCTCGCTAAGAGCTATTCCCGTTATGCCTCCGCTGCTCAACATAACAGCTAATTGTGAGCATCATCGCTCGACCTGACCTAGTCAGCTTGGACAACTATATTCGCGAACACGCATATCTAGGCCCAAATATAGCAACCAATGAGAATCCTTCTAGGATCATTATATAGACCCTCATATCATTGAGGGCAAGGTATGACTTTTTTAAACTCAAAACTCTAATATTCATTACTCTCTCCTTAAACATTTGCTTACTTTAGAATCGGAGTGCCTTCTAGGTACACCACCCCCTCCTCAACATCAACCTTGCTCGAAGGATCATCAACCGTTCCGGTCGTCTCCGATTCTGATCACTTATTCAGATCAATATTAAAAATTTTAATTAAGAAGTCAATGATTGTATAAATGTGGTGTATGGAATACTAGCAATATTATTGTAGTTTGATGTACCATAGATTGTATCCAGGAAGAAGAGGATTTAAATCCAATTTTGAGGAAGAAGTTAAAGGGTTTTGTCATACCCCAAATTTTGACCTAATATACCACCTTACATTTGCATCATTGCATAACTAACAGTTCAGACAACATTAATCGGGTGTACCATTCACAGGTCAAAATTAGGGTTTCATCAGATTCAAGAGCTAACCAATTAGGGTTTGAGATTTTCTCATCTTATTTGATCTATCTTGATCAAATCATCAACCTTCAATCCTCAGATATCAAATTTTCTCACAGATCAATCGAGGATCGACCAATTAGGGTTTTGATCGGGCATGAGAATTCTCGACTTTTGAACAAGAAATAACTTTTTGGATAGAGATTGGTCATTATATCTTAGATACAACATCTTGACCTAATTTCTGGATTCAAAACATCACAGAGGTTCACAGAATTCATCAGTCGTTTTCAAAAACATCTAATGAAATTTCATTTGCACAGAAAAGTCAAACTTTGACTTTTGGTCTTTCAAAACAAAACTTTTTCCAACATCAAAATACTTCAAATGATCCACCATGATCATAAAAAATCAAGAATTTGAAAAAGTCAACAAAAAGTCAAAAGTTTTCATACTTAGAAATTTTTCTAAGTGTTGAAATTTCTTACTTTTTTCAAACTTCAAGCCATTTTTTCACCTAGTTCCAATTTGAATTGGAAAAAACTCAAAACATGAAAGTTGTAGCTTGTGGAAAAATCTTTCCAAAATGTCCAAGAACTCTCAAATCCATGGAGTCTAGCTATACTTTTGAAATTGAAACATAAGGCTCCATGAAACTTGATTTTCAAAGATCAAAACATCAAATTATAGGTCATTTTTGAGTTTTCTTCATCTAGAAGCTTTCTAACCTTGCCAACTTGACTAATGGACTGATAAATATCAGCTTGAAGATAAGAATTGAAGATTGGATCAAGATTGTAAAAAATAGCACATGGTAAAAAAGGAAGGTTCCTTTTGCTTTTGAAATACCATTATTGCCCCTTAAGCAATCCATGAATCACCAAATGGCTTGTCCTTCTTGCCTAACATTTTCAGAACCTCTTGCCTATAAAAGGATCACATTTCAAGCCTAAATCAACACCAAAAACATTGCAAAGTCATGCTTCTCACTTCTTTCTTCAAAATCAAGTAACATAACCATTTTTGAGAAAACTTGCAACTTTCAAAATTCAATGGAAACATGATGAAATTTGGTGTCCAACATGTTTCATGATCATAATTAAACTTGTTCCAAGCTTAAAAACAACTTGATCAAAGCTAAAAATCAGAAATCATATGTCATGGTTTCAAGTTTCCAAAACTGCCATAACAATCGAACAAGCTAGGCGAATCAATTGATGTTGTAATCATCCATACACCTTCTCTATACCTCATAGACATGATCCAAAACAAGAAACAACAACCGGAAGCATCAAAATCCGCTTTCGATTCTCATTTTTCCGTATGAACACGAACTTGGTTATCATGATTCCTTGATTCTTTTGACAAAACTCTTGGCCAATTGTTTTCTGCACTCATAACGATTGATAACCCTCAATAAAATCAAACAATCATCAACTACACATGATTTAATTTAAGATTTTCAGTTTAGGGTTCATCATGTTCTTCGAAACCTAAATCATTCTAGACTGAATATAAATGAAATTAACAACCATATTCATGTTCGTGGTGCAAAATCGATCAACTTTGATGTTTACATCATTGAATTTCATGGAGAAACGAAGATTTTAGGTTGAATTTGGATTTCTGAAAATCAAAACACGAACCCAGGCTGCGCGCGTTCTTCATCTGTTCTTCATTTTTCAAATATTTAAAATTTCCAATCTTATGTTAACACGTGTGTGAGTCCACTAACACTTCAGCGCATTTGGCTCAGTGGTTCCTGGCTTGGTCTTAAGTCTTCTTGCCACGCGTCCCACCTCATGGTCATGGGTTCAAATCCACCAAGACCATTCTTTTTTACAAACTTCCAATTTTTTCATGTTTTTTTATCAAACTTTCACAATTTTTTTGACCAATCAAAACTTCTCATTTTGAGATGATTTTTTAAACACTTGTCAATAAATACATCTATTTTGTGATAATGCAAAAATTTTCAGAAAAAAACATTCATCTGATTAAATTTTGATCGAGCCGAAAACGACGTTCTAAACACTTTTCAAACCTCCTTAAAAGGTGAATTTTTCAAGTTTTCGACTTCCGATTTTTTTCAAAACTTTTCATAAATGAACCTCACATTTTAAAACATTTTCAAATCATTTTTCAAAACTTTTTTCATCAAAACTTGCATCTTTTTACCACGATCGATCCGATTTAAACGATAAAATCAAATTCGTTCTTTCTCGAATTTCTCAATCGATCATAGGCTACCCTTATGGTGTAAGTCCCAATCCTTTATGTACATATTTAGTTTTACTTGTACATACTCAAATCATCATTGTTAACATTCAAACGTAAACAAATTTCTTTCGTTTTCATTCGTTTGTTTATACGCTGAATCCATTGGTTCTAAAGGAAGGTTTCTTCTGAGCGAAATTTCTTTTTGACCAATGGGCCTCCATCACGGTGTAAGTCCCATAAAATTATTTTATGTACATAATATTTCTTTGTACATATCAAACTTTCTTCAAATACATACAATTTTCATCTGTACATAACACATATACTTTTTATACTCAAGTACAGACAAACTTTGATCGTTTGTTTTCACTTCACTTGTGTATACTCAAATTAACATTCTTTATGTACAAACAAAACATTCCTTGTACATATCAATTTCTTTTCATACAAACTTTTTATCTGTACATAATACAGATACCTTTTACAGATAAAACTTCAATCATTTATTTCCGTTTCATCTGTACAGTTTACACTGAATACCATTGACATTGAAAGGAGCATTATTCCCTGTGAAACTGCTTTCAAATCAATGGGCCTCCCTTATGGTGTAAGTCCCAACCCTCCTATGTACATCCATCTTTCTGTCTGTACATAAATAGCTCGTTCGTGTACATATTCATTTCCCTGTACGCAGTTCAAACTTGTGAATAATCAAGTTACGCTTTTAAACGCTCGCTCACAAACACTTGTTTATATTTCATAAACTGCTGTAAATAAACATCATGCATTGTTTATATTTCCTTCATAAACTCCTGTGAATAGATATCACACACACACTTGTTTATACAACCGTCTAATAATAACATAACAATTAGACTAATCAATAGGTTTCCACAAGATAGCCTCCGCTGGGCTTCATACAAGATAACTCATCCTCAATTGAGTTTAGCCTCCGCTTGGGCTTTATACAAGACAATCCATCACCAGATGGGCTAGCCTCCGCTTGGGCTTCATACAAGATATTTTTATCTCCAACGAGTTTAGCTTTCTCTTGGGCTTTATACAAAGAAACTCTCCCGAGTTAGCCTCCGCTTAGGCTTCATATAAGACAATACTCCCTGTTGAGTCACCTCTTGGGCTTCGCTCAAAAGAACTCCTCATTGAGTTTAGCCTTCTCTTGGGCATCATACAATGAAAGAGACAGAAATCTCTTAATGCCTCCTATTGGGCTTCCAATACAAAGAATCACCCGCTAAGATAGAACCACGAAAGGATGGTTTCCTGAAATCACTTTCAAATTCCCAGAGTAAAATTTCCTGAAATTGCTCTTAATTCCAAAAGGATGGTTTCTCGGTGAAATCCCTTTCAAGCCAAAACCAGCCATACCCTATAGCTTCCTCTTGAGCTTCATACAAGGACCCTCGATGACCCTCGATGACCCTCGGAATGCCTCCTCTTGGGCTAACAATACAAGGACCCACGGGCTTCTTAAAAGCATCCCTTTAATCCAATCCATTTCTCCTTGAGATTTAGACATCTATCATCTCTATGGAAGAAGTATCTCATCCATTACATCACATACAGTCAAAAACTTTTCAAAACTGTTTTCAAACAAAAACATCTCTTAATTGTAAGTGGTAACGCTTGTACACTCAAGCAAAACACTCAATACTTACAGTTAAAAGATTTAATCATCTTTTTCAAAACATCTTTCTTAAACATGTAAGTGGTAACGCTTGTACACTCAAGCAAAACACCTAATACTTACGACGAAAGATTCTAATCAATCAAACTTTTCAAAAATGTATGTGATGAAATAGATTAGATACATTTTTCATTAAGATGGCATTTGTCTGTCTCTTACTAATATCCCGTTGCTTTCCACTAGCATAAGTGGGAACTACGATTGCTCTGACTTTCTCAACATCCTTTTGAGAATACGTAGGCACAAGGTCTCATCCTTGCCGAGCAAATTTCTATCTCCCTCAGACCAAACAAACCATAGAACCTTGTAGATCCGAGCTACAAATGCTCGATTCCCACTAGGATATGTATGCGTAAGATCTACGATCTTTGCGAGCACAATAATAACAAAACCTAGAATCCCACACAACTGCTTTCTAAAATCCAAAGGAGAAACTTTCCCAATCATAGAAATAGCAATTAAAACACACAAACATATCAAACGTATTCATATATAAAGTCAGATAACTACATATATTTAGGGTGCTCCATCTATTCCCTTTATATAACAATCCCCTTACTCGAATCTCCCAATGCGTTATGTCTAGTTTGCGCTAGTCGTTACGCATACCAATATCAATTGAGGGTATTTCACTTTCCCCTTTTCATAATCATTAAATCATCTTTCTTGTGTTGAAAATAATAAAGCTTGATGCTCATGCATCTTTATAAACAAATCAAAAGATTTAAATCGTTGCGTGTAAGATCCGAACTCACGTCGCATCCTCACCGCCACCTTTAACGCGAACAGAAAATGGCGACTACTGGGAGTATGAAACTTTGATTTTTCAAAAAAAAGAAAACGCGTTACTCTGCCCGAGAGCACCAAGCTTTTTTTGTTTTCAAAAAGAAAAGAAAGGGGATAAGCTTTTCATATTATGCATATGTCTGTTTTTTTTATTGTTTGTTTCGCGATTTCACTTGATGGAAAGAAATCCTAACCCGGATTTGAGAAACATTTTAAGATCTAGGTGGAGATATTAATACGTGAGCAGTTCGATGCTTTCGAAGTTAATATTTCCCGCGCAGTGGAGGTTGTCTTGAGGGTATTGTGTTTAGCAAGTAATTGCGAAAATGTCAGATTTTGAGGGAACTTAAAAGTCGAGTGGATCAGAACACATAAACCATCCTAGCCATTAGGATGTAGTGTAGATTATTCGGTGTAAGCCTAGAGTAATTGTCATGCGATACTACGATCGCGAGTTTCTCTTGAAAATATTATTGGACCATCGAGTATTCAACAAATCCAATAATGTTTTGAAGGGAGTGTTGAGCTCAGACATCGTAGAACCCGCTTCACGATGAATAAGCCCATAGAACTTAACCACGTTGATTCTTATCGTTGGCTTCATGCTCGTGACTTCAACGCTGACCGTGTGTATAACTACTAACCATGTTTGCTGCATTCATTCATTCAAAAACAAAAAAAAAATATTCATTTCTCTTTCCATTTCCAAAGAATATAGAGATTTTTCTTTGTAAAATATTTTAGGTTAGAGTGATGGACGCCGAGGAAGATTCACCAAAAGATACTTTTAGGATTCTCGACGTAGGAAAGTTGAAAGAGTTAGCATCCTTGGTAGAAGATCCCTCAGATTTCAGAAAACGCTATGGAACTCTTTTAACTCTTCTGAACGCTAACGTCGATGAAGGACTTCTCAAAACCTTCGCTCAATTCTACGATCCGCCTATCATTGTTTCACTTTCCACGATTATCGCTGATGCCTACTTTGGAAGAGTATGCATATCCTAGGAATCTCAAGATCGACAAAGTGCCTTTCAATGGTTTGGAAGCCATTCCTAAGTCACAAGTCATTGCAACAATGACTCATTTAAAGAAATCGAGATAAACAAAACCTAACTACCGAGGAAAACTCTTAGGACTAACTTCAAAGTTCCTAATGGAGAAGGCTCTCAAGTTCTCTGGTAGTATGGTAGCCTTTGAAGCTATTTTAGCTTTACTCCTCGGATTGGTGTTGTTTCCCAACATCTCGAATTTCGTTGATATCAACGCCATAAGGATCTTTCGATTGGAAATCCTGCTCCCACCGCTTGTGATACTTACGCCTCTATTCATCATAGGAATCGCCAAGGAGACGGAACTATCGTGTGTTGTGTACTGCTTTTCAAATGGATTGTCTCACACCGCCTAAATCTCCTATCTTCGCGAAACAAAGACGAGTGGCATTGGTCCGTAAGACTCATGTCTCTTACAAACGACGATATCCATTGGTATACCTTGGCAAACAATGAGATGGAAATCATTGAGAGTCGTGGAGAATTTGCCAACGCACCTCTCATTGGTACGAGAGGGGAATCAACTACAACCCATTCCTAGCAAAACGTCACGGATACGCAAATTCGTAAACCTCCGGCTTTACAAGAAAGCTACTTCTATCATGAAGGAGAGGATTCCCAAGGATCAAGGCTAGGATGATCAAAGATTGGCATCACATCCGAAAGAAAGGAAAAGGTAAGGCAAAGAATTGTGTAGCCATGGAAACCTACACTCTTGGATAAAGAAAAGAGCGAAGGAATTTCGAATGCCTTACGCTTATGAGGATCCCATGTCCTCACCGCCCAAATCGATAAATTTTCCCGCTGAAGCCGTGGAGAATACCAAGAAGCCTTGACCAAGATAAGGTTTGAGAAAGAAGCTTTGGAAAGCAAATTCCTTAAGACTAACCTTGAGAATGAGAAGCTCAAGAAGCAAGTCAAAGATCATGAAAAGATGCTCTACTTCCGTGATGAATGGCTCATGGAGAAAGATGAGAAGATTCGCAAGGATAACGCCATCCGTAAATACGCCAAGGAAAGGAAAAGAAAGCTCGAGGAAATGACAACCAGGAAGCCCGCTCCCAACGAGTGGAAGAGAGTCATTAGCAAGCTAAAAGCCGAGAAAGCCAAACTAAAAGCTCACTATGGGAAGGAAATCGTCAAGTCGCATCAAGCCTTTGATCGCCATCCGACGAAGACGTTTAATTAGTTTAATTTAGTTTGTAATTTTATCATTTATTTTTTGTGTGAGCAATGCTCCAAAAAAAAAAAAACAATTGTTGTAATCTTCCTTCATTAATCAATAAAATTTGTGTTTTCCATCCAAATATTTGCCAGAAATATCTCGTTTAGCATAAATTCTTTGGAAATTTATTTTCTTTACAATCATATTCATGCATCATACTTTGCATTTAAGTCTATCATCTAGAGTCTAATCATTCACGCTTTGAACCGTCATTTTTCCATAGAAAAATTGTCAAGTCGTCGCCTTAGAGTTTCTCGATCCACCAACTCGAACGTACGATACTAGATCAAAAAGAAGAAAAGTAATGGAGAATTTTGAGCAAGAAAACGTTGAACTCCATAGTACGGTAACTACACTACAAGAAGAAGTGGAGAGACTCACATCTTTGGTCAACTCGCTACACAACGCAAAGTCAACAAGCAAAGATCGCAAAACCAAGCAGAACTTCAGAGGATACTACGACTCCGCCAACCAAGAGTTCACCTTTCAAAGATGCCGAGGGCTATCCATGGGAATGCCTTTAACTTCGCATTGAGTTCGCCAACCGACTTCTCAAACAACCTCGCTTGAAATACCTACTTTGAAGAAAACGCCACGCTCACTCCACAACATGGAATAACTTTTCCACAAGTAACAATGTCGGTTTCTCAACCGATCATGTTGAACTCACAGTAGTGCACGCTACCACGCACGGAAGTTCATCACACTCAAGAAATAGCACGAATGCTCGTGGATCAATGGAGAATCTCCAGAACAACTCCTCAAAATGCTTGAGATAAAACGATTCGAGGGAAAGAATTGTTTGGAAAACGCCGTGATCCGTGCTTAGTTCCTCGCGAAACTACGCAAAATTCAAAGTCCCCGACTTTGAAAAGTACAAAGGAAACTCTTGTCCGCAAAGTCATCTCACGATGTATGCCAGAAAATGTCTACGCACAATGAGGATCATCGCGATCCATTACTTCGTGAGCCTCACCGCCGCATCAAGTGGTATATGGGTTTAGACAAAGACGAATATCCAAACATTCAACGACCTAGGCAAAGCCTTTATCCAAAGAATACAAATTCAACTTGGATATGGCTCCCGATAGGGATCAACTCGCTCCATGTCTCAAAAGGAAAGAGAGACATTCAAGGAATATGCGAACGATGGAGGGAATTGCCGCCCAAGTCAACCCGCCTTGGAAGAGAAAGAGATGACTAAGGTATTCTTGAATACTCTAAACTCATTCTACTATGAGCGAATGATCGCTAGCGCCCCGAGACTTCAATGAAATGGTAAGCATGGGAATGCGACTAGAAGAAGGGGTTCGGACAGACGCCCAACCAAGGAAGTAGGATCTTCTAGTAATACCAAGAAAGTTGGAACCAGCCCCAAGGAAAAAGAACATGACATAGGAATGGTATCCCGAGAAACCACGCAAGAATGTCATTCAACAAGGACAGCCGTAGCACCCTCTCAACACAACTCCGTGAATTGCTCCGCAATTTCAACAAAATCAACAAACTCAACACCTCGTCAACAGCTCGCTAGCTTCACAACCAAAACAGACGCCTCGGGTCACTCGGCCGACCCAATTCCCATGACGCATACGTAACTTTACCCCGCTTATAGAAAGGAATCTAATACAAACAAGGTTACCACCTCCGTCCCCGAAAAACTACCATGGTGGTACAAAGTCGACGATCTTGCCCTTTTCACCAAGGGCACCAGGCCATGATCTTGAGCATTGCATAGCATTAAAGGCAGAAGTACAGAGATTAGTGAAGGCTAATCTTCTTTCCTTCAAAAACACAAGTCCGAATGTGCAAGCCAATGCACTTCCCAGTCATAGTGGACACTCAGTGAATCTTATGCTAAGGAATACAGACAGGTACCTTGTCACAGATGTAAACTTAGTCAAAGGAAACTTGGTGCATCTCCATGAATCATACAGTAAAATGAGTACCTTCACTAAGCACAATTATGCAGCTTGCTATATCTGCTCCAAGAATATCCATGGATGTCCCACCATAAGAGCAGATATTCAACATTTGTTAGACATTGGTGACCTACAAATTTACAGAAATAGAGATGACCATGACGTAAATACAATAGGGCATTTTCCGCATGAGCTTTTAGTCTCAGATATCAACTTGGAAAATCCCGAAGTAAACGTTGTGATCCCTTGTTTCAACATACCCGAGCATGTGGAGATTGCATACAATGGTTCCAGCATTCCAACATCTCCTTTGGTGATTTGCCCACCGGTCTGTCCGCATGCCTACGAGCAATTCCTTACCAAGACAATGCAACCTTGATAGAGGATGGAAAGGAGAAACCCATGCCTACACTTCCTAATGTCAATATAAATCGGACGAGTAACGCGAAGTGGACGAGTACACGCTCCATTGCCACCAAAATCGCCTTCAGCTCCTGTTGTTAAACAAAACCCAGTTAACATATCTTCTGAGAATCCTGCAATGATTCCCATTGTTAACCCAAGAACAAACATTGGTTCTACTGATGGAACCAACATCAACTCAGACTTTGACGAGATACTGAAACTAATCAAGAAGAGCGAATATCGAGTCGTAGACCAATTGATGCAGACTCCTTCAAAAATTTCAATCGCCTTTACTCCTTAACTCAAGCTCACCGAGAAGCTTTGATGAGAGTACTAGACCAGCTTATGTGGATCACGATGTGACTACGCACCAATTTGGAGGATCGTCTCCAACATAACACCGCAATAATCGAGTTTTAGTGACGAAGAACTTCCTAAGAAGGAAAGATCACAACTTGGCCTTGCACATCTCGATGATTTGCCAGATTCCTATCCAATGTATTGGTGGATACAGGTTCGTCTTTAAACGTAATGCCAAAAACGACGCTCGCTCGTTTAGCTTACAAAGGAACGCCAATGAAGTTCAACGACATCATAGTAAGAGCTTTCGATGGATCGAGAAAGTCGGTTATTGGGAAGTTGATCTCCCAATGACAATTGGCCTCACACTTTCAAAGTTACGCCCAAGTCATGGACATACCGGTGCGTATAGTTGCTTGCTAGGAAGACCTTGGATCCACGATGCGGGCAATAACTTCTACTATCCATCAGAAATTAAAATTCACAGTAAATGGAAAGTTGGTGACCATCAGCGGTGAACAAGCTTTACTTGTAAGTCATCTATCCAGTTTTTCCTTCATCACTGCCAATGACATTGAAGCGCCGCATCTCCCAGAAAATCCGTTAGAAGATGAATCTACTAAAAACAGATCATCTATCTCTTCATATAAAGAAGCAGCTCAAATGGTGAAAGATGGCAATACTCGAGGATGGGGACAAGTTATCAAACCTGTCAAGAATGAAACGAAAGCCGGACTCGGGTTCACACCCGTATCCTCCAAAGAAAAACAGAAAGATGAAACACTTTCCCCGATCAAGGAAGTATTTCATAGTGGAGGTTTCTTAAACCCTGTTCCGCAAGAGGTTAATGTTGTAACCATTGAAGAGGATGAAGATGATCCATCTGAATTTGAGGAATGGAGCACTTATTTGAATAGCCCTGAGTATGTGTCTCAAGAGGAATCATATGCACCGACTGATCAATTCAAAGACATGTCCCTACAGCAACATGAAAATCCGCCAATCCCTGCTGAAGTTTGGGATACCTTGGGAGAACCAAGTGGCAAATACGACTACATGGTGAAATACTCTGCGCCAGAAAGCTCGAAAATCCGGATCGAAGATATCCAACCCACAGGATGGGGTGATGACTTTGACTACCCTAGTCAATCGAAGAGGAATACTGTCTTCTCAAACTAATCAACGGATCGAGGTCCCAAATGAAGATCTACTTCAACATGTCCGGGATTTCACCAAGCCGATCACGGTTACCACTACATTAACATGATCATCAAGATCAAGAGTATGATTCGGATACGATGCGGAAAGTGTCACGACAACGAGTCTCTTCACTCAAGACCGGAAGGAACATCCCAAGATTCAACACAAAGATCAACAGAAGTACAAAGGCTATCTCTCATACTTCCCGATCTGTTAATCAAGAAGATCGCTTTAGCAGCACCAAAGGCAAAGATCGCCTGTAGTCTTCAAAGCCCGTCACCAGAATCAAAGTTTACTCGAGGGTTAAACCAAGCGGAAAATTACCCGAGTACCTCGACTTCCAAGGAGTTCGTCACTATTGGAAACAAGTTAGGACTAATGTTCATAGCTCTAAGTAGTTTATCTTTGCTTTTGTTTTGAACTCCGCCGCCCAAAGCGAAGAGATGTTTTATAGGGTTTAGCTTTTAAATAATTTCTCTTTGTCTTGCTCAAGACAAATGTGTTTGTATTTTAGGGCCCTGTTCATATTGTGAAACATAAATAAAATGCGTTGTTTTGTTTCCACACTCTGTGTTTATTTTCATTTTTACCTTTTTCCGGAAATGATAATCCTAAAAACATAATAAAAAAAATCTTCAAAAAAAAATCATAATGAAAATTAATGCGACACTTTCACATTAACTTTCAAAAAATGATGATAAAAACTTTTTAATCAAACATAAATAAAAATGCAGATTAAACAAATGGACAAATCCATTGAAAGCAGTAACTCTACGCTCTTTCTCAACTTTGAAATTCCCTGTGAATTCGCTGAAGAAGAAGTTGAAGAAGAGATCCCGGATGAAATTTCTAAACTGCTAAAGCACGAGGAAAGGATCATTCAGCCTCACAAAGAACCTCTAGAAGTAATTAACTTGGGTTCTGAGGAAGATGCAAAAGAAGTAAATATCGGAGCTTCACTCAACAGTAGTGTCAAAGGTAAACTGATAAGTCTTCTCAAAGAATACGTTGATGTGTTTGCTTGGTCCTACCAGGACATGCCGGGTTTGGATACCAGCATCGTGGAGCATCACTTGCCGTTAAGACCAAAATGTCCGCCGCTACAAAAGCGAGGAGAGTTCATCCCGAAATGGTGAGAAAATTAAAAGGAAGTTCAAAACATTTCGATTTGGTTTCCTTGTCACTCGAGTATTCTCAATGGCTAGCCAACATAGTACTGTATCCAAGAAAGATGGAAAGGTCGAATGTGTGTTGACCATCGATCCGAACAAAGCTAGTCCAAAGACGATTTCCACTTCGCATATCGACATGCTAGTGGATAGTCTCGCCAAATTCAACGTCTTTTCCTTCATGGACGGTTTCTCTGGTTATAATCAGATCAGAATGGCTCCCGAAGACATGGAGAAGACATCTTTCATCACGCCATGGGGCACTTTTTGCTACAAGGTAATGCCATTTGGATTAAAGAATGCGCAACTTACCAGAGGGCAATGACTACTCTTTCATGATATGATGCACAAAGAGATTGAGGTCTACGTGGACGACATAATAGCAAAGTCCGACACTGAAGAGGAACATATAGACTATCTCTTAAAGTTGTTTCAACGACTAAGGAAGTTTTAGCTCCGCCTGAATCCTAACAAATGCACCTTTGGGGTAAGATCAGGAAAACTCCTAGGTTTCATCGTCAGTCAAAGAGGAATTGAAGTTGACCCCCGACAAAGTCAAGGCTATTCAGGAAATGCCTATGCCACGTACAGAAAAGCAAGTAAGAGGATTTCTTGGACGATTAAACTATATCTCCAGATTCATCTCTCAGATGACTGCTACTTGCGGGCCGATATTCAAACTTCTACGCAAAGATCAAAAGGTTGTGTGGACAGCCGATTGCCAAAAAGCATTCGATAGTATCAAAGAATACCTGTCAAAACCACCAATACTGATCCCTCCAGTGGAAGGAAGACCATTGATCATATACCTTACCGTACTAGAAGAGTCCATGGGCTGCGTACTTGGACAACAAGACGAAACCGGTAAGAAGGAGCATGCCATCTACTACCTGAGTAAGAAGTTCACAGACTGTGAAACTCGTTACTCCATGCTCGAGAAAACATGTTGTGCTTTGGTATGGGCTTCAAAACGTCTTCGCCAATACATGATCAATCACACGATTTGGTTAATTTCCAAAATGGATCCAATCAAGTACATTTTTGAAAAGCCTGCCTTAACCGGGAGAATCGCTCGATGGCAAATGCTATTATCTGAATATGACATCCAGTACCGTGCCCAGAAAGCGGTTAAAGGAAGCATTCTCGCCGATCACTTGGCTTATCAACCGCTCAACGAATACCAATCTCTCAAGTTTGATTTCCCAGACGAGGATGTTATGTACTTGAAGATGAAAGATTGTGACGAACCGCTACACGGAGAAGGACCAGATCCAGAATCCAGATGGGGCCTAGTCTTCGATGGAGCCGTAAATGTTTTTGGCAATGGAATTGGGGCAGTCATCATTACTCCCGAGGGTTCTCATATCCCGTTTTCCGCCAGATTGCTATTTGATTGCACCAACAACATAGCAGAATATGAAGCATGCATCATGGGTATCGAAGAGGCCATCGACTTGAGGATCAAGATCCTTGATATATATGGAGATTCAGCCCTCGTGATCAATCAAATCAAAGACAAGTATGAAACTCATCATCTTGGTCTAATTCCTTACAGAGATTATGCGAGACGGTTGTTGACTTTCTTCAACAAAGTTGAACTGCATCATATCCCTCGAGATCAAAATCGGATGGCAGACGCCTTGGCTACTCTATCTTCCATGTTCAAAGTCAATGATTGGAATGATATGCCTAGAATTCGCATCAGACGCCTTGAAAGACCTGCATATGTGTTTGCAACAGAAGCAGTCTTCGACGATAAGCCGTGGTTTCACGACATCAAACGTTTCCTTCAAACACGAGAGTACCCACTCGGGGCATCGTACAAGGATAAGAAAACTCTAAGGAGACTTTCCAGGAATTTCTTCCTCAATGAAGATGTTCTATACAAAAGAAACTTCGACATGGTTTTGCTCAGATGCGTCGACAGACAAGAAGCAGACACGATCATCCATGAAGTACATGAAGGATCCTTTGGAACTCACTCAAACGGGCATGCAATGTCTAGAAAAATCTTGAGAGCAGGATACTATTGGATAACGATGGAATCCGATTGCTGTAAACACGTCAAAAGATGTCACAAGTGCCAGATCTACGCAGATAAGATCCATGTGCCTCCGACTCTACTCAACGTTCTCTCCTCTCCGTGGCCGTTCTCCATGTGGGGCATTGACATGATTGGAATGATTGAACCAAAAGCGTCCAACGGACATCGCTTCATTCTAGTGGCTATTGATTACTTGACCAAATGCGTCGAAGCAGCATCTTACGCCAACGTCACAAGACAAGTGGTTGTGAGGTTCATCAAGAACAACCTCATTTGCCGATATGGAATTCCAAGCAAGATCATTACAGACAATGGATCTAACTTGAACAACAAAATGATGAAAGAACTGTGTGAGGAATTCAAGATTGAGCATCATAACTCATCTCCTTACCGGCCAAAGATGAACGGCGCTGTTGAAGCTGCCAACAAGAACATCAAAAAGATCGTCCAGAAAATGGTCATCACTTACAAAGACTGGCACGAAATGCTGCCATTTGCTCTGCATGGGTATCGTACTTCAGTACGCACTTCAACAGGGGCAACTCCTTTTTCTCTAGTATACGGCATGGAAGCAGTGCTCCCCGTAGAAGTTGAGATCCCATCAATGAGAGTTCTCATGGAAACAAAGCTATCTGAGGCTGAATGGTGTCAAAGCAGATACGACCAATTGAACTTAATTGAAGAAAAGCGCCTGACCGCTCTGTGTCACGGACAATTCTATCAAAGAAGAATGAAAAAAGCTTTCGACAAAAAGGTCCGACCTCGTGAATTCCGAGAAGGCGACCTCGTGCTTAAAAAGATTCTGTCTTTTCAAACAGATTCTAGGGGCAAATGGACTCCTAATTACAAAGGCCCATACATCGTCAAGAGAAGCTTCTCTGGCGGTGCTATGACTCTCACAACCATGGACGGCGATGAACTCCCATATCCTGTGAATGATGACGCAGTCAAAAAATACTTTGTCTAAAAAAACAAAAGAACAGCTCGGTAAGTCGAAAACCCGAAAAGGGCGGCTTAGGCAAAAAAAGAGCGTCTCGGTGGATTGAAAACCTGAAAAGGCGATCCAGGCAAAAATTAGAGACAATAAACAGAAATTATCCTGATAGATCGAAAACCTGAAAAGGCGATCTAGGCAAAAACAAGGATACAAAATGACAAAGTAACTACAGTTAGTTTGAATGTTGTCCACATGAAGAATCTTCCATCAACGGATCTTCAATCAATTCTTCTGAAGCAACAAGCACAGTTGGAATTCAAAGTTGTTAGGGATAGTAGCGGTTATTTTCCTTCAATGTAGCCTTTTCCCGATAAAATTATCATTTCCAACTTTTGTAAATAGTCCATGGAATCACGCCTTTGGCTGATTACCATTCTATCAATAAGTTTGAGCCTTGTGCCTTTTGTTTGCAATTCCTACTTTATTCTGTTTTGCAAAATAACGCTTTTATTGTGAAAATCACTTTTTGAAACTAAAATGTTTTAAATGAATTTTTACTTCAAAATTTTGAAACAAAAGCAAAATTCTCCTTTGAAACTATGAACACGGAAATAATTTCAACAGTTTCTCCATGAGTGTTTTGATCTCCGAAGGATAACGTAACTGCTACAGCAGTCTTCTCCTCAGCAGAAATCATCAAAGGATGGTATTCTTATCCAAAAAGAATCCTCGACCAAGTTGCCAATGAAATACCTTTCTCGGAAAGTTTAAAACATGCAACTCAAATTCTTCATTAGTGAATATCTGCACCATTGCTGCAATTTTCACCAAGTATTTGTTCGAACTGTGACGCGGTCCTTTTCCCAAATATCTCTTTAGTTTCTTTGTCAAGTATTGTTAGCATGCATATAACATTCATGACATTCATACATAATAGCATCATTCATTGCATTTTTTGCATCTCTCAAAATGTTTGCTTCCAAATCACTGGTATAAATCATACTTACTCATACGAGTACAAGTCTTCAGAGAATATCTCAAAACAGAAAAGATACTTTTTTCTTTTTTCCCCAACGGAGTATTCCCAAACAGAAAGGATATGTCATCCTTTTTCCCCGGAAAAGTCCTCAAGCAGAGAAACACATTTTCTTCTCTCTATCACATTCGCCAGCTGAGATTATCCCTCGTTGGGAACAATGTCTTGATTAACTTCTTTTTTTCCAGTTCATTCCTGGATAGAACACTGTCTGTTATTCACAAAGTTGAATACGCAACAACTCATTTCTCAAGATTTACCTTGTTATAGTTATCACTTCGCTGATAATTGGTAACATCTTCAGAATTCATTACCATAAACTATCACAGAGCTGATAATTGGTAATATCATTTCCACTTACCTTAAACATTGTCACAAGGTGAAGGTAATCTTTTGTTTCCCAAACGAAATGTTCACATTTTCGTGAATCAATCTTTCCCCAACAGGACGTATTCACAAATTTCCCTTCAACGTGTCATTTCTTTGATATCCTTTAGGGTAAAACTTTTTAATCATTTTGCATCATCCGCATCTTTGGTATCTTAGGTCCAAATTTTATGATTCGATATTTAAGTCTCTTTACACCTATCAAAACGAAGATATTCATCTTCATCTTTCAGGTTAAAGAAACTTAAATAGGGGCATCTGTCATACCCCAAATTTTGACCTAATATACCACCTTACATTTGCATCATTGCATAACTAACAGTTCAGACAACATTAATCGGGTGTACCATTCACAGGTCAAAATTAGGGTTTCATCAGATTTTCATCTGATTCAAGAGCTAACCAATTAGGGTTTGAGATTTTCTCATCTTATTTGATCTATCTTGATCAAATCATCAACCTTCAATCCTCAGATATCAAATTTTCTCACAGATCAATCGAGGATCGACCAATTAGGGTTTTGATCGGGCATGAGAATTCTCTGACTTTTTGAACAAGAAATAACTTTTTTGGATAGAGATTGGTCATTATATCTTAGATACAACATCTTGACCTAATTTCTGGATTCAAAACATCACAGAGGTTCACAGAATTCATCAGTCGTTTTTAGAAACATTTGATGAAATTTCATTTGCACAGAAAAGTCAAACTTTGACTTTTGGTCAAATTTTTCAAAACAAAACTTTTTCCAACATCAAAATACTTCAAATGATCCACCATGATCATAAAAAATCAAGAATTTGAAAAAGTCAACAAAAAGTCAAAAGTTTTCATACTTAGAAATTTTTCTAAGTGTTGAAATTTCTTACTTTTTTCAAACTTCAAGCCATTTTTTCACCTAGTTCCAATTTGAATTGGAAAAAACTCAAAACATGAAAGTTGTAGCTTGTGGAAAAATATTTCCAAAATGTCCAAGAACTCTCAAATCCATGGAGTCTAGCTATACTTTTGAAATTGAAACATAAGGCTCCATGAAACTTGATTTTCAAAGATCAAAACATCAAATTATAGGTCATTTTTGAGTTTTCTTCATCTAGAAGCTTTCTAACCTTGCCAACTTGACTAATGGATTGATAAATATCAGCTTGAAGATAAGAATTGAAGATTGGATCAAGATTGTAAAAAATAGCACATGGTAAAAAAGGAAGGTTCCTTTTGCTTTTGAAATACCATTCTTGCCCCTTAAGCAATCCATGAATCACCAAATGGCTTGTCCTTCTTGCCTAACATTTTCAGAACCTCTTGCCTATAAAAGGATCACATTTCAAGCCTAAATCAACACCAAAAACATTGCAAAGTCATGCTTCTCACTTCTTTCTTCAAAATCAAGTAACATAACCATTTTTGAGAAAACTTGCAACTTTCAAAATTCAATGGAAACATGATGAAATTTGGTGTCCAACATGTTTCATGATCATAATTAAACTTGTTCCAAGCTTAAAAACAACTTGATCAAAGCTAAAAATCAGAAATCATATGCCATGGTTTCAAGTTTCCAAAACTGCCATAACAATCGAAATTGAAGCTAGGCTGAATCAATTGATGTTGTAATCATCCATACACCTTCTCTATACCTCATAGACATGATCCAAAACAAGAAACAACAACTGGAAGCATCAAAATCTAGTTTTCGATTCTCATTTTTCCAGGTATGAACACGAACTTGGTTATCATGATTCCTTGATTCTTTTGACAAAAACTCTTGGCCAATTGTTTTCTGCACTCATAACGATTGATAACCCTCAATAAAATCAAACAATCATCAACTACACATGATTTAATTTAAGATTTTCAGTTTAGGGTTCATCATGTTCTTCGAAACCTAAATCATTCTAGACTGAATATAAATGAAATTAACAACCATATTCATGTTCGTGGTGCAAAATCGATCAACTTTGATGTTTACATCATTGAATTTCATGGAGAAACGAAGATTTTAGGTTGAATTTGGATTTCTGAAAATCAAAACACGAACCCAGGCATCGCGCGTTCCTCATCTGTTCTTCATTTTTCAAATATTTAAAATTTCCAATCTTATGTTAACACGTGTGTGAGTCCACGAACACTTCAAGCATTTGGCTCGTGGTTCTGGCTTGGTCTTAAGTCTTCTTGCCACGTCCCACCTCATGGTCATGGGTTCAAAACCCACCAAGACCATTCTTTTTACAAACTTCCAATTTTTCATGTTTTTATCAAACTTTCACAATTTTTTGACCAATCAAAACTTCTCATTTTGAGATGATTTTTAAACACTTGTCAATAAATACATCTATTTTGTGATAATGCAAAAATTTTCAGAAAAAAACTTTCATCTGATTAAATTTTGATCGAGCCGAAAACGACGTTCTAAACACTTTTCAAACCTCCTTAAAAGGTGAATTTTTCAACTTTTCGACTTCCGTTTTTTTCAAAACTTTTCATAAATGAACCTCATATTTTAAAACATTTTCAAATCATTTTTCAAAACTTTTTTCATCAAAACTTGCATCTTTTTACCACGATCGATCCGATTTAAACGATAAAATCAAATTCGTTCTTTCTCGAATTTCTCAATCGATCATGGGCCACCATTATGGTGTAAGTCCCAATCCTTTATGTACATATTTAGTTTTACTTGTACATACTCAAATCATCATTGTTAATATTCAACGTAAACAAATTTCTTTTGTTTTCATTCGTTTGTTTATACGCTGAATCCATTGGTTCTAAAGGAAGGTTTCTTCTGAGCGAAATTTCTTTTTGACCAATGGGCCTCCATCACGGTGTAAGTCCCATAAAATTCTTTTATGTACATAATATTTCTTTGTACATATCAAACTTTCTTCAAATACATACAATTTTCATCTGTACATAACACATATACTTTTTATACTCAAGTACAGACAAACTTTGATCGTTTGTTTTCACTTCACTTGTGTATACTCAAATTAACATTCTTTATGTACAAACAAAACATTCCTTGTACATATCAATTTCTTTTCATACAAACTTTTTATCTGTACATAATACAGATACCTTTTACAGATAAAACTTCAATCAATTATTTCCATTTCATCTATACAGTTTACACTGAATACCATTGACATTGAAAGGAGCATTATTCCCTGTGAAACTGCTTTCAAATCAATGGGCCTCCCTTATGGTGTAAGTCCCAACCCTCCTATGTACATCCATCTTTCTGTTTGTACATAAATAGCTCGTTCGTGTACATATTCATTTCCCTATACGCAGTTCAAACTTGTGAATAATCAAGTTACGCTCGTTTTAAACGTTCGTTCACAAACACTTGTTTATATTTCATAAACTGCTATAAATAAACATCATGCATTGTTTATATTTCCTTCATAAACTCCTGTGAATACATATCACACACACACACCTGTTTATACAACCGTCTAATAATAACATAACAATTAGACTAATCAATAGGTTTCCCACAGTATAGCCTCCGCTTGGGCTTCATACAAGATAACTCATCCTCAATTGAGTTTAGCCTCCGCTTGGGCTTTATACAAGACAATCCATCACCAGCATGGGCTAGCCTCTGCTTGGGCTTCATACAAGATATTTTTATCTCCAACAGAGTTTAGCTTTCTCTTGGGCTTTATACAAAGAAACTCTCCCCGCAGAGTTAGCCTCCGCTTAGGCTTCATATAAGACAATACTCCCCTGTTGAGTCATCCTCCTCTTGGGCTTCGTTCAAAAGAACTCCTCATTGAGTTTAGCCTTCTCTTGGGCATCATACAATGAAAGAGACAGGAAATCTCTAGCCTCCTATTGGGCTTCCAATACAAAGAATCACCCGAGCTAAGATAGAAACACGAAGGATGGTTTCCGGTGAAATCACTTTCAAATTCCTAGAGTAAAATTTCCGGTGAAATTGCTCTTATTCGAAAAGGATGATTTCTCGAAATCCTTTCAAGCCAAAACCAGCCATACCCTATAGCTTCCTCTTGAGCTTCATACAAGGACCCTCGATGACCCTCGATGACCCTCGGAATGCCTCCTCTTGGGCTAACAATACAAGGACCCACGGGCTTCTTAAAAGCATCCCTTTAATCCAATCAATTTCTCCTTGAGATTTAGACATCTATCATCTCTATGGAAGAAGTATCTCATCCATTACATCACATACAGTCAAAAACTTTTCAAAACTGTTTTCAAACAAAAACATCTCTTAATTGTAAGTGGTAACGCTTGTACACTCAAGCAAAACACCCAATGCTTACAGTTAAAAGATTCAATCATCTTTTTCAAACATCTTTCTTAAACATGTAAGTGGTAACGCTTGTACACTCGAGCAAAAAACCTAATACTTACGATGAAAGATTTCATTTCAATCAAACTTTTCAAAAATGTATGTGATGAAATAGATTAGATACATTTTTCATTAAGATGACATTTTTCTATCTCTTACTAACATTCCGTTGCTTTCCACTAGCATAAGTGGGAACTACGATTGCTCTGACTTTCTCAACATCCTTTTGAGAATACGTAGGCACAAGGTCTCATCCTTTCCGAGCAAATTTCTTTCTCCCTCAGACCAAACAAACCATAGATCCCTGTAGATCCGAGCTACAAATGCTCTGATTCCCACTAGGGGATATGTATGCAGAAGATCCACAGATCTTTGCGAGCACAATAATAACAAACACTAGGATCCCACATAATCTATCCTTCTTAAAATCCCAAAGGAGAAACTTTCCTAATCATAGAAATAGCAATTAAAACACACAAACATATCAAACATATTCATATATAAAGATATAGATAACTATATATATTTAGGGTGCTCCATCTATTCCCTTTATATAACAATCCCCCTTACTCAGAATCTCCCCAATGCGTTGCGTCTAGTTTGCGCTAGTCGTTACGCATATCAATATCAATTGAGGGTATTAACAGCTTTCCCCTTTTTCATAATCATTAAATCATCTTTCTTGTGTTGAAAATAATAAAGCTTGATGCTCGCGGCATCTTTATAAACAAATCAAAAGATTTAAATCGTTGCGTACCAGAAGATCCGAACTCACGTTCACATCCTCAGGCGCGTCACCTTTTAACGCGAACAGGTTTATCACGTGGGTATTTGCTCATGAATATTGTCAAAGCGAAGAAGGAGTTAGGTGTCACTGTCTTAAATGTGGATGTAGACCTATAATTAGTGATCCAGAGGAAGCAGTACGTCATTTGCATATGAGGGGTTTCATTGAAAATTATTGGGTTTGGACATATAATGGTGAAGAACTGTCGAGATATGTACCAAAGACTAGCAATACACATGCTTCAAGTAGTCGATCCACTATGGAATATGAGGAAAATTTTAATCTGATCACTGAGATGGTTGGCGATGCTTCTGGTGTGAACATGACCTTTTTTTTTTGTAACAGCCCGGGCCCCTCACAAGGCGCTCCCGACACTATTACCTCACGATCTTCTCTACCCCCTCACTAGTAGAAATTTTTTCCTTCCGTGGGAATCAAACCCTATACCCTGGGAGTCAAGTCAAGTACATGTTCAATCCATTCCCACTACCGATTGAGCTACTAGCTCAATTGGTAGTAGGAATGGATTGAACGTGTACTTGAACCCCAGGGTATAGGGTTTGATTCCTACGGAAGGAAACAAAACTCTACTAGTGAGGGGGTAGAGAAGATTGTGAGGTATTAGTGTCGGGAGCGCCTTGCGAGGGGTCTGGGCTGTTACATGACCTATGATCAACCTGAATATTTTGAATAATATGAATACGTCGTTATTTGAGGGGTTGTCAGACTTAAAGTTATCAATGTGTGTGAGATTATTGGCCCCAAGTCAAATTGGAATGTTCCTAACTAGTGTTTGGAGTGCTTCACAAAAATGATATTGGACTCAACTGCAACAAAATAAAACATGCCTACAAGTTAATATGATGCAAAGAAGTTGGTGTCAGAGTTGGGTTTAGCAGTAAGAAAGATTGATTATTGCATTAGTGGTTGCATGTTGTTTTATGACAATGAGTTTGATACTAAAGATGGATTGTTAGAGGAATGTAAGTTTTGTAAGAGTTCAAGATATCAAGTTCGAAGTAAAGCCATTGACTGTAAGAAAAAACATGTAGAATTTAAGTCCATGTTTTATCTTCCGATAATATCGAGGTTAAAAAGAATGTTTGCTTCAATGCATAGTGAAAGTCAAATGACACGACATCATACCAACCAAACAAATTCAGGCACTATGTGAAATCAATCTGATGGGGACGCATGGAAGCACTTTGATCGGACACATCCTGATTTTACTGTAGAACCTAGAAATGTCAGACTTGGACTATGCTCTGATGATTTTGCTCCATGTGTCCAAGCTCCGGATACTGCATATTCTTGTTGGCTAGTTATTGTAACCCCTTACAACCTCCCTCCTGAGATGTGCATGACAAAACCATACATGTATTTGACTTGCATCATTCCAGGGTCGTCGAGTTCAAAAGCTAAAGTTGCTTTTTTCACAATTTTTTGGAACTTTGCTAGGGTTCTTGGAGGCAAGCATGCATGCCCTTGTGATCTGGGATTGTTGTGTATAAATAGAGGGTGGAAAATAGGTCAAGAGATGTGAAGAAAATATATTGCATTGAATAGAAAATATTTGACTTTCCAATGTTTCAAATTTGCATCCAACACTTCCAATTTTGTCTCAATCCCATGCCAATCAAGTAACTTCAAAATTGGCAACTTTCAAAGAGTATCTTGGACCTCAAGAATGCTGAATAATAAGCCTTGCACTTATTGATTTGATTTTTGCATTTTATTTTAATTAAAATTGAATTAAATTGAATTAATTCAAAAATAAATAAAATAGTTGAAAGCATGGCGTGAAAATGGGCTTTAGAAGTCCTTGGCAATATTAGAAACAAGTTTGAACCATAAAAATTTAGGCCCATTTGGAAGAAAAAAAATTTAATTTGCTTAGCATTTCTCTTCATGCACTTCTTCAAATTTCTCAAACTTGCACAAGTTGTATCTTGCTTAATTTTCAACATTTTTAAGTGTTCTTGGACTTTTAAGAAGGCTCAAGATGTCCTATAAACACTCTTTTTGGTTTCATCTTCATTGAAGTTTCCATGCTCATGTACACTTCTTTTGAAAAAGATGACTTTTTGTTGACTTTTAGAAGGACCTATAATGTCTTGATCCATAACTCTTAAATGAAGCAAGTTTAGCCAAAGCTTGTGAGACAAAAAGTTATAGCAGATTGAATTCTCTTCAAAATGAGCTTTGATGGAAAAATTTCTAATAAAGTATGTGAAAGTTATGTCTGGTCAAAGTGTTGTTGACTTTTTGTCAAGAAACCCTAATTTAGCATCTTTGACTTTTGATCAAATCTTGAGTTTTCTTGATGAATCACGATCAACCCTTGATTAAATTATGAATGTGACTTCAAAATATTGATGTTTACAAAAAATGATGAAGTTTGACTGTATGTTGACCACAATTAACTTTTTGTCCAATACAACTGATTTTTAACCATCTGAGCCATTGACTGAGCAAACTTGACATGGTGATACATTGAGACATATGAGGAGATATGATGACCACTTGAGACAATGGAACTCATCTTTGACTTGAGAGAATCAAAACCCTAATTGTGGGTTGATTGCTTAGGAGAAGGTTCATCTGGTAAACCTTTGAGAAATTCTTGAGTATGGAGATGTGGATTGACTTGAAAAATAGGAGGGAAAATTTTGGGGTATAACACTCCTTAAGATGTAGTTTATTTCCCATTGTCCTCTTTTTCCACCGTCTGTGACAAGACCTGGCTCTTGCCTTAAGGGGGAATGTGATTTATATTCTTCCTTGTGTAATAATGGACCTTCCTTCCCTTTGACTTGTTGGTTCAATGGAGGGAATTAAAAACACGAGAAGATGTCGAACTGGATGTTGAGACATTTTCTTCAACTGACAGACCAGCAGTGCAGAAAGTGTAAATACTGTTGTGGATTCCCCTGAACTCTGCTCCCTTGCTCTCAAGACATGAAGCTGCTGAAGAGCCTTTTAATTGTTAATTTTTTTATTGTAATTGTTGTTGTTGTTTTGATGTAACTGCTTGTAATTGTATTTATTTGTTTTAGCTAAAATTTGCCAAAGGGGGAGATTGTAAGTTCCTGATTTTCATGGATTGGCTTAATTTTAATAAAACAAATAATAGCAACAACAATGTATTGAACAATAGGAAATTTAACTTGATGTAGTCCTATAGTAATGCCTAAACATGCTATGTTGAAGTTTTTCAACATCTAGAACAGCATGTCAAATGAGATATCGAGACATCAGACATCAGACATCAGACATCACGCTACTGAACTGTTAAGTTTCTTATAGTTCTGGTTTTAAATTGTGCAGAATATTATGGGAATATTATGCAACATATGTGGTGTGTAATTGACGGCATTTATGGAGGTCCAAGAGCTAAGAAGAAACATCAGCAAGGACCTTGATTGTAGAAGAAGTTATCTGCTTGGTTGTTTTCTGTAGAAGTTTGTTACTGCAGTTTGTTACAACTTCAAGATGTTATTTGAAGGCCCAAATCCAGTTGGGTAATATGTTATAAATAAGAAGTTGTAACCTAGTTTTAGTAAGCTAGCCAATTTTAGAAAGATGTAGTCTTTAGGGTTAGCCATGTAAGTGAACCACCCGGATTGTGGGTTGCTCACTGATTTGTACCTCGAAGCCTGTAGGCAAGAGGATTATTTTACTCACTCAGAAGTTGTGAAGCAATGAGTGCAGTTGTGTCCTTGGAAGAAGATGTGAAACAATTCCAAGTATTTGTGTCAAAGAGTTTTTGATTGTTTTGTGTTTGGAGTGATGTTCTCTAAACTGATTTTGTATGTTGTAGGGGTTTGCAGCAGGTTTAGGTACCACTAGGGAGTGAGCGGAGGTTCTCTTTGTTCGTGTTAAAAGGTGACGTGCTAGAGGATTTGAACATGAATTCAGATTCTCTAGCTCGAAACGATTTACTCTTTTGATTTGTTTATAAAGATGCCGCGAGCATCAAGCTTTATTATTTTCAACACAAGAAAGATGATTTAATGATTATGAAAAAGGGGAAAGCTGTTAATACCCTCAATTGATATTGATATGCGTAACGACTAGCGCAAACTAGACGCAACGCATTGGGGAGATTCTGAGTAAGGGGGATTGTTATATAAAGGGAATAGATGGAGCACCCTAAATATATATAGTTATCTATATCTTTATATATGAATATGTTTGATATGTTTGTGTGTTTTAATTGCTATTTCTATGATTAGGAAAGTTTCTCCTTTGGGATTTTAAGAAGGATAGATTATGTGGGATCCTAGTGTTTGTTATTATTGTGCTCGCAAAGATCTGTGGATCTTCTGCATACATATCCCCTAGTGGGAATCAGAGCATTTGTAGCTCGGATCTACAGGGATCTATGGTTTGTTTGGTCTGAGGGAGAAAGAAATTTGCTCGGAAAGGATGAGACCTTGTGCCTACGTATTCTCAAAAGGATGTTGAGAAAGTCAGAGCAATCGTAGTTCCCACTTATGCTAGTGGAAAGCAACGGAATGTTAGTAAGAGATAGAAAAATGTCATCTTAATGAAAAATGTATCTAATCTATTTCATCACATACATTTTTGAAAAGTTTGATTGAAATGAAATCTTTCATCGTAAGTATTAGGTTTTTTGCTCGAGTGTACAAGCGTTACCACTTACATGTTTAAGAAAGATGTTTGAAAAAGATGATTGAATCTTTTAACTGTAAGCATTGGGTGTTTTGCTTGAGTGTACAAGCGTTACCACTTACAATTAAGAGATGTTTTTGTTTGAAAACAGTTTGAAAAGAGTTTGACAAGCTTTTGACTGTATGTGATGTGATAGATAAGATACTTCTTCCATAGAAATGATAGATGTCTAAATCTCAAGGAGAAATTGATTGGATTAAAGGGATGCTTTTAAGAAGCCCGTGGGTCCTTGTATTGTAAGCCCAAGACGAGGCATTCCGAGGGTCATCGAGGGTCCTTGTATGAAGCTCAAGAGGAAGCTATAGGGTATGGCTGGCTTTGTGTTAAAAGGGATTTCACCGAGAAACCATCCTTTTGGAATTAAGAGCAATTTCACCGGGAAATTTTACTCTCTGGGGATTTTGAAAGTGATTTCACCGGGAAACCATCCTTTCAGGGTTCTATCTTAGCGCGGGTGATTATTTGTATTGGAAGCCCAATAGGAGGCTGTTAAGAGATTTCCTATCTCTTTCATTGTATGATGCCCAAGAGAAGGCTAAACTCAATGAGGAGTTCTTTTGAGCGAAGCCCAAGAGGAGGCTGACTCAACTGGGGAGTGTTGTCTTATATGAAGCCTAAGCGGAGGCTTAAACTCAGATGAATGAGTTTTTCTTATATGAAGCCTAAGAGGAGGCTAACTCTGTGGGGAGAGTTATCTTGTATGAAGCCCAAGCGGAGGCTAAACTCATGCTGGAGATGAATTATCTTGTATGAAGCCCAAGCGGATGCTACAACTGTGGGGAACCTATTGGTTAGACTAATTGTTATGTTATAATTAGACAATTGTATAAACAAGTGTGTGTGTGTGATATGTATCCACAGGAGTTTATGAAGGAAATATAAACAATGCATGATGTTTATTTACAAGAGTTTATGAAGTATAAACAAGTGTCTGTGAAACGAACGTTTAAAACGAGCGTAACTTGATTATTTACAAGTTTGAACTGTGTACAAGGAAATGAATATGTACATGAACGAGTATTTATGTACAGAGAGTTGTGGATGTACATAGGAGGGTTGGGACTTACACCATAAGGGTGGCCCATTGGTTTAAAAGCAGTTTCACCAGGAATAATGCTCCTTTCAATACAAATGGTATTCAGTGTATATGTACAGACGAAACAGAAACGAACGATCGAAGTTTATCTGTGAAAGGTATCTGTATTATGTACAGATAAAAGTTTGTATGAAAAGAATTTGATATGTACAAGGAAAAAATATGTACATACATAAAAGAATGTTGGTTTGTGTATACACAAGTGAAGTGAAAACAAACGATCGATGTTTGTCTGTACTTGAGTATAAAAGGTATCTGTATTATGTACAGATAAAAATTTGTATGTATTTGAAGAAAGTTTGATATGTACAGGGAAATATTATGTACATAAAAGAATGTTATGGGACTTACACCGTGAGGGAGGCCCATTGGTTTGAAAGCATTTTCACAGGGAATAATGCTCCTTTCAATACCAATGGTATTCGGCGTATAAACAAACGAATGAAAACAAACGAAAGAAATTTGTTTATGTTTGAATATTAACAATGATGATTTGAGTATGTACAAGTAAAATTAAATATGTACATAAAAGGATTGGGACTTACACCGTAAGGGAGGCCCATGATCGATTGAGAAATTCGAGAGAAAACGAATTCGGTTTTATCGTTTAAATCGGATCGATCATGGTAAAAGATGTAAGTTTGATGAAATGTTTTGAAAAATGATTTTGAAAATGTTCTGAAATGTGAGGTTCATTTATGAGAAGTTTTGAAAAGAATCGGAAGTGGAAAACTTGAAAAATTCACCTTTAAAAGGTGTTTTGAAAAGTGCTCAGAATGTCATTTTCATCCCGATTAAAATATAATCAGATGAAAGTTTTTTCTGAAAATTTTTGCATAATCATAAAATAGATACATTTATTGACAAGTGTACAAAAAATCACCTCAAAATGAGGAGTTTTGATTGGTTAAAAAAAATGTGAAAGTTTTGTAAAAAACATGAAAAAATATGAAAGTTTTGAAAAAGAATGGTCTTGAGAAGGATTGAACTCATGACCATTGGGTGGCTACGTGGCAGAAAACCTTAAGGGCGAGCTAGCAACCACTGGGACAAACGCGCCTTGGTGTTTTTTTGAATCAGAGCACGTGTTGATAAAACATTGGAGAATTTAAATATTCAAACTCAAGAACACGCGCGCATCCATGTTCTTCATGTTTGATTTTCAATTTCAACAATCCATGCTAAAATCTTCATTTCTCAATGAAATTCAATGAAATAAAAACGAAAGTTGCTCGATTTTGAACAACGAACATGATGGCAGATGTTAATTGCATTTATTTTTGACCTGACATGCTTAAATTTCTGAGAACCACGAAGAACCCTAGAACTGACTTTTCTAAATTAAATGATGTATGATTGATGATTCTTTGATTTTTTTGAGGGTTTATGATCGTGATGAGTGCAGAAAGAGATTGGCCAAGAGTTTTTTCGTTTAAGTTCAAAGAATTATGATATCCAAGTTCATGTTCATACCTGTTCAAGTGGAGATCGAATTCAGTGCAAGAGTGTTTCCAGAACTTGTTTCTTGATTGCTACAGCATCATCGGCCCATATGGAAGCTAAATGGATGGTCTGCTTGCTTTGAGCTTGCTTGAATCGAGCTACACAAGTCAACCTGCACAGACTCAAAATGGAAACTGGAAATCGTTTCTTGAGTTGTTACAGATGGTTGTTAAGGATTTGAATCATGTATATGAGGTACATGGAAGGTGTTAGGATGATTAGAACACAACTTGTTCAAACAAAACCATGAATTCGAATGCTTATGGCAGTTTTGGAAGTTTGAAAAAATGAAAAGTGATTTCTGGTTTTTTCTTGTTTTCAGTTTGATTTTAAGTTGTAAACAAGTTTGATAGTGATGTTAGAGCATGTTTGACACCAAAGATCTTATGTTCATTCACAATTTTTCAAAATTGCATGATCTCTCCATTTTGAACTATGATTTGAGAAATTGGAGAAAGTGGAAGGAAAGTATGTCTTGGCATTACTTTGGTGTAGTTTTGAACTTGAAATCATGATATATTTATAGGCCAATGGTTCTGAAATTGTTAGGCAAGAGTACAAGCTTTTGGTAAATCAAAGTTAACTTAAGGGGTAAGAAAGGTATTTTGTAAAGAACAAGGAAGTTTCCTTTTTTACCATGTGTTATTCTTTACAACTTGATCAAATCCCTCAATTATTACTTCTCACTGATTTTTATCAGTTCTTATCCTAATTTGGCAAGGTGGCAAGTGTTCTAGATGAGACAATCACAAAATGACCTATAATTTGAAATTTTGACCTTTGAAAATCATGTTCATGGAGCCTTATGTTTCAATTTCAAAAGTATAGCTAGACTACATGGATTTGAGAGTTCTTGGAAATTTTGGAAAGCTTGTTTCACAAGCTACAACTTTCATGTTTTGAGTTTTTTCCAATTCAAATTGGAACTAGGTGAAAAAATGGCATGAAGTTTGGAAAAAATAAGAAATTTCAACACTTAGAAATTTTTCTAAGTATAGAAACTTTTGACTTTTTGTTGACTTTTTCAAATTCTTTGATTTTCTATGATCATGATGGATCATTTGAAGTATTTTGATGATTGAAAAATTTTTGTTTTGAAAATTTTGACCAAAAGTCAAAGTTTGACTTTTCAGTGCAGATGAAAATTCATCAGATGTTTTCTGAAATTGACTGATGAAGTCTGTGAACTTCTGTGATGTTTTGAATCCAGAAATTAGGTCAATATATTGTATCTAAGATATAATGACCAATATCTATCCAAAAAAGTCATTTCTTGCTCAAAAAGTCAGAGAATACTCATGCTCGATCAAAACCCTAATTGGTCGATCCTTGATTGATCAGTGAGAAAAATTGGATATCTGATGATCAGAGGTTGATGATTTGATCAAGATAGATCAAATGAGGTGAGAATAACTCAAACCCTAATTGGTTGCCTCTTGAATCAGATGAAAATCTGATGAAACCCTAATTTTGACTTGTGAATGCTTCACCCGATTAATGTTGTCTGAACTGTTAGTGATGCAACGATGCAAATGTAAGGTGGTATATTAGGTCAAAAATTGGGGTATGACACTCTTATCTTAGATGAGTTTCTAAGATAAAGGTTTCATTGGGAAGTGATTAGGTAGCCGAAGGTTGGTACCTATAAAATGGAGGTTGTTTACATAAAATAATCCTACTGATAGTGGAGTCTTCTTCCTGGCTTGGTAGCCCCCAGATGTAGGTTGGTTGAACCGAACTGGATTAGCAATTCTGCTGCGATTTTATTGCTTTCCTGCACTACTATTTTCACCTCTACCTTATCTGTTTTATAATTTCAGATCAGTCTCAAGACATCCTTATATGACATCTGAGTCTGTTGTTGCACCAGAATTTCAATTCCTACCAAGAAAAATTGCCACGATTGCCACGTTTTTATAGAAAAATTTCTACCAATTATGTTTGGTTCACTACTAAAACATGTACTTGATCCACTAACTGAAATTAGTCAATTTTTAGACATATTTGTGCGTCAGCTTTAAGAGTGGATGTCATCATTAAGTCGGAACGAAATATTCCAGTCATTCTTTGTAAGTTGGAACAAGTATTTCCTCCTGGGTTTTTTGACTCCATGGAACATCTACCTGTGTATCTTGTATATGAAAATTATCTTGGCGGCTCTGTTCAATATAGGTGGAGTATCTACTTGAAAGGTTCATGGGTGATTCAAATAGATCTATGAAAAATAAAGCTAGAGTTGAAGGACCAATATGTGCACATTACTTACATCGGGAAACATCATATTTTTATTGTAACAATTTCAATCACATGATGTTAACTCCAAGAATCATAAGGAATACTGTAAATGTTAACGAAAGAAGTCACTTTGCCTTATCAGTCTCCGGGCTTCCACTTCGTCCCTCTGGAAAGAAGGGTGTGCATTGGTTGACCCAAAAAGAAATGTAATCCGCATATGTTCATGCGATGATCAATTGCAATGAAATTAAACCATATCTTGAGTAAGTATACCTAACTATATTTAATTTTATTTATAGTGTGAATATAAAACTTATTACTTTGAAACTTATAATTTCATTCTTTTTAGGGAATTTAACACCTTCTATTTATACATTTCCGTTGTACAAGCAACATCTGGTGATATACATGCTTAGATTCCAGCATGGTTCAAGGAGAAATTATCATGAACTGCACCGACTCAAGAAATACTCCATTTGAGAAACTTGTCTGAAGGCCCTATTCAAAGTGCAAATGAATGCCACACATACTTCGTAAACAAATATAAATTTCACACCGTGAGATGGACTGAAGGGAAGAAAACCAAAAATAGTGGTCTATTTGTAAAAGGAGTTACATATGGTAGTGAAGATGACTTATATGGCTTTGTTAAGAATATCTATGAGTTGGTATACAATTACTTGGACTCGAAAATAAATTTGTCCTGTTTTACTGTGAATGGTATGATCCAACTAGAGGAACAAAAATAGATAAGACATATGGTACTGTTGAGATTCAAATGGACCAAAGGTACAAAGAGTATGATCCTTTCATAATGTCACATATTGCTAGACAAGTCTATTATGTTCCTTATCCTTCATTTGTGCCACATAAACGAGGGTGTTGTGTTGTAATAAAAACGAAACCATTGGGTCATATTGAAACCGGCGATCTAGTGGAAGATATTTCTTACCAAGTTGATGAAGTTGAAAACATTAATGATGTGATTATAGTTGAATAAATTACACGTTTGTCGGATACAATGGTTGAGGGAACCAACTTGATGCATCAATATTGTTGGTTGAAAATCATGTGGACGAAGAGCATGATGAGTTTGGATCCGAGGATAATATCACATCAGATGATGAGAATGATATGGATGACGAGTATAGGATTTAGAATAACCAATATGTATTGATAAGGAAGTTTTTTTGTAATTTTACTTAATGAACCATCTATTGAATGTGTTAATGAATATATATTGATGAGAATGTGTTATTTAAATTTATTATTTGTGCTGATGAATATATATATATATATATATATATATATATATATATATATATATATATATATATGTGTGTGTGTGTGTGTGTGTGTGTGTGTGTGTGTGTGTGTGTGTGTGTGTAGAAAATGATATTGGTGATAAAATATATAAATAAGAAAATAAATAATATTAAATAAGAAATATTTCAACACCCCCCTCAAGTTGGTGCATAGATGTCAATCATGCCCAACTTGCTGATCAAGTATTCAAACGTTGTTCTTCCCTCAAACGTTGTTCTTCCCAAACTTTTGGTCAATATATCAGCGGTCTATAGGTTGGAAGGGATAAATGGAAAGTAGAGAGTACCAGAGTCAATCTTTTATTTTATGAAATGATGGTCGATCTCGATATGTTTTGTACGATCATGTTGAACCCGATTATGAGCTATGCTTATAGCTTCCTGGTTGTCACAGTATAATTTTAATGGAGGTTCTACTTCTACCTCCAGTTATTTTAGGACTCTGAGAATCCACATACCTTAACAAATTCCTTGGCCATTGCTCTAAATTCAGCTTCAGCACTATTTCTTGCAACTAATCCTTATTTTTTGCCTCTCCAAGTCACTACGTTCTCCCACACATATGTGCAATAACCTGAAGTTGATTTTCTATCAATAATGGACCCTGCCCAAACTGTATCAGTGAATATTGCCACATTTTTATCATTGGTCTTCTTGAAGAATAACCCTTTTCTAGGAGTTGCTTTTAAGTATCTCAAGATTTTGTGCACAGCTTCAAGGTGTTCTTCATATGGTGCATGCATGAATTGACTCACAACACTAACAGAGAAAGCAATGTTAGGACGAGTTTGAGCCAAATATATTAATTTTCCAACCAACCTCTGATATCTTCCATTGTCAACTAGTGTGTCCCCTTTCTCCCAAAGTTTGGCACTTTGGTCCATCGGTGTGTCAGCAGGCTTACAACCACTCATACCTGTCTCTTGTAGGAGATCAAGAACATATTTTCTTTGAGAAACCACAATTCCTTTCATTAACCTTGCTACTTCCATCCAAGGAAATACTTGAGGGGACCCAAGTCTTTGATTTCAAAATCTGTTGCTGAGTTTCTTTTTAATCTCTCTATTTCTATCTCATCATTACCTGTAAGAATAATATCATCAACATAGACTATCAAAATAATTATCATTCCATTTTGACCTGACTTTGTGAATAATGTATGATCTGCTTGTCCTTGAGCATACTCCTATTTCTTCATAGACTGAGTAAACTTTTCAAACCAAGCTCTTGGAGATTGTTTCAACCCATACATTAACTTATTTAGTTTACACACCTGTGACCCAAAGGTTTCTTCAAAACCTGGCGAACAATCCATATATAGTTCTTCTAAATCACCATTGAGAAAGGAAATTTTGACATCTAACTGATGGAGATGCCAGTCTAAGTTAGCAACACGGGATAAGAGTATTCTGATTGTGTTAAGCTTTGCAGCAGGAGCAAATGTCTCTGAGTAATCTATGCCATAGCTCTGAGTGAATCCTTTTGCAACCAATCGAGCTTTGCACCTTCCGATTGATCCATCAGAATTATACTTTATTGCGAACACCCACTTAAATCCCACAGTTCTTTTACCTGCCGGCAGAGTTGTGGCACTCCAAGTTTTATTCTTTTCAAGAGCTTTCATCTCCTCAAAAACATCTTCCTTCCACTTTGGTATTTCTAGAGCCTCCTGTACATTCTTAGGGAGTTTTGACACTAGATAGATTAGAAGTAAATGCATCAAAAGAGGGAGACAAGTTTGAATATGGTACAAAGTTAGACAAGGGATGCCTAGTACATGACCTACCTAGCTTCCTAAAGTCTATGGGAACATTAAGATCAGTATATTGTTTCCTTAGTTCTATAGGGACATCAAGGTAGGTATATAGAGAATCAGGATCAAGGAGAGATTTACCTGTCCGAATCAGTTGACTTTTACCCGGTTCAGATTCTTGGTTGAGCTGAGGAATAGGGTCTTCTACTACTTGATCATTGTTTCTTCTGACATAAATTTTGCCTTTCCAAATTGGATTTCCTTCCTCAAATCTCTTTTGGATCTTTATCTGGTGCATTTTGATTAATTTTAGAAAAAATATTTGTTTGATCTTTGTTTTGATTTGTTGCCTTGGATTCTGATTGATCCTTACTCGTGGAAGGAGTAAGTTCATCTAATTTTTTCAAGGAATTTTCTTTAGGTGCAGATGTACATGAAATAGAATTATGTAATATATACACATCTTTTGAGATAATTAAATTTTCAAAAAATTCAAGAGAATCTTCCTTAGTTCCCCGCCCCCTTGAAGATGATCTTTACCAAAAAAGGTTTGTTTTCAAAAAAAGTAACATCCATTGTTACAAATATGTTCTTTGTATTAGGATCAAAACATTTATAACCTTTTTGAGAAGATGAATACCCAATAAAAACACATTTGATTGCACGGGGTTCAAGTTTATCAAGATGCTTGTGTTCATGAACAAAAGTTGTGCATTCAAATATTTTAAGTGGTAAATCAGATAGAACTGAAGCAATTAGAAAATATTTCAAGAAACTTTGCAAAGGAGTTTGGAATTTCAAAACACGGGATGGCATACGGTTTATTAAATGTATAGCTGTCAAGACAACTTCACCCCGTAAATATTTAGGGACATTGGTAGAGAAGAGTAGTGCTCGTGCAACTTCAAGAAGGTGCCAATTTTTCCTCTCTGCAATCCCATTTTGTTGGGTTGAGTTAACACATGAGCTTTGATGCACAATTCTATTTTCAAGAAAAATATTTCCAACAATTTCATTAAAAAATTCAGTACCATTGTCAATTCTAAACAGTTGTATTTGGGTGTTAAACTGTGTCTGCACCAATTTACAAAAGTTTTGAATTATTTGACCTACCTCAAATTTTTATTTCAACAAGTATACCCAACAAAGTCTAGTATGATCATCTTTGAAAGTTATAAACCATTTTTTGTTGGATAAAGTACTTGTTCTATTAGGCCCCCAAACATCACTATGAATCATTGAAAAAGGTTTTGAAGGTTTATAAGATTGAATTGGAAAAGAAC
Source organism: Vicia sativa (assembly GCA_021764765.1). Taxonomy (NCBI): domain Eukaryota; kingdom Viridiplantae; phylum Streptophyta; class Magnoliopsida; order Fabales; family Fabaceae; genus Vicia; species Vicia sativa. Next base: position 275,071,370 of record CM038793.1, read on the forward strand.
TTCGATGATGTTTAGCAAACTCACAAACCTCACATTGAAGTGAAGAAATGTCTTGTTTAACAAAAAGTTTAGGAAACAATGAACTTAAATATTTAAAACTAGGGTGGCCTAACCTTAAATGCCACAACATAATGTCATCCTTATTATTTGAAACAAAAAAGGATTTAACAAATGAAAAACTTATTGGTCCAAATTGATGTCTGGTTTGTTGTTCATCTTCCAAGTAGTAGAGTCCACCATTTTCCTCAACAGTGCCAATCGTCCTCCCCGAGATCAAATCCTGAAATACACAATGAGTATCAAATAAATGAGCTTGATAGTTTTTATTTTTGGTTAGCTTATTGACAGATAATAAGTTGCAAGACAAATTTGGGACATGTAACACATATTGGATGGTTAGAAAGGGAGACAAAACAATAGAACCTTTTCATGCCATGTATGAAAGAGAGCCATCAACTATTTTAATTTTGGAATTTTCTGCACATGGTTTATACGAAGAAAATAAACTGGAGTAACTGGTCATATGATCGGAAGCTCCGGAATCAACGATACATGTACGATTAGGACTGACACTAAAATAGGCTGATTTTGGGAAGTGTACCTTTCTGGGCTATGGAGCACGAAGGTGTTTGAGACTTGAGGAGTTTGTACATTTGGTCTAGCTATTCCTTAGTGAACGGAAATTCATTTTGGGAAGATTGTGGATCTTGATTAGAAATTGCTTGAAATGCACGACCCTCACCCTTCTTTTTTCAATTAGGAGGCTTTCCATGAATTTTCCAACAAGTCTCACGTGTGTGATAATAACATTCATAGTGATCACACCAGAGTTTACCATCTTTCTTACCATATTTCTTGTTGTCTTTATTGAAGTTGTTTGTGACAAGGGCAGAACCATCAGTTGCTGAGTTTGAATTTCCCGTCATTACTCTTTGTCTAGCCTCCGCCCTTCAAATTTTTGAAAAAGTTTCTTGGATTGTTGGCAGCAGATTATTTCCAAGAATTCTACCTTTTACTTCATCGAGTTCCTTGTTGAGACCAACAAGAAAAATAAAGACGCGATCTTTCTCCGGCATCTTGATAAATAGAACATTGTCTTCAGTACACATCCAGTTATAATCATAGCACTGATCCAACTCTTGCCAAAGGGTCATCAATTCATTATAGAAGGTAGTGACATCCATGTCATTCTGCTTTAAATTCCATAACTTTGATTTTAGATCATAAATTTGAGAGAAACTTTTAGTATTAGAGTAAGACAATTTTACAGCAACCCAAACATCTTTTGCCGTAGGAAGATACATGTATGTTTTTCTCATGCCTACCTCCATAGTATTAATAAGCCAAGCAATAATAGTAGATTTTTCAGATTTCCATATTATGTAATAAGGATGTGTTGTTGCAGGCATCGGAACATCACCAATAAGAAAACCTAACTTCCCTTTGCCTTCTAGAATAAGTCGAACAGTTTGGGACCATTCAGTGTAGTTTGAGCCATCCAGTTTTTTAACATTAACATGAAGAGAGTTATTTTGACCTCCACCTCTTGAGTTACTGTAACCACCATCAAATGGGTAGCCATAAATTGACCCAAAAAGGTTGTTGTTGGGATCACCTCTGCCATAATCGAACCCACCGTTAAAATTGTTGTTTGTCATGAAACTGGGCATTTCTGGCATGGTAAATGCACTTCTTTTGCCAAAATTATTGGTGCCGCCGGAATTGATGTTGACGCCGCCGCCGAAATTGTTGTTGGCGCCGCCAGAATTGATGTTGACGCGGCCAACGAAATTGTTGTTAGCGCCGCCTCCTCCTCCACGACCTCCGAGAGGAAGTGGTGTTTGGATAGGGTCCACTATAGTTTGGATCGGTCGGGTCAGATAAAAGAACGGGTCATTAGAAAAAGATATGGAAATCCCTAATTAGGGAAAACTTTACAGTATCCCCCTAACCCTAACAGAGCTCATGATACCATGTAGAAAAGGATATTGGTGATAAAATATATATTATTATGAAGGAAAAGAACTCCTTTTATAGGAGAGAAAACACAAAGTAACTCCTTTATTTTAGGAGTGATATAATGACTCTTATATAAAAAAATTAATATTGAATAAGAAATATTTCAACAATATATATATATATATATATATATATATATATATTAATTGTGTATTCGCTATGAATAGGTAAAATGCCACCCGATCTGAAAAGAGTAAGGGTACTGGTGGTGGTAAGAAGTCTTGATGCCCGAGGATAGTAGTATGTCAGTCACCTCAATCAGTCATGTGTCCTCCCCCGCAGATTCATGTAGATCATATGTCCATGGCCAATACTCAACCTTTGATGCCATTACTGTTCTCTCAGTATCATGTGTTTCCATCTAGATGACCATATTTTATTAACCCCAAGATTCCCTTATCCTTCAAGCAGACTAGGGGATCTAGTTTTCCCTTCAAGCAGACTGGGGTATATAGCTTTCCACCTCCCCCAAAGATGCCCACATCCTTCCAACAATATGGGGGATCTAGCTTTCCACCTCCCCCACAGATGCCATTATCCTTCCAACAGACTAGGGTATCTTGTTTTCCACCACAGATGCCCTCATTTGTCCAGTAGACCGGGGGATCTCTCACCTAATATCCCACATGAGTTCCCTCAAATTATTATAAAACACGGAAACAACAACGCCATGGTCACCACGGTTCTTCCCTACACCGTGGTGACACCTCTAAACTAAGTCGCTACCATATTATTTTTATTTTTTTATTAAAAATTAATTGTATTTAACAACAGTTGTGAACCAAACGTGGTGATACCTTCATGCTTTCATGGGTTCAAACCTCATCACTCTCATATATATTATTCCTTTAATGTTAAGGCGCGCCTTTATGAGTTCCACCGACACATTTATATATATGACCACGATTGGTGTTTTAAACTGTTGTGAGTATATATATATATATATATATATTCTTCTTTTTCCCTATTCTCTCATTTTCAGGTATGTTGTTTTTATGTTTCACATGGTTTTCCTATAATTTTCTTCTTGTTATATAGTTTGTTGTTCTTTTCTGGTTGTATGTTGTTCTATTTTGTTGTTTCATGTTGTGTTATTGACATATAAGCTTGCGGTTTCACATGTTGGTAATATTTATGGTGTTTGTAGGACTCTAGAAACAACAACAACAACAACAACAACATCCAACTTCATCTAGTTTGAGAAGCTATGAGATGAAATATAAGAAGTATGAAGTTATTGTGTAAACTTCATACACCTTATATTTCTTTTTCATGGCTTCACAAACTAGATAAACCATGGCTTCACAAACTAGATAAACCTCATATGGTGATGATGATGGTGGTAGAAAGCGTATACTATGAGTTGATAAGGTACATATGATTTGTGTAGTAATAAAAATGAACACAAGAAGTATGAAGTCATTGTGGAAACTTCATCCACCTTGTATTTTTTTCATTGCTTCACAAACTAGATGGACTTTATAGTTCAACGACTATTTTGAATAAAAGGTGTGCTCTTATTGTTTTAAAATGTATGTTGTTTTTACGATGTTACATATATTTATTGTGAATTAGCAATGTTTTATTCTTTAAATTCTTATATAGATTGACATAGTTTATTGTATACTATGTATATTGTTTATTTCACTAACCTTTTAATGAAAATGCAACAATTTAAATTGACATAGAAACTATAGTCAGAATATTAAGATGCATTTGTAAACCATATATATATATATATATATATATATATATATATATATTTATTGTGAATTGAATGTGTCTCATTCAACACATTTTAAGTTCTTTAACACATAATAAAGGGTTCAATGGTCAGATTTCTACGATACATCGCTATCTATTATTCTACTTTACCTCATCATCGTTGCTTATTATCATGATTATTAAGATCATGATTGTTATGATGATAAGTCATCATAACATTCACAATGATAAGTGACAACGACGAGGTAAAGTAGAATAATAGATATTGATGCATTGAATGAATCTAAATATTGAACCATATGTGTTAAAGAACATAAAATATGTTGAATTAGACACATACAATTCTGAATACAATGGTGTGTTGAATTTGGTTTTCAAGAATAGTTTAAGTTTCAAATTATATAATTCTATACCAATTTTAATGATTGTATGTCTTTAATTATGTGTATGATAAAACAAGCAATATACATTGTATATAATAAACTATGGTTACGTTTCCAACCCATAACCTAATATATCACATAAGTTAATAAAAATAACCGTCGTGATATCACACGAGATTACCAATATACTATAACGGTCTCAGGACCGTGATTGTAAGTAACGAATTTACAACAACACTCTACATAAAAACTTTTGGTCCTACGTGATTATATGTATTTACCAACCGTTTTTAAATGGTTTTTTCGTAGTAGTGTCACCATCCACGCAGACTGGGAGATCCCAAACCTCACCTACCACACATATACCTACACGTGTGGATGATCATGAGGAGCCAGATGATGACGATGTTAAGTTGGAGGGGGACGATCTTCAGTTGGATGGGGAAAATCTTCAGGGGGACGATGATCCGAGTGAGATTCATATCTTTGACGGAAGATGTTTTATTTGACCCGAAGTAAGTTTGGAAGTTTCTTATTGTAACTTTTAATTTAAGTATACGTTTCCATTTTTAATATAATTTTATATTTAATTATAATTCAAATTATTGTTGTCTAGTATCGATCCAGGTCGGATTACTTTCAAGATTATAAATTATGTAATTCAGTAAAAGTATACACAATTTTGAAAGACATTTAAATAAGTTCCAGATAAAAAGCTTGGTTCACTTTATTTAACGTATAATTACTTTATTTTTTAAGTTATTGTTATTTAATTTTTTTATAATTATCTAACTATTTATTATCACGTTATACAATATTGCAAGAAAAGTGCATGTAGGAATAAATGAATGAGAGTTAAATTAAAAAAATTCTTATGGCAGAACATCAAGACGACTTTCTGACATGCTACAACGTGCTAGAAATCATTCGGAATTTTTGGGCATTTGTCCCAATTGGATAGGAAAAGAAGTCTTTGCTGAACTTCTTGTCTATTGGGATACACTTGCATTTAAGGCTATATCTAGAAATACAAAGGAAATGAGAGCATCAGAAAAAAGGGAAGCCTTAATACAGTTGGAAGTATAAGTATTGTTGAGCATGCTCAACGCATGCTAATTGTTACCGCCTTTTTAAGTTATATTTTGATTTATAATATATGTTTTTAATTTAAGTTAAATTTATTATTTTAGGCTAAGAGTTTGGATAGACTTCCACTAATGACAGAGCAGGTGAAAAAGACTCGAACTAAAAAATCGAGGGGTTTTGTTGATGAGCGTACACAAAAAGCTCTTGTAAGTTTAATTTACATTGTTTTTATTTTTTTTAATTTACTGACAACATTGTGGCGTGATTTTCATGTGGCAAGTGACATGTTGTGACCTGAAAATCGTGTGGCAACTGAGTTGATGTGGCGTAAAAATCAAGTGGCTATATTTGCTTCATTATTTTAATTTAATTCAATTTTAACTTAATTTTTTATCATATGTATAGGAGGATTATCAGACATTGCTCACAAAATTTTTGGTTCATAATCCTCAATATACTCCAAGAGGTTCAGAGCCATTTCATCCAGATGTAGATTTTTATATTTGGAGTCAAGTCAATGGCAGAAAGGGGCCTTACGGGGTTTTTTTTTGCTAGAAATTTGGCAGGAACCTATGAAAAACGTGATTTAATTTTGTTTCAAAGATTTAGAGATGGGGAAGCGCATCCACCACAATTGACACCGCAAATGCAAGAAACAATAAGACAATTGGCGGTAAATTAGGCGAGCTATGAGTCAACGCAACATGAGGCAGAAATGAAGGCCCAAATGGATTGGCAACAACGAAAAATGGAGGCAATGGCGAAGAGGCAAGCTGAGATGGATGAGCAATTGTGGCAATTTATGCAATTCCAAAGGAGTTGTAATCAATCATTTGGTGGAAATAAAGTAAATGGCAGTCAAGAACATATGGATGAGGATAATATTGAAGATTATTTTAATCTTGACCCGTAGGATTTTACTTATTTTTATTTTGCTTTTAAATTTTAATTTGTGTAATATATTAATTTAAAAAATTAGTTTAGTATTTAGTTTAATTGTTTATTTAATTTTAGTTTAATGATTTATTTGATTTTAAAAACTTTTATATTTAATATTTATTTTATTTTATATATCAATGTATTAATGATTTTATAATTTAATTTAAATTATTTAATATTAATGATTTAATATTATAAATTTAATAATTTAATATAAATGCGTATAGGTTTCAAAAAATTAAAATAAAAAACTATCATTAGTGATGTGATTTACATGTCACAATTTTGTGACATGTAAATCACGTCCCAACCTCTTAGCCTAACATTAATGTTAGTGACGTGATTTACGTTTCACAAATTTGTGACATGTAAATCACGCCGCAACTACATATGTTGCGACGTGATTTTAACGTCACAATTTTGTGACATGGAAATCACATCACTAATAAGTTGTCACACAGCCTCCTGCGGCGTGTTCAATCACATTATAAATAAAATTTGCAACGTGATTTTAGCGATTGTGACGTGAAATTCACATCACAAATAGAAATTTTTTTTTATAGTGAAACATATATTACAATCAATGAACAAATTATTTGATTTAAAATATCTACGATCTTTTGGTAAAAAAACTACGATCTTCCGTCAAAATATTACATACTAACATGAAGACAGAGACTTTTTGTTCACATTAATAAGGTTCCAAATGAAATTATTTTTTCCGAAAGACTTCTTCATCTATATAAATAAAATAATGGGGCATGATTAATAAAAGATGTACTGTAACACCCCTTTTCTACCCGATAATTGTAAATAAAACCAGAGTATAAAAATTTCCACCAAACATGGGATATTACACTTTCAACTTTAATCTAACCGTAAAACTTTTTATAACAAATACGTAACACATATAAATATGAAGAAACTCATAACAACTATTTAGTCATCAGAATTAAATCAACTTTGATAAAAACCATGCAGCAGAATTCACAACATTAAACTTCAACTTATAACATCTCTGTCTAACTTGAAACAATCAAAATTAAACTTCTCCAATAATAACTTAAAAATTTGACTTAAAACAACAATAACAAAACAAGCGTTCATTCCTCCCCGAGTGCTACGTCTCAATGCAACTGACATCAAACTCGAACTAATGACGGAAATAACTACTCTCCTTGACTACCTGCATGTTACCCACGTAGAGGCAACATCACAACAGAAGGGGTGAGATATCGAATGATATAAGCAAAAATATGCTAGATAAGAATCATATAATTTCCACCGCTTCATAACAACAACTAAATGACAATCAGCAAGCACACAACACAACGACAACTTCCAAAATACAATTCGAATGCGACACAACTTATGTATATGCATGCGGTACCATCAGAGTAGAACTCCCAACTTAAACATTTTCCAAGTTATCGAGGCATTTCAATAACACATAAGCCTTCAACTTTCAACATGGTGCCATCAAGACCAACTTAATCATGCAATGTATGCGACATTATGAATGACATACAACAACAACATCAACAACAATAACAACAACTTCAACGACAATAACAGCAACTTCGACAACAACTTCGACAACAACTTCGACAACAACTTAGACATGCATCAATTGCATCAATTTAAATCGATAATGGTCATTCGACCTACAACTCAAACACGTCCATGAATCGGGACAATTCAACTTACTCGACTGTACTTGCGAAATAACTTATTTAACATCGTTCGAATAAAATGAACCAATCACTACCGCCTATTATTATACATGAACTATCACAACTAATTTCTACACTTAATTTTCTAAATCGGCTAATTCGGTTCTGTTACCACTCCCTGCTATCACTGTAAATTATAAACCATTTACTACTATTTGTATTATACTGCTATTATTATTTTCTACTACTAAGTGTCACTGTCATCTAAATTAACCTCTACTACAATATACCAGCATCTAATAAAACTCTGTTATTTAATCGACTATTTTCTGTTCCTTCTAATTCCACTGACCGTGATCAATTACACTAACATACTTTTACCAATCATACACCATGTAGCAAAAATTATTATAATCAATCAAGGATGTTATTCTTTTAATTCTATTTTAATTCTGGCTGCAATATATAACTCAGTGAAAGTCACAAGATTAAAATTTTGTTAAACCATATAGATAATGCCTAAGCCAACACACTACCAGGAAAAGAAAAGCAGGAAGGTGGAACGCCCATCCCTCCTTATAAGGGGCGTCCACTCTTGTATGTGTGTGTATCATTCTTTTTCTTCTTCTTTATTCTAAGTATAGGATTTATGGTACGTGGCCAAAATTTCCAAAACATGCCAAACTAAAAACAGGAATCTAATTAAAAATAGGAAGACATAAGTGGTGATGGTAGGGCGCCCACCTTACCCCTGGGGAGTCCGCCCCTTAAAGCATACACATATACATTATTTTTTCATTCTTAACATGGGGTGTCCACCCTCACTTATGGGCCCCTCATCTCATTGCTTCCTCTACACATTCTTAGTTCTTAACATGTTTCAACTACTTCTAATTCCAGTTTTGATTTCAAAACACGACACAGACTAATCCATTATATATATATATATATATATATATATATATATATATATATATATATATATATATATATATATATATATATATATATATATATATATATATATATATATATATATATAGAAGAGAGAGAGATCAAATTACACCAACTAATTACACCAACTGTTACACTCATTATTAGTCGTTGATTTTGTTTTGATCTAATGGTTATCAAATGACTAGTTAATGCTCATATCACACATTCAAATAACCTCATCTTATTTAGGTAATAAATCAATTCTATTTTATAAAATCATACTTTTATAAAATAAGTTTTTTTATCCTCATGTAATTCTTCATATAACTTTTTTTTCTAAAAACAATGATAGTCTAAATATAATTTAAAAAAATAGTCATAATTCATAATAAAAAATAGTTCTTATTATTTAAAAAAATAATAAAAATAAAAATTTTTTCTTTTTTACTTATACTAAGTTGATGAATTTTTAATTAGACTACAAAATAATATTCAAATTGCCTATAAAAAATAAATAAATGATAAAATAATAAAACAACAACAATAACAACAAGAAGAAGAACAACAACAATATTAATAATAATAATAATAATAATAATAATAATAATAATAATAATAATAATAATAATAAAATAATAAAATAATTATAATAATAATATAATAATAAAAATAGTAACATAAACAAGAACAATAACAAAACAACTACAAGACAACAATAATAAAAACAAGGAGGCCGTTGTAATATTGTTTTAAGAAAGGTATTTTCCGTAGTAGTGTATAATATGGGACTCTAAGTCCTTCAAGATTTCTCAGGTGAGGCATTTAACTTATCAGGAGGGATGTAACACCCCAATTCTACCCCGCGTAATTATATAATAAAATCAGAGTTTCAAAATTTCATTTAATAAAATTGAGGCATCACATCTTCGCACTTCCAACAATTAGCATTATAATGCACATCAAAATCGGATATACCCAATCATACATAATTCATCATATAGACATATGAATATTCACAGCACAGCGGATATGTTTACAAAATATACATAACATCATGTTGTCATCAATACACAAGGTTATCACATAATAAGATAGTATATACAAACTATCCTATCAAAATAATGGCGTCGCCCAAATCCCGAGTGTTACTACGACCAGAGAAGAACGACACAAAATAAAGTGATTCGAGCTAATCCTCCTCATCCACGGGGATCACCTGCACGTTACCAATATATAGGTAACGGCGAAACAAGTAAAGGGGTGAGATAATTCCAAAACATATAATTAGAAACAATGATGGAATATATAGATAGTTGGATTTACAATTGATATAAGTTAAATAAAGTATATCAACATATATTTAAACTTACATACTTTAAATTAGCAATTGGTGTATAAATCAACACATTAACTTCATCATATACTCATTATCTTCACATCAACACAAAACACCATGTACCGTCGCAATTCAATTATCATTCGTCAATTAAGAACTCAATGATAAACAACTCTAACATAAACATAATCGACTCCAAAATAAACGTAATGGACTCCATGAGACACGACTATGTTATGCATGTGGTACCCATCGCTTTGTCCGTAATTAGGGACACTTGGCATAAAGCCCAACTTTGCTCGGCATAAAAGCCATCATCGCTTGGCATAAAAGCCCTCTTCGCTTATGAAATGTATGTAACTCAATACATAAAGACCACACAACAACATATCATCATCGCTCATCACAATTGACATAAAGTCTACTTCGCCATATTTATTCACATCATATAAACATGTCATCGCATCGCATAAACAACAAGTATTCGTAATTATATGCACCGTCGCAAACATCACCGTCAATTAATCCATCAATTCCCAAAAACGGAAAAATAGTAAAAACATCAATAATCGTCGCGAAAACCATTTTTATTTACCGGCACAATTTATAAACATCAACTTCAAAATCGGATAGTTCATATACGTCTTAAAATGACTAAAACACAATCCGGGTCATTTTACCGTATTTTAGCCTATTTCGGGTCGTTCCGTAAAAACTCGCAATTTCGAAAAACTAACTTCACCACTACGTTCTACACGTCAAAATTAGCTAGCACGTTAATTTTCGTTGAATTCGGAGCAACTTGCTCCGTCGCCGAATTTACCAAAATCGGAAAATCGGAACATAATCGGGTTCTAAATTTAATCGGCTATCTTATCCACTAATTATACTTTATAGGTGCCAAGGATTTCTAGGTTGAATTAAGGATTTAAGAGAAAAACAGTGGCTAATTGACAAGGAAATTATACAAGCAAGGTTCCATGACAGTAAAACCACAAAAACGTAACTCACAGCAAAACTTAAGAAAATGCAATTTCATTTCCTCCTCTTCCTACGTCACACCATCCCATTTCCATTTATTTGTTTTATATTCCCTGCAATTTTCATTATACAGTATTTTCCTTCTTATTTTCATATTTTCTTCACTGTGTATCTTCTTCTTCCTATTTTTTTTCATTAACATTACTATTGCCATTTCATTTCTATTTCCCTACATTCTATACCACCATACAACCACAATACCCATAATTTCTACACCAAATTCAAATCTCCTAAACCCAACAATAATCACCCAACACAACTCTACAAACCATCTATCAATTTTTCCCTCAAATCAAAATAAAATCCATCAAGCCCTAAATATAAGAAGTGGAAATCAAACCCCTTACCTAGCAAGCTTTGGGTATCCAAGGTGATTCTCCTAGCCAAGCTTTGCTCTCCTTCTTGCTCTCTTCTTCTTCTTCAACCAACCCTAGCTTTTATCCAACTTCTCAACTTTGGTGATTTTGGTGTTATGTTTGGAAAGGTGGGGGAAATGATATAAATATAACATGTCATACTAGCTAACTTAATTAAATTGCTCAAATGCCCCTCAACTATTCTTAATACACTACACATACCATCTAATTATATTTCTAACTTAATTTGTTAATTTAATTCCAGTAAATTAAATATCGGTCCGAAAAATATTTTTACCGAACCGAACAAAACGTCGCTAAATATATTTAATAAATATACCGATTAATATTATTATTTTCGTTGCTAAAACAATCATCAAAAGATAATTCAAAAATAATAATATAATATAATATTAAATAAAACGGGCGTTACAAGGAACTTCTATCCAGCCCTAAAGCAATACTAGTGACGAAGTGTCCGGGGCTTGATATTGTCGCGCCTTTTAGGCATGATTTATTATATATGATCCCGCCTGAGGGGACACTAAGTTCGTCAGGAAAATTATAGTTATCCTAAAGATTAAAATTTCTCTAGGCAGAATAATGTATTGTTCAACTGATGATACATTAAGTATCTTAGGCGAGGCGTTCTACCTCTCGGGAAAGACTCATATCGAGCCCTGAAGCAAAACTATTGATCATGTCTCCTGGACTAGATATATGTTGCGCCTCTTAGTCGTGTTTTACTTTTACCATATGTCTTAACTTATTTGCAGAGCCATAGAAGCGGTAAGGAGGAGGTCTAACACACCAAATATTGCCTCAGCAGACGCTGATGACCTTTGTTATGAAGTCATGCATAAGATATTTTCTCGAGGGACGAGAAGGACCTTTGTCAAGAAGTACAACATAAGATATCGCCTCAGGGGTGGAAAGGACCTTACTCGAGAAGTCCAGGATAAGATATTTCCTTAAAGGGAAGCAAGAAACTTTGTCAAAAAGTGTCCAACATATGATATTGCATCGAGGGTCAATAAGGACTTTCGTCGAGAAGTCCATCATACGATATCGCCTCTAGGGGAGGCAAGAAACTTCGCCAAGAATTCCATCGTATGATATCGCCTTAATGGATGGCAATGACCTTCGTCAATAAGTCTAACGTATGATATCACCTAGAGGGCCGACAAAGATCTTCCTGTTTAAGCCCTTTTATTTTCAGCAATACATAAATTCTTCGTGGTTTCAGCATTCACCCTACATATTCATTTTTCTAAATTGAACAATTAATTTTGACATCCTATAATATTAATATACATTATTGAAAATTAAAACATATTCGAAATCACAATTTAAATAAAAATATATTTCAAAAATGATTTTAATAAAAAATTATTCGGAATAGCTTCAGAATTATATAACATTAAAATATATATATATATATATATATATATATATATATATATATATATATATATATATATATATATATATAATCCAAGAGGTCCATAATATTCCAATTAAGATCATGAAAGTTATTCAACCTTACTATTATGTGTCCTAGTTCCATTCCCATCCATATTCCAAACAATTCACGGATAACGCGTTTCATTCATTCAAACTCGTCTGCGGGAATTAACATATACTAATAAACTATATGATGCAAAATTCAACTTCTAGAATATTTTTTATTTGACTGGATATAAAGTATAGTTAACTTCCACGTTTCTAGAATTTATTTAGGAATGTATTAATGGGAAATGAAAAATATTGATATTATAATATTTGGAAGAAAGGTGACGGCCAAGTGTCAACATTATTGGACTGGATGTGTGTATATAATGATTTGTATGTGAGCATCAAAATTCATAAAACAGAACTAACAAATACATTGATAAAACATTCAGGAAAGTAAGAAAAGTGTGATAATGGCAGCAGAAGGAAAAGGAAGAGTTTGTGTAACAGGAGGAACAGGTTTTCTTGGTTCATGGATCATCAAGAGTCTCCTTAAAAATGGTTACAGTGTTAATACCACTGTTAGAGCTGATCCAGAGAAAAAGAGAGATCTTAGCTTTCTCACAAATCTTCCAGGAGCATCTGAAAAACTTAAATTTTTCGTTGCTGATCTTGCCGAACCAGAAAGTTTCAACGCAGCAATTGAAGGCTGCGTTGGAATATTCCACACCGCCGCTTCCGTTGATTTTGAAGAGAAAGAACCAGAAGAAATTGTGACAAAAAGAAGCATTGATGGAGCATTAGGAATTCTTAAAGCCTGCAAAAACTCTAAGACTATCAAGAGAGTGGTTTACACTTCAAGTGCTTCTGCTGTTTATTGTCAAGACACAGAGAAAGCAAAGGATGTAATGGACGAAAGTTATTGGAGCGATATAGACATTCTTAGAAACCATAAGCCATTTGGTTGGGCTTATTCAGTTTCAAAGACACAAGCGGAGAAAGCTGTTCTCAGTATGGACAACAAAATGGGTTGGATATTGTGACTATTATACCAACTATTATTGTTGGAGCCTTCATTTGCCCTAAGCTTCCTACCTCTGTTTATGGTGTCCTACCTTACTTATTTGGTAATACTGACCACAGTCCAATATCTCGTTTCATATCGTGCATGTTGATGATGTTGCAAGAGCACATATTTTCTTGCTTGAACATCCTAATCCAAATGGGAGATACAATTGTTCACCATTCGTTGCAACTGTCGAGGAAGTCGTTGACATTGTTTCTTCAAAGCATCCTGAATTTCAAATTCCAAAGTCCAAGTGAGTTTTTTTTCTTCTATATTCTAAATTAATGTGAACTTTCTTCAATTGTTACTAATATTATTATTCAATTTTTTTCTATAGATTGCTTGAGGGACCTAAAGGTCTTGAGCTTCCACATTTAACATCAAAGAAACTCACTGATGCTGGATTTGAGTTCAAACATAGTCTCGAAGAAACGTTGGAGGACGCGATTCAAAGTTGCAAGGAAAAGGGTTTATTTTGAAGCATGAGTTTAACAAGATGATCAATCTTAACTAATAAATAAGATGTCATTAGACATGGCTAATGGCTTAATATTTTTCTTGTTTTTGTTGTTGTTGTATGTTTTTTTATATTTGGCACTTTTTGTACTGGTTTGAATATATGCAATGTATGTTGGTGTAATGTGAAATAAAATATATATTAGTAACAAGTATCAGATGATGATGATGATGATGAGTACCTATATGATAATATATATTCAAAAGTATTCAAATATGTGATAATATTTATAAACCACCAAGAAACCTGCCCTGCCGATGACTAACATTCAATTGAGCACAAAGAGAAAATCCACATAACTGAACCTTACTGCACTGCATAAGAAAAAGGAAGGAAACCATCGCATAAATCAGAACAGAATTATCAGAGTAATAGAGAGAAAACCGTGAAAAATCCTATGGAAAATCGAATTAACAGCTCAGCAAATCGAATTTGATCTCGAGCATTGATTCAACAACAACCTATACGATCCAAAAGCCATGATGAATTCATCTGTAACAAATTCTATAACAGGATATAACAGAATTTTCTATGGAGATTGGAGCGGATTTTTATTCACGATTGATTATTCAATGAGACAGAGAAGAATCTTCAGTAAACTCACCAGAAAATAACAGAAATTTCGCCCTGATTTCTCTCCCTCGTCGCTTCTTCATTCTTCAATTTCCAGAAGAATCACCAAAAACCACATAAAATTCTCTCTGAAAAATCTCTTCAACCTTCTGTTTCATTCTACACCTTCATTGCACGATTCTTCAACCTGAATCTTCAATCGATCATCGCTGCATCAATCAGTTGCATCGCACATCTTCATCAAGCATAATTATTCAATCTTCATTTTCAACAACTTCGCAGCATTACCATCACGGTTTCTATATCAAGAACAACTCTTAACCGTGTGCCGTTTAATCATGGTTTTTGGCACCTAAGGCTTTCTCACTTGCGCTAAGATTTGAAGAGTTAGGGATACAATCGTTGAAGATTGATGATGGATTTAGAAAGAGGGGATGAGAAGATTTTAATTTTGGTTTCAATTCGAAGTATCAGACCATCGCCGCCGTGAGGTACTCACCGGCACCACGACGTTTTACTCAGAACGATTCAAATCGCAAAAGAGAGAAGGCTGAGTATGAAGAATCTCAAGAATCACACACAAATTCCTTCAATGCGACGCCATTCTGTTTATTTTTTTTTACATTTCCATTGCATTTTTTTTATTTCATCAATAATGAAGATGTGAATTGCACGTGTATGCTGATTTTTTTTGTGTGAGTATTTTTTTTATTTAAAATTTTGATATCCGACTTTGCGATCGATTAATTCAAAAGAGGCCAATTCCACCGTCTACTAGCGAGGGTCCCGTTTAAAGTCAGAGCAAAGTTCTATATGAACTGTTCCAACACAATAATTGTTAGCACTCAGCAGGATTCGAACTCAATGATATTGTGCATTCTTATTAGTTTAGGAATTAATTTAATAAACATTCGAGTACGGTTAGAATTAGTGTTTAGACTTGATTCTTGTTGATTTTTTTTGTTTGATTTAATTTCCTTGGTATGATGGTTGATTGAATGGCAGATTCCGATTCTAAATTGCTTGATTGAGTATATGCTTTTGGTTAGTGTTCATACATTAATCTAGTGCTCGGGTTAGGAGAGATAAAAAGAGACCAAGATGGACTTACTAGCAGATAGTCGAGTAGCATCTCAGAAGGATCCCCAGATCAGAGCTGGTTTTGATGATCGGAAGCATAAGATCGGACACATTGAAAGATGAAAGGCCGGTAGCCGGGTTCTTGTTCGAGTAACATCACCGGCTCTAGGCGTTACTCCGAGATCAGCCATGATGAGGCTGTTATGGAGTGACTGGTCCTTCAAGGATGTAATTGTTTATTTATGTATGACGACGCACATTATGTTATCAGCCATCATTGGCATCGGCAAACGTTACTTGCCTTTATGGAAACTCAGTTATGCATGATAAAAGGTCTCGGTAGTTACATGTAGTGATTGATGAGGTCCATACACCTCTACTAATAGGGCTCCCTACTGAGGGGTAAGCAAGACACATCGCTTGGAGTTAAGCATATATGTTTAAGCCTATGAATCCCTAAAGTTCACTCGTTGATCAATTTGTGCATTAAATACTTCCTCTGAGATTCCTTAATTCTCTTGGGAGGTCACCAACTTAGTATTTAGCAAGAACATTTGGCGCTCATCGTAGGGCCTGGTAAAACTTTCCCAGGCCGCAACATCTAACTCATTCAAAAATGTCTTCTGATGGTGATCTTCCCCCTCCTTCAGGCATGGTGTAACTTTTGTCCATGATTAAGGATCTTCGCTAGCAGAATAATACACTACAAGACAATGTCCAAGTCTTGCAGATGAAAAGCCAAGATGATGGCAACCAAGAGTTTGAATTGCTAGAACCACAACCATTGTCTCAAGTCTTTTGGGACGATCAAGTTCTAGAGAACTTCAAGCCACCGTCGTTTGCAACATTCGACGGAAAGTTTGGCCCTCAGGAGCACATAATCGTCGTTAACAATATGATGGCACTAGTCGGGGCTAGGGATTCATTGAAGTGCAAGTTCATGGTTAGTACGTTCAAGGAATTGGCGTTGAGATGATACATGAACCTTCCTCGACACTCCGTAACCGGCTATCAGGATTTCACCAAGAAAATGGTTCAGTAATTCTCAACAAACTGGCACCAGAAGGTGTCAACGACCATGTTGTTTAATGTTTTTCAGCTCCAGTCGGAATCCCTGAGGGATTACATGGCCCGATTCAATGAGGAAACCATAAAGGTCTCTCATCCTAATTAGAATATATTTGTGGCAGCCTTCTAGCACGGCCTACGAGCAGGCCAATTCAATGAGTCACCTGCCCAGAAATCGGTAGCCAGCATGGACGAGATACTCACTCGGGACGAATGATATGCGAAGGGGGAAGAAATTAACTTGGAGAAGAGGACTAGAGACGCTGGAGAAAAGGGTGGAGCCTGTAAAGAATCTTCTGGGCGGAAAAAGAAGCAGATCGGGTCTCTTGACCGACCACCACTCAGAGATCGGCTGTCTCATAGACTATCAAGGCGACCTTTGGTCTCTGGTGGGGACCTTTTTCCCCTCAATGCTAGAAGAGAAGATATATGGAAAGACGTTAACCATCTCAATTTTCTATCGAGACTTTGGCGTCCCCCGCGGAATAAATGTTATCCTAGGGAAGACGTCGAGGTCTGGTGTGCATATCACCAGATCCGGGGACACCACACGGACGAATGTCAGCAATTGAAAAGAGAAATTGAGAAGATGGTCCAAAAAGGAAAGTTGCTCTTTTATTTCAAATGTAATGGTGAGTCTGGGAAACGTAGTCCCTTATGGGTAAAGACAACTCGGGAAGCCCTTCTAAGAAGAAAGGAAAAGGGGTGGAAAAAGTCTGAGAAGCAAGGCTGGCGTGGAGTACGCTCAACACAATATATGGAGGCTTTGCTAGAGGTGGTTCTGAAACTACCTAGATGAACATCATTTGATAGGATATCGATGAAGTTGCCATCGAACGTTTTTTATCCTGCGAGAGGAAAGGAAAACATCGAGTAAACCTAGAAAGGTAGAAATCATGGTCTTACGACCAAGAGATCGGGTAAGGGAGACTGTTATGCGAGGGGAAGGGATTAGCACCCCACACGCCAGTAGTACTCTAGGTATCCACTTCTATTTTCTATATAAGGGGTGTGTTATATCTATCTATTGCTTAATCGCTATAATGCATGTGAAAGAAAGAAAGAAAACAAACACAGAGAAAAGAAGGAAGTATTTACAAAGTTTTCTCAGTTGAGCCTCATGACCAGATGCCTACGTATTTCCTTGTGCAATGGGAAAGTCAGAGCGTCATAGTTAGGCTCACATGTTTTGGTGGGTTGCAATGTTTTTTATGGGAATTTCGATTCCACATATTCACAATTGCAACTCGTGCTTGACGTTGCATCTATAAGAAATCTTATGCTCGGCCACTCGCACACTTAACAAATTGCTTGGACTTGAAAAGGGGACACCTTTTTTGAAAAGGTTTTCAAAGAAAAGAAGTTTGAAGGCAAAAAGGTTTGAAGTGAGGTTGGGTTCCTTTTACCTTTGAAAAGGAGTCTGAACCATTGTTAAGTGTTTTGATTTTCAAGAAAAAGAAAACAATTTTTAGTTTTATTACATGCAAGGATGCAAAAGAAAGAAGAAAACTATCAAGGGAAACTAACTATTTCTACCCCTAATGTTATCATGCGAAATTGGAACTAAGGTTGAGGATGAAGGGGAATATCTACCTATGTTGACATGCAAAGGATGAAAATCCTAATGTCTAGTCTCGAGAGCTATATGAGTGCGGGTATCAAAGAAATAGTATGAACCCCAAGAGAACGCTTGGAGAGTATGAATAGAAGACTCTTGCCACTTTTATTATTAACTCGATAAAGGAAGCATCTCGATTCGCGCGAGCTAAGCTGAGACGAACTAGAACTGTGCGATTGTAGATTGCAAACCCTTTCTGTGTGCCCATCATATCATCATCATATATATCACATGTAGATCTCATCAAAGCGAGTCTTTTCTTGGTGGTGCCACCTAGTGGTTTGCCTAACCTCTCTTGACCTATGCAAGCACGAATATAAACACAACTGAAAGTACCTCCCTATGCACGAAAAAGGACTTTAAACAAACCAAACACAGGTAGAAAATAGAATTTCCCTAAACGGCTCTTTTAATAAACTAGAGGGATTCCTGAACATGCTTCAACTACGGAAGCCTCATAATGCATCTCTATTTCTACTTCTCATGGAAAGGAAAACGGTAAAACCGTACTTCTCATGCTCTCTAGAAAAGTGGTAAAAGAATGCAATAAAAAGGTATAAAAAATACCAAACGGATAACAATCCGTAAGCAATAGCAAGCAAAGAAATACTCCAAAAAACTTCAAGTACTGCTGACAAGTAATAGAGAAAACCGGTGAGTAATGCGCTGAGGCATCAAAAGCATGGTAGGAATGTGCGTTTGTACACATTCGAAGCAAATAAACCTGCAAGAGATTGCAATCCAGATAGTATAGACAATGGATGCGCATATCATATGCACAATTAGAATGTGCGTTCGTACACATCTAGCTAAACCGATAAACCTGCAAGAAGGTGAAAACCAAGCAAAGCAGACAAATGGTATGCATATCATATGCAATATCAGAATGTGTGTTCGCACACATTTGAAACAATCCAGTAACCTACAAGAAATCATAATCCAGAAATTGCAGACAATAGAATGCGCCTTTGTACGCAAGTATCAGAATGTACGTTCGTACACATTTGACGCAAATACACCTGCAAGAAAAGTGAAAATCAAACAATAAGCCAAAGAGTGCGCGTTTGTACGCAAATAAGTATCATAATGTGCGTTCGTACACATTCAAATCAAATAAACCTGCAAGAAAGGTGAAAACCAAACAAGCAGACAAAGAGTGCACACACATGTGTGCGAAATCAGAATGTGCGTTCGTAAACATTCAAATAAAAAAACCCTGCAAGAAAGGTGAAAACTAAACCAGCAGACAAAGAGTGTAAACACATGTGTGCGAGATCGGAATGTGCGTTCATACACATTTAAATCAAATAACCTGCAAGAAAGGTGAAAACCAAATAAGCAGACAAAGAGTGCACACACATGCGTGCGAGATCGTAATGTTCGTTCGTACACATTCAAATCAAATAACTTGCAAGAAAGGTGAAAACCAAACAAGCAGACAAAGATAGTACACACATATGTGCAAGATCAAGATATGCGTATACATATCCAAATCTCAAATATAATGCTCGAAGTACCTTGCACATGAAATAAAGTGTCAGAATTAACAAAGCAAGTGCTAGAAAGAAAGTACCAAATGCAAAATCGACTATACACATTATAATACACTAGTATAAGCATATAAGAAGTGAAATAAAATCACATAAATTGGATTGGGAAAGCACTTTTCCGAAATCGGAGCAAAAAAGTCAACTTCTCAGAATTAATTAAAATTGCATGGTTGCTTGCAAAAACGTCAATGGATTAAAAAATATGATCGGTTTTAATTAATTTCGAGTGAAAGCGACATTTTTCGGACCTTAAAGGAACGGGGAAGAGTTTTAGGCATGTTGCGCTTGAAATTTGGTTCCAAAACCATCAAAAATGGTTTTAGAAAATGCCAAAACGTTAGGAACATATATCGTCACCTTGAACCTTTGAGAAAAAGTGAGTTCCGATGAACAAAATCGCCTAAAAAGGCTTACGGAACACCAAAATTCATGTACCAGATTAATTTCCAATTCACTCTTGTTTTGATTTTGAAATGAGGAATGATCGGAGATTAATTCATGTACACGAGGCAAACAAATAAAAACAAACTAATATGCAAACAATGCACAAAATTCAAAGTTGTTTGAATGAAAATGAATACAAAATTATGCATGAAAATGCATGTTTATTCAATTTATTCCATGATGTTTTTATGAGTAAAATGCAAATGGATGGCATACAATGTGCAAATAATTAGTAATCACCCTATTCCATACTTAAACATAAAGAAATGCATGACTTAAGATCCATTTGAATCAAGGATGCAATGTGTCATGATGCTTTAATTTCATACAAGCAAGAATGTATCATTAACGCATGAGAAAGTGCCTAAAAACTACACACCAACACCTTTCGAGTCATTAAAATCAAACACCGACACATAAACTTGATTCAATTATTCAAGGTACTCGTGGATCAATGCATGAACAATCGAAACATGATCTAAATGCAAGCCTAAATGCACTATGTACAATGCAAATGCTTCATGAAAGCCTAAACGCACCTAAAACTACATTTCGACACAATTACGTTTACTAATTAAGCCTTATTTCACATGAATTCAACTTAATTCATCAACCTAGATGCAATCTAATGCCTGAACATACAATGTGTGATGCAAATGATCAAGTCAAGAAGCCTAGATGCAAAGAAAAAGGTACATGCAAGTGTATGTATGCTCTATGTTCAATTTTCCTTCACACTGACACAATAACGTTCGAAAATCAAGTTCAAAATAATTAATTTCCAATCAACAATTCAAGAATCGGAATCAACAAACAATATGCATTCAATTCCAATAATCAATTCCAAGAAAAGTCAAAATTGAAAAATCAATTAAAATAAGTGCTTATGGAAATAAGCTAATTACTTGTCCTTGAAGATTAATCGGAGAATCGAAAAAATAAGCCTTGAATTGTTGACGAAAATACCAAATCCAAGCTTAAATTGATGGAGGAAGACTAGAATTTCTTGAAATTTGAAGAAAATAAGAGAGGAAGATCTTCCTTGGTGAAGAAGAAGCTTGAACCGAGCTTCCTAGGTGAAGGAGAAAAGAATTTCGGCCTTGCAAGGGAGGAGGAAGAGCGGCCGAGAGTGAGAAGAGGTGGAGGCCAGCCGGAATTGCTTGGAGGAGGACCGGTCAAGGTGGAGAGAGTAAAACCGCGCGGTGATCTTTTAGTATGCTTTCCGAAGATAAACCTGCACCATCAAACAAACTACCCTTTCCGACTTCTTTCGGATATGATTCATCAAAGGAAACATGCACAGACTCTTCAACAATATGTAACCTTTTATTGTATTGTAACACGGTGGGAGAACTGACTTATTTGTTTTGTGTTTTATCAGAAATGTTGCGGATAGAAAGAGTCGCCACCAAATTTTATTTTATCCAATTAAGGGAAGGAGAAAAGAATAGGAAAAGACCTTCGTTAGATTCTGAGTACGGGAGGCAGTTATGAAAAGGGAAGGTATTAGCACCCTTTCCATCCGTAGTTATCTACAGGCTCTTAATTGCTTAGCTCACTTTGAAATTTGCTTTCTGTGTGTGTGTTTGAAAAGATGTTTTTGAAAGGCATTTCTCTATGACTTCATAATGATTCTCATTGGAATGTATACGAAGTGTTTGGAAATGTTTTGTTTTGAAAAAAAGTATTTAACTTTGTAATGATTCACGTTGGAATGTATACAAAGTGTTTGAAAAGTTTTGAAAATAGTGTGAGGTGTGAAAAGTATTTTTGAATTGATTGGATCAAGAAAAAGAGTCTTATTACCTACTCAGAATGGCCGTTTCCATGTTTCCCAATTAACTCTGCTTCTTGTTTCCCAATTAGCTTCAATGCCTGATCGCTTTAGATGTAATGTTGATGCGATGTCTTCGTATTTCTGAGCTTTTTTTTGAACCGACGAATGGTATCTGATCAAGGATAGGTATCCCAAGTATCTTAGAGAACTCTTCCAATATAGGCACCAATTGGTAATTTGGGAATGTAAAGCAGTGATATTTCGGATCGAAGAACTGGAATACGACGTGCATCATATCTTCTTCAAAACCGGAGATAACCAAGTCAAGTAGATAACCATGCCTTTTGATAAATTGAGCATGATCGGGAACTTCTGAAACTAATTCTTTGAGTTTAGAAGGTATACCCATGAAGTTGATTCGGATAGTCTTCCTGGAATCCATAACTCCTATAAAACAGAGCAAAGATAAATCCCTAGGTCCTTCAAATAGTTAAAAATGATATGATGTTATGATGTCATGATGTCATGTTTAAAACAAGTAGCAAGCACAAGCAATTCACACAATAGCCCTAGGTTTAAGGCTTGCATGAGGTATAGGTGTCTATCCTACCAGAGTTTAAGTGGGTTTAACTTGTCCTATAATAGTAACTGGGTTCTAGGAATCTCATATCATTGATCTTTCTCGTAGGCTTTATTTTAATACGATTACCAAGTGGTCGACCGAAACATCCTGAAAGTCGAATCTTAATGAGCGTAGCATCGAGTATCAACCAACCTCAGTCTGCACCGAAGTCGGCCATCTCACTACCTTCTAATGGCAAAGATGAGTCAATTAGGGTTCTAAACGTTGAGTTAGTGCTTATAACACCACGCAGACGCCAAATAATTTCCTCAACTGAACATGAGGAGCATCGGGACATCCAAAGTGTTGCACTAACGTAGCCATCATTTTGACCGTTTCGGTATACGCCTAATAGTCGCGATGATTTATTGCTACTTACCTAAGGAACCTGGATCCGGTTGAGGATCCCCCACAAGTATAATATCCAAGCAACCCTTAAAAGTAAAGCAGATAAGTCAAACAATGAAAGCAATAAAGTGATCTAAAGCCCTAAGGTAGCCTTTCTTTAGGGTGTGTCCCCAGCAGAGTCTCCAGTGCTGTAACAGGGTGGGAGAATTGACTTATTTGTTTTGCGTTTTATTGCAAGTGTTGCGGATAGCAAGAGTCACCACCGACTTTTCTTTTATCCATTTAAGGGAAGGCGAAAACAACAGGAAAAGACCTTCGTTAGATTCTGAGTACGGGAGGCAGTTATGAAAAGGGAAGGTATTAGCACCCTTTCTATATGTAGTTATCTACGGGCTCTTAATTGCTTAGCTCACTTTGAAATTTACTTTCTGTGTGTGTGTTTGAGAAGATGTTTTTGAAAGGCATTTCTCTATGACTTTGTAATGATTCTCGCTGGAATGTATACGAAGTGTTTAGAAATGTTTTGTTTTGAAAAAAGTATTTAACTTTGTAATGATTCACGCTGGAATGTACACAAAGTGTTTAAAAAGTTTTGAAAATAGTGTGAGGTGTGAAAAGTATTTTTGAATTGATTGGAGCAAGCAAAAGAGTCTTATTACCTACTCAGAATGGTCGTTTCCATGTTATTTTGCTTCCTTTAGAATAAAGCTATCCATACTATTAGTTGGTAGGTAACTTTATCTGTTGGATGTAAAGGGACGTTTGTAGGGTCATCGTATGGTCATAGAAGGCAACATGTAGGGATACCTTAGCATTTTCGTAGGGACTGTAACGCCCGTTTTTAATTAATATTATATTAATATTTTTGAATTTTCGGTCGATATTTATATTATTCAATATACCTATTAATATATTTGGCGACGTTCCATTCGGTCTGGTAAAATATTATTCGGATCCGATATTTAATTCCCCGAAATTATTTAATTATTTGAATTAATGATATAATTAAGTTAAGGGTGTGGGGAGCAATTAGTGAGGATTGGGTTTTCACCCTTGTTGATAGTAAGAAACACATTATAAACTACTTTCTTTCCCTTTTCCTTCCATTTTCCTACACCAAGCAAACATAGAGAGGAAGTTAGTAAGGAAATACCATTATAAAAACCATTTCCTTTGTTTTTCTTTCCATTTTTCCAAACACACCAAGAATAGAAACTTGGGAGAGAAAAGAGAGGGTTTTGGAAAGAAGAAGAAGAAGAAGAAGAAGAGGAAGAAGAAGAGCAAGAGAGGAAGCTTGGGGATGAGCTTTGTAGAACCTTCATGGATCATCCAAGCTTGTGAGCTAAGGGGTTTGATTTTCCACTTCCTATAGTTAGGGTTTGATACATATATTGTGGATTTTTGATGAAAATTGGTGTTGAGGTTTTGAGTTGGGTGTTTGATGGTTTGATTTCCATTTCATATTGTTAGGGTTTGGTGGATTTAGTTTGGATTGAGAAAAATTGATAGTTGGTTTATAGGGTTTTGTGGAGTGATTGTTGAAATGTTTAGAAGAGTTGAATTTGGTGTAGAGATTATGAGTGTTATTATTAGTAGTGTAGTATAATGGAAATACGAATGGAAATGGAAAAGAAAATATAAACAGCAAATATAGAAAAACCAGAAAAAGAACTGTATGGAATAAAAACGCAGGGAGAAGAAAAAATGGTTGGAAAATGATTCACGGGGGAGGCGCCCTACATGTGTGGGGCGGCCACCCCCTTACCTGAGGCCCTCGCCTCCAATGGTGTATGTTGGCTGGGGACGTGCGTCCCTTAAGCTTGGGCAGTGAATGGAAATTTCGTGTTTTGCTATTTGCTGTTTGTCTATTTTTTTCCATTTTCTGTTTTCTGCAGAATTACCTCTTCTGCATAATTTCTTCTGTTTCTGTTAATCTTGCATAATCCATATACTACTAGTTAGTATTAATAAAATATAATTCGGACATAAGATAGCCGATTAAATTTAGAACCCGATTATGTTCCGATTTTAGTAAATTCGATGACGGAGCAAGTTGCTCCGAATTCAACGAAAATTGACGTGCTAGCTAAGTTCGACGTGTAGAACGTAGTGGTGAGGTTAGTTTTTAGAAATTACGAGTTTTTACGAGATGGCCCGAAATAGGCCAAATTACGATTAAATTGAATCGGATTGCGTTTTAGTAGATTTAAGATACGTATGGACAATCCGATTTCGATGTTGACGATTATGATTAATGCCAGTTATTAGGAATGGTTTTCGCGACGATTATAGGTGTTTGACTATTTTTCCGTTTTTGGAATTTGGTGAATTAATTGATAATGATGCGGTATGAATAAACATAATGGTTGCGACAGTGTATTTACTAATGAATACTTGTTGATTATGCGATGATATATGCCTTTGTACATGATGATGTGATGATTATATTGATGTTGTTAATAAATGCTTCCGATTTGTGAATGCATGATTTTTGATGATGATGAATTATTGGTGATGTTTTGCATAATGCAAATATGATGCGATGATATATTTATCTTGATGCGGATAAATTGTGGCGATGTGGGCTTTATGCCAATTTTGATGAGCGATGATGATGTTTTGTTGTGTTGTTTTATTGTCGAGTCACATTCATTGCATTGGCGACGATGGGCTTTTATGCCAAGTGACGAGGCTTTTATGCCAAGTGTTCCTAATTATGGACAAAGCGACGGGTACCACATGCATAACATAGTCGTGTCTCATGGAGTCGGTTATGTTTATATTTGAGTTGTTTGGCGTTGAGTTTTTGTTAATTGATGGATGATATTGAATTGCGATGATATATGATTTTTTATTTGGTGATGAACATGAAATGAATATAATTTGATAATTTCATGATAACTATGCGATGAATATAAATGATGAGTTTTGCGATGATTTAACTTGATGAAATGCTTAATGTAAATATGATGTGATGATGTTTGTGACGATGGGCTTTTATGCCAAAAGCGATGATGGACTTTAGCCAATTGGTGATGATATTATTTATGTTGACTAAGTTATTAGTATGGTTTAATGTTGTTGTTTGATGTTGTTGCTTATAATTGTCGTGTTGATTAGTGATGTAATAACTTGCGATGATTTCGCGGTGATAGAAGTTTATGTGTTGTTGTAATGATTTATGTCGATGAGGTTATAGTGTAGATTATACACATTAGAATAACGATCAAAGTAAGTGAGGTTTGGATACGTGTTGGAATGCACTTATTAACTTATATCCCTTATGATTCCAATATATATATATATATATATATATATATATATATATATATATATATATATATATATATATATATTATCATGCCTTTAATTATATGTTTTGGAGTATCTCACCCTTTACTTGTTTCGCCGTTACCTTTATATTGGTAACGTGCAGGTTATGAAGATGGAGTTTATAGATGCTAATAGTCGAGTCGGTGTCACTCTGATACGTAGCACTCGGGAGGAATATTTATGTTGGTTTGTTGTTGTTCTATTGTTGTTATACCTTCATGTATAAGGAATATACTTTATGAAAATATGATTTTTATGAGGAAGTTTAATAAAGAAGATGTTTTGATTTTTATGAATTAATTTATGATTTGCAACGAGGCTATGTATCTGAGATTTATACTTTAAAGCAAACTGTTTAAAGTGATTTAGTTTGATGATGTGACGCCTCAGTATTTAATCTATGAAATTTTAAATTACTCTGATTTGTGCATATAAAACCTTGGGTAATATTGGGGTGTTACAGGGACTATCATCAATTTTCATAGGCAACAACCGAGGGACAAGATCATCTATTCGTAGGCAACAATCGAGGGTCATCGAGAGACTATGATCGTTAAATTCGAAGGGACTGTGATGATATTGTTTGTAGGCAACTATGCTAATGGTATCCCTACGTTCGAGGGACATAACCATGTTTTGTTCGTAAGGCAACGAGAGAGGATACCCTAAGGTGTGAGTGAGTGTCAAAGTGTGTTGTATTCAGATATATTAGTCTTGAATTAGAGGTGATCAAGGGTTGATTTTATCTTGCCATACAATCCTATTAGCTAGCAGATAAATATGTACAAAAATTAAAGTGCGGAAAGTAAAAGTGCAGAAACATAAAGGTCCTACGTTATTACATGGCTTCGGGGAAGATACATAATAAGGAGTGCGTAAAGTAATTATCTATTACATCCCATGAGCAGTTACATAATAGTAAAAAAGAGTGAGGAATTTAAATCCTAGCTGCTCGTCCTGTAAGCAATAATAATCAGACAAAAGATATCGCGAGAAAGATCGAATTGGAAATAAGAACAAATTATGTTAGTAGAAAATACGTTTTCATGTCAGAAAAATATTTTTTAGGGTTAGTCAACCTAATTAGATAACAAAATATTTTTTGAGAATTTTTGCGAATTTATTTTAATAAATAAAAAGCAATTAAAAGCTAATTTTCGATTAATTAACAATTAATTAAAATATGAGTGAAAAATAATATCTTTTTATGTGAAAAATTAAATAAGTATTTTTCTAAACTAAATACAAAAAGAAATATATTTTAGGCTTTTTTTGTTGTATTAAAAAAAATGTTTGAAAAGAAATTAAATAAAATAAGAAAAAATGAAGAAAATAGAAAAAGTGTTAGTTTGAAAAATACCAAAAAATACATTGGGGTAGCCACGGAACGCAGCGCGCCTCCTTTACCAACTAAGCCAAGCTGCTTTGGTGTTAGTAATACGAACGAAATAGATTATAAGCAAAATTAAAAACTGAAAATGTTTAAATTCAAAAACACGCGCCAGGGTCTTCATCTTCTTCCTTGAGACACAGACTTTTATCCACGATTTTTTGTTCGTAGCTAAAGCCTATAGTGACGGCTTCTTTCCGTAGCTACAGACCCTGCAAATCATAAAACTCATAATACACAATAGAAATTAATCGTAAGACCATAGATCGATTGGAATCGATTTCCTGAGCATGATGGTGGTCATCGTTTCGCCTAATTTTTCCTGAAACAAAAAGCCCTAATTCTGAGCTACGAACCCTAGCCATGGTGGATTCATATTCCTGCACTCAAACTCACATTAAACTATGTAGAAAGCTTCGAAGCTTCATTATAAACACAAATATGCAATCAAAACATGTTAAATATGCGTGTATGTACAAAATCGAATTTGAAATTAAAGTATGCAAACTGTGATCGTGAATTCGTGATTCTGGATGTTTTGGTTGATGATGAAGGTCTGGATCGACTCAGGGGACTCCCAGGAAGCGATTGGAATGCTTGGTTTGGCTTGAATCGATGCAAAAATTGGTCTCCAAGTTGCTTGAATGACACGGTTTTTTGGAGCTAGGTTAGGGTTCTTGGAGCATCAATTTTCGTCCTCCAAGTTGCTGGGATCATATCATATATATAGTGAATGAATTCAGATCAATAATCAATGAGAAAATATATTCTCATCAATGTGAAAATATTTGATTGGAATCAAACCATATTTTGTATTTTTTGAGCCAATTTCAATCCAATATCTTGTCAATCTTCATAAATTAGAAATATTCTGATTAATTGACTTGCTTGGACCTCAAGAATGTTAAAAACAATCCTTGCACTTAATGTTTGGATTTTATATCTTTTATTTTAATTAAATTGAATTTAAATGAATAAAAATTTAAAATAAATAAAAATAAAAGATAAAAGGCGTGGCCTTGGGCTTGGAGGATCTAATTCAGATAAGAAACAAGTTTGAACCAAGAAAAGTTAGGCCCATTTAGAATTTTTTTTGATTTTTTCAAGTATTTCTCTTCATGCACCTCCTCAAAAATGTCCAACTTGCACAACTTGTATCTTGCTCAATTTTCAACATTTTTGGGTGTTCTTGGACTTTTTAGAAAATTCAAGATATCCTCTAAACTATCTTTTTGGTTTCATCTCCATTGAAATTTCCAAATGTTTAATGACCTCACCAGACGTGTATTGTCTCACTCTCTTAAGCATGTCCTGCTCCCTCTTACGCATATCAACATGTGATGTAACTCTAAAATAATATTTTAAAAATAATTATTCAAATTAAAATTAAAATTTGTATGAAAATTTGTTTTAAATTTTGCTACACATATATTATAACATTAAGATTTTTTTTTTAACATCAAATCAAAGAGGCCTATAATATTCCAAATATATCTGTTTATTTGACCATTGAAAATATCACCATCATGAAAGTTATTCAACCTTACTATTATGTCCTAGTTCCATACCCATCCATATTTCAAACAATTCACGGATAACGTGTCATTCATTCAAACTCGTCTGCGGGATGTAATATATATTAAACTACATGATGCAAAATTCAACTTCTAGGATATTTTTTTATGTGACTGGATACAAAGTATAGTTTACTTACAAATTTTTAATTCCAAGTTTCTAGAATTTATTTAGGCATGTATTAATGGGAAAGGATAAATATTGATAATATAATATTCGAAAGAGAGGTGATGGCCAACATTATTGGACTGGATGTCTCTATATATACATCTGTATGTTTCCATAAAAATTCATAACACAGAACTAACAAATACATTGATAAAACAAACAGAAGTAAAGTAAGAAAAGTGTGAGAATGGCAGCAGAAGGAAAAGGAAGAGTTTGTGTAACAGGAGGAACAGGTTTTCTTGGTTCATGGATCATCAAGAGTCTCCTTGAAAATGGTTACAGTGTTAATACCACTGTTAGAGCTGATCCAGAGAAAAAGAGAGATCTTAGCTTTCTCACAAATCTTCCAGGAGCATCTGAAAAACTTAAATTTTTCATTGCTGATCTTGCCGAACCAGAAAGTTTCAACGAAGCAATTGAAGGCTGCGTTGGAATATTCCACACCGCCGCTTCCGTTGATTTTGAAGAGAAAGAACCAGAAGAAATTGTGACAAAAAGAAGCATTGATGGAGCATTAGGAATTCTTAAAGCCTGCAAAAACTCTAAGACTATCAAGAGAGTGGTTTACACTTCAAGTGCTTCTGCTGTTTATTGTCAAGACACAGAGAAAGCAAAGGATGTAATGGACGAAAGTTATTGGAGCGATATAGACATTCTTAGAAACCATAAGCCATTTGGTTGGGCTTATTCAGTTTCAAAGACACAAGCGGAGAAAGCTGTTCTCGAGTATGGACAACAAAATGGGTTGGATATTGTGACTATTATACCAACTATTATTGTTGGAGCCTTCATTTGCCCTAAGCTTCCTACCTCTGTTTATGGTGTCCTACCTTACTTATTTGGTAATACTGACCACAGTCCAATATCTCGTTTTCATATCGTGCATGTTGATGATGTTGCAAGAGCACATATTTTCTTGCTTGAACATCCTAATCCAAATGGGAGATACAATTGTTCACCATTCGTTGCAACTGTCGAGGAAGTCGTTGACATTGTTTCTTCAAAGCATCCTGAATTTCAAATTCCAAAGTCCAAGTGAGTTTTTTTTCTTCTATATTCTAAATTAATGTGAACTTTCTTCAATTGTTACTAATATTATTATTCAATTTTTTTCTATAGATTGCTTGAGGGACCTAAAGGTCTTGAGCTTCCACATTTAACATCAAAGAAACTCACTGATGCTGGATTTGAGTTCAAACATAGTCTCGAAGAAACGTTGGAGGACGCGATTCAAAGTTGCAAGGAAAAGGGTTTATTTTGAATCATGAATTTAGCAAGATGATCAACCTTAAATAATAAATAAGATGTTAATAGACATGCCTTAATATTTGAGTATTTTTTAGTATTTCGGGAGTCCCTGGGCCAAAGTTTGGCTATTAATTGCTTTCTTTGGTCTCTTGTTTTCTGTTATTGATTTTTGACACTTATTGTACTGCTTTGAATGCTTTGAATATGTGTTTGTTTTCGTAAGGGTGGAATATAATATATATTAGTAACAAGCATCAGTTGATGAGTACCTATATGATAATACCTATTCAAATATGTGATATTACTATGATGCTATAAGATCAATAAAAAGTCAAAGATATAGTTTAATCAATGAGAAAATGATTTAACTTAAAATATCTACATTTCCATTTCCCAAAAACTCAAAAATATTGCATACTAACATAAAGATAGAGACTTTTTGTTCACATTAAGCATAAAGAAGATAATTTTTTTAGTAAGACTTTTCCACTGATATAAATAAAAGAAGGGGACGTGATTAATAAAAGATGTACTAAAAAAATAAACGGTATATATAAAAGAAAAGAGAAAATTTTAGTTCGTAATCTCACATCTATATCCGTACTTCTATATTTTTATAAAAATGTCAAT
The DNA here is from genome assembly GCA_021764765.1 of Vicia sativa. Lineage (NCBI taxonomy): Eukaryota > Viridiplantae > Streptophyta > Magnoliopsida > Fabales > Fabaceae > Vicia > Vicia sativa. Next base: position 275,103,323 of record CM038793.1, read on the forward strand.
TTTATTTTTTAGTAGAATTTAACCAAGTCTGAATTGTTTCGAAATTTAAAACAAAAAACATTTCAGAAGAGTTTTTGAAAGTGTTCCGATTTGAAAAATGAATTTTATGCAAATCGGAACATATTATGATAGCCTTCTGAAACGCAGTTTTATATCGACCGAGTTGAATTTTGGTGTTGCATTTGCTTATATGGAGTCTGAGAAGATAGGTAGTTTTTGTTGGGTCTTGGAGAAGCTGAAGGAATTGTTTGGGCAGAAAGATTTGTGTCCACGAGTGATTTTGAGGGATAGAGATCTAGCTTTGATGAAAGCGGTAGAAATTTTGTTTCCTACTACAATTAATTTGCTATGTCAATTTCACATTAAAAAAAATGTTCGGATGCGATGCAAGCAATATGTGGTGAAAGAAATGCAAGATAAGATAGACACCACTACTACGGAAAAGGGCTTTTAAAGCGCTTATTTTGGCCTTTAAAAGCGCTTAAAAGCGCTTTAATAGCTGGCGCTGGCGTAGGTAACAAAAGCGCTTCTAAAAGCGCCTAGACCCCTTTAAGAGCGCTTTCGAAAAAGCCCGTAGGACCCTATAAGAGCTTTAAAAGCGCTCGGTAGACCCTTTAAGAGCTTTTCAGAAAGCCAAAGACGAAAAGCATAAAATTAAAAACGCGAGATACAAAAGCGCTTTTGAAAAGCGCCGGTAGGCCCCTATGAGGCGCTTTTGGAAAAGCGCCCGATAAACCCCTATAAGAGCTTTTCCAAAAGCGCTTTTTTTTAATTTTTATGCTTTTATCTTGCGCTTTTACTAAGAAGCGCTTTAGTAGGTGGACCTTTAAGAGCGCTTTTAAAAGCGTGCTTCTAAATGAGGTATTTTTATGTGCATTATAATTTAATCCTCCCAATGACCAGTAATGTTTTCGACCGTAATATTTTCGACTGTAATATATTTTTGACCGTAATATATTTTCGACGCTATTATTTCACCATCAAGAAGACAATATATATACTAATATAATACCATTATAATATCCAAAATTATATATATACATCATTACATCAATAATATTATAGTTCAAATCGACACAAATCTTACATGAAAAATTGCTTAATATAATATTGACACAAATCTTCTTTAATTTCTTCCAACTTAAGCTTTGTACCAAAGACGGAATTAAGGTACTACAAAACAAAACATAATATAAATGATATATTTAGTTAAATGTAATAAATTATATGAAATTATCTTAAGTTATAAATTCATACCGTGAGCGGAATCTCTAATTGATTCACAAGGATTTCTTTCATGAACCTCAAAACAAAGTATCCGTAATCATGATCATTGCTATGGACACTACATAATAAAACAAATAAGATTCTATAGTTGTCTTGTTTTACCAAGTAGCATAAATATTATAAGCAAAATTGTGAAAAGTAATGTACCGCACTTGGATCCAAGTGATGTTGTTTGATTTAGTCCGGATACCGTGCGTCCTGTTGACTACGGAACACTTGTATTGATCTAATTATTAAATATATAAAAGCATATGTTTAGATCAATCCCACAAATAAGAAAATATATAAATATACACGAATATATATTTAGAACGATCCCACTTACAAATCAACGATTTCCTTCATAGCGGATAATTGGTCCATTCACCATTTACCGAATTCGATAATACACGACTTCTCTTATCGGGTTGATAGCAAGCAAACCAGTGCTCTATAAATTAAAACAATAGGTTATATGAAAATTTTGCTATACACAAAAGAAAGAGATTAGATGAACCAAGAATGAGAAACTAACCCTACGGTCGGTATTATACGCCCAAAGATGCACTATCTGTATTGCGGTGGACATGAATCTATCTACTAAGCATCGTCTAACCGATTCGGTTCAAGCAATTGTCATTCCGCAATGGGCGGAAGACACGAAACGGAATCATAGACAATGCAATCCAGAACACTGTCATACAACAACCTTAAATAAAAACATAATAAACATTAGATTATTTTCATTGAAATGTGTAAATAAATTATATTGTGGGACTAATTAAATAATATATCGGATGAGTGAATATTACGGATGTATGAGTGCATATTATCGACGCCTAGTTGATCATGCCTAAAATCTCTTCCAAGTCATCAATTGTAATATGTGACGGAATTCAATATCAAGACACTTTCATCCATGTTGATTTCACGTAAACCACCATCCTTCAAATCGGACATATCAACCATTGTTGCGAGTGTCGAGCGGTATCGAGGCACAAAAGCACCGCCTTTTTGCCGCTTGCTTCGGAGGACCATGGGTGATGCGCTCGAACCGCGTCACTTGTTGTGACTCGGCGGATGCCTAAAAATCATATAAGTTAGGTAAAATATAAAATCATGCGATTTAGATTCGACTATATATTAACACTTTAAATGTACCTCTTTAGTGATGCACAGACTCCTCCTCTGTAAAATCCTTTACCCTTAATTGCGGGTTTTATAGGAGCATCTAAAATTAAAATGTAAAAATAATTAATAAACGGTTTAGAATTGACATTCGAAAACTAAATGATTCATAATCGTTTTCGTATACCTCATCACTAATGGTAATGAGCTCAGGGCCATGCAACAAATGATCCTATTGCATCTCGCAAGATGTCGTCTCTGAGACCATGTCAGGTACCGGTAGAATCGCATCACGATCTAATACAACATCCACCGATACTTTCAGGTGTCCATCCGGGAGCGGTCTGTGGTGAAGTAAATCTCCCGAAGTGTTGTGCACTTTTCCCTTGCCAACTAGTCGATAATTCGGTGACGATAAGTATAGTTGGCAAGATGAAATGCCCTAAACAAATAGAAAATATAAAGTCATTATCATTAATAAAATAGAACAGTTTGTAAGGAAAAAAACTTATAATTACCTCGGGAAATTTCTTTTGATAGTTGATACTAGCCTTATCACTAGTTTCTCTCACCGAGGAAGTGTTGCAATTTTCTCTCATATACATATCTTTATCTCTTTGCAATTCAGAGACCTGTGCTTGTAATTCCTGCAACTTTTGCAACACTTCTTCATTGGTAAGATTTGATCTTCTCCTAGAACTCTTATAAAAAGAGGTTGGAGTCACACCATGACCCTTACCCCTCACCCGACCGGGATACTCGGGAGCATCTAGTACTCTACTAAGTACGCTCTCCTCACCGGTGGATGCCGATTGCGACAAGGTCTCCTGCAATTCATTTACATTTAAATAATTATTAGTGGAGATAAAAAAATCATTTATATATTAAAAAACATTTGATTTAATTAAAGACACAGTATTATACTTACACATTCATAATGAACATCGGGATCGACTTGATTCTTGCCCACGAGCTTCCTTCCACAACACATGTACAGTGAAGCTTCCTCACTTTAGTCTCCTCTAACTATGCATTGACACAAACGATAAAATCGTCAATTAAAACATGCACATGTAGACAATTAATTAAAACGCATTTCTATTTACTTACAATTTTATCCTCTGGCGTGCATATCCCAAGCCTTTTTGTATGGATACGCGGGTTTGGATGCTCTCTCACTATTCGTGGCACTCTTTTCGAAAAGCTTCACCTCTTTGCTTTACAAACTCATTGATCTTCATCAATGAAGGTCGCATACTTTGTTGGCCGTCCGGTGCCTCTTCAAGAAATTTTCCATCTTTATCCTTAAGATAGGTGTTTGTCAAAAACTTTTCCACCCTCTATATCTTTTGCCGCCAAACTAAGTATGTATCTTTTACGTTCATCGGTATCTCAAAAGTCCTCAAAAACGTCGCATAGTGTGTTAGTATAAGTAATTTAAACAATTTATCGTCAAGATAATAACAACAATTAACCATATATGATATATACTCTTCCCAAATCGCTTGTTTTTCTCCTCCAATTCTAAATTTTTCGTTTTCGATTTCCAGGTAGCTACGGAGACCGGAATATGCATACGGACAAGTGTACCAATATAACTTGTCAACTTTGCAGAATTAGGACCAATTGGTTGTTTATCAGAATTCCATTCCAATCGGTATACTAATCCTTGGTCTCTATGTCGAATGATTCCTTCATAATAGTGATGCCTCGTGCAACCTCTTTTGCTTGATGTCGGTGGAGCATTTGTATCCGCAACTCTTTCTTGTGAGTTTTCTTGTGAGTTTTCAGGTGGGTTTTCAGGTGGAGCATCTCTATCTGGAGCCATTGAACCTGTATCAAACAAACTAAAGCACATTAGTACACTATTAACACTAACTTTATATGAGAAACATTTCAAAAAATTACAACATAGAAGTTATTATAAGAAGAAAAAAAATCAATCCATTATTAATTGTTCAACGTGAAGATATTCGATGCCAGATTACTAAATATAATAATTAAAAAATATAAAAATGAGACCATTACTAAACATAAGCGAGTGAAGGTTATCGAGACCATTACTTTATCACTAACGTCTCTTTCTTTTCTTGGTAGGATTGTGTACTACGCGTCTCTTAACAATGCGGACGGTTGGATTGATCCAAATACCCTCATTATGATCATTTCTAATACAAGATTCATTCTCATTTTGATCGTTTCTTGTACAAGATTCAATGCCAACACCAATATCACCTTGATCTTCAATTTTTTCATCAACTATTTTGTTAGATAAAAGCACTATAGACCATTTCGTACTTGTCGGATCATTGACATAGAACACTTGTTTAGCTTGAGAGGCTAGAATGAAAGGCTCATCTTTGTACCCTACCCTATTGAGATCCACTTGCAAAATCGACTTATTCATTCGTGCCACTATTATTTTCAACCCACTTGCAACCAAATACGAATCAAACTTGGTAATCAAACACCAAAATCGCTCGATAACCCCAAAATATGACAAATTTGCAAATTTCGGATTTAAGTCATTCGCACTTGATATGTGCATAGCTTACTACCAAGGTAACACCACTATTTTGCATAGTACTTTTATCATCCTGTTCTTTGGTATAAAATGTGTATCCATTAATTGCGTATGCGCTATAAGAAAGCACAATTACGATGGACCATAGGCTAAACATCTCAACCTTTCATTCAAAGCAGATCGAACGATACTTTGAATAAATATGATCTCTAAACCACGGTATGAAACTTGATTGTGCTCTCGTACTATCCGGTTCTCATTTCTATTTGGATTTAAATCTCGGAGAACAACTTTGTGCATTTCAACAAACGGCTCAACCTCAATCTCATTGTGCGTAACATACAAGTGCACTTGATCCCGTTCGACCATTGATATCACAACTTTATTTCCAATTAGCCTTTTTCCTTCTTTTTTCGACAATATGAGATTTGGGGAGTCCAATTGATTGAACATTTGATGATATTCATACAAAACTCAACCGCTTCAACAGCGTACGCTCAATACAACCCTCGGGTCGACTTACATTTTCACGTACCCTTTTAATATTTTCATATAACGTTCAGCGGTACATCCATCTCATATAATGGTCCATACGGTTGTGTCTCTTTCACAAGATGAGCGACTAGATGAACCATTATGTCAAAAACGAGGGAGGAAAATACATTTCAAGATCACATAAAGTAACAACTATCTCATTTTGCAATGTTGGTAAGATCGCGGGATCGACCACCTTACGCAAATAGACACGAAGAAGAAACAACTTAGTTATTGCGCTTCTTACTTTTCGCGAGAATAGAACGTATACCTATTGGTAAAAAATGTTCCATTATAACATGGCAATCATGCGTCTTCAAACTCTTTAACTTGAGGTCTTTCATGGACACAAGTCTTCTAATATCTGAAGAGTAGCCTTCTGGAACTTTTACTTCACTGAGGAACTTACACAATGTTTTCTTCTCCTTTCTAGATAGAGTGTAAGCAAAGCGAATATGTTCGTCTTCCTTTTCACGGGCCCCATTCGGTTCTCATCCCCATGTTTACCATGTCATTCCTTATGTTAACGCCATCCTTAGACTTTCCTTGTATATTGAGTAGCGTACCTATAACGCTGTCAAATACATTTTTTTCAATATGCATAACATCCAGGAAATGTCTTACGTACAACGACTTCCAATATGGAAGTTCAAAGAAAATTGACTTCTTCTTCCACCCACCCTTGACAATTGAATGTGCAAAAGGCTTGCCAAACTGAGTGCTCACATCTTTCACCTTTTCAAAAATTTGATCACCTGACAAAAAAGGCGGGGCTGTACGATGTTCGGCCTCTCCATTGAATGCTTTTCTCCACCCACGGTAGTGATGATTAGAATTTAAGAATCTCGATGGCCGAGAAAGACATTCTTCGACAAAGCGCCAATCGTGTCGTATCGGTTTCATCTTCACAAACAGACACGCCTTTTGACCCTTGTTCTTTCGGATAGATTTCGTATCTTTGGAAAATCATTAATTGTTCCAAACAACATCGCCTCAAGTTGAAACTTTCTTTCCTATACCCATCGTAAACCTCCACACTCTCTCCCACAAAACTTTAAATCTTCGATTAAGGGTGCCAAGTATACGTCTATGTCATTCCGGTTGTTTAGGCCCAGAAATTAGCATAGATAACATCATGTACTTACGCTTCATACATAGCCACGGAGGTAAGTTATAAATCATAAGAATCACAGGCCATGTGCTATGCGAGATACTTTGAATACCATGCGGGTTCATTCCATCAGTAGACAATGACAACCGAAGGTTTCTTGCTTCTTTTCCAAATTCAGGATATTCAGTATCAACTTTACTCCATTGTGGTGAGTCTGCCGGATGTCGCAACTTTCCATCAATAATTCTTTCATCTGCATGCCAAGTCAAGTGTCTTGAATCGGTCTCACTACGATACATGCGTCTAAATCTCGGAATTATAGGAAAATACCATAAGACTTTAGCAGGAGACAACTTTTTCTTATATCGAGGGGCACCACATTTAGGACACTCATTCAACGCTGCATACTCGTTTCGAAACAAAACGCAATCGTTTGGACATGCATGTATCTTATCATAGCTCATTCCAATAGAAGACAACATCTTTTTGGCTTCATACGTTCGATTGGGAAGAACATTATCCTCTGGTAGCATATCTTTCATAAGGGCTAATAACTCTGTGAAACTTTTATCCGACCATCCATTGTCCGCCTTTAAGTTGTACAACTTTAACACCGCAGCAAACAATCTTGTGAATTTTGAACAACCAACATACAACGGTTTCTCTGCATCGCTTACCAACCTCTCAAACATTTTGGGACAATCCGCAAGATCTTCTTCAAGCGCTTCTGCAATCTCTTCGACTCGATCACAATCGTATGTGTCTGTGCAATCGTCATTTGAAGCATACTTCCTATTACAACTCGACTCAGCATTCCCGGTACTTTTCTCACCATGCATTGTCCAACATGTATAACTTCTATCAATTCCAAACCGTAGTAAATGAGATCCCAATGATTCCGTCAACCTTACCCCGCATAAGCAAGGACACGGCATTGAGCGGGTCTTTGAGTGCGTAACCGCAAACTCAACAAATTCCCATACCCCTTTCGTACTCTTTCGACAATCGGTTTGAATTCATCCATGTCTTATCCATGTCTTAATTAAGCTAAACAAAACGGTCAAACTTTCACTCTTCACAAGTAACCCTATGGCGAATTCAATTCACAAAGTTAGTAAGTACCTCACTTAACGATAATCTTTCTTTGGAGTGTTTTCAAATTCATAATCCTTGAACCATAAGTTTTCAAATTCATCTATTTCTTTCCTATTGAAAAAGAATCATTTTTCTACTCTTCATTATCACTTTTGTGATGCATAATCAATTAAATAAATTAACACAACACAACAAAATCTCAAAATTATCTAAGTTCCAATCTTACACATATTAGTAAGTACCAATTCTCTAAATTCCAATTCCACTACATTATAGCGCATTAAAAATATAACCACCTCTAATATAAACAAATTCCTTCTACTCCTAACAAATTAAAAAATAAACACTACCATTTTTCTATTAATGTCTTATGTAACTAATAATTAAAGTTTACAAAATTTCAACTTCTAAGACACCAAACTAAAAAATTATCACATTATCACAATACAAACACAATACTTCAAACCGAACATCAACTTAATAAAACAAACCAAAACACATTATCACATTATCACAATATTATACTTCAAACTAAAACACCAACCTACAACAACACAAGATTACTTCAAGATTAATTTTTAAAACAATGTTAAATCTTACTTAAGATTTAAGAGGAAGGAAGCAAGTTAGATGAAGAAGATGGACTTCAATTGAGGATAGTAATAAAAATAGTGTAAATCAACATTATCGTTCACATTCACATAAAAACACACTGCCTCAAGGTCCCTCGGTTTGAGTTACACATGAATAAACATGGCATCATCGTCACCTTCATTGGAACTTTACCACCATTGACTATCACAACCAATAAAAATCAAACAAAGCGATGTCATCTTTGATTAACCTTTGAATTCGAACTTGAATAGTATCGTAACCTCAATTGAACAAAATAAACATTTGCAACTATAGAAAACCAATGGCTGCCCATGATAGTTTCTCGGTTAGTTTCTCGCGAATAAACGCGACAACAACATCACCTTCATCGAAACTAAACGCAAATACATCTACCACAACTTTATTGAAATCAAAAGCGACAAAGTGATGCCATCGTCCAAATTTCAAACAAAATCAACACAGTTTGAACTTTAATTGAGAATAGCAATAAAAGCGGTGTCACATCCAACATTCTCGTTCAAATTTGCCTCAAAAAGAAAATGATAATACAGCTGCCCTTATAGCTTCTCGATCATATCCTCGAATAAACGCGGCATCGATATTAGACCATCCTTGAAACTAACAAAAACACATTAACACTATCATCCTACTCCAACATAATTAAGCAGAATTTTCAACATGGATTCGACACAAATCATAAATTCGAAACGCAAATAGGATTAACAAATTCAAGAATGACAACAAGTGTTCTCAAATCAAACTCAAACAGCACATTATTTCAAACTAAAAGGACAATGCATTCAAACCATCATTTTCACATATTCACAAACAGTATATCAGTTCAGCTCAAACTTGTAGCAGCTATTTATCACAGCATAGCAATGGAACAGGTTACAAAGGCAAAAAACAACACACACAGGTTGTCAATACAACATTATAACAGTGCCTGAAAGCTAAAGGAATCAAAGAGTTACCGAAAATGCTGATGTTAAGCTAGCTTCAGACGAAAATACTCGCACTCGCACGTAGAACTGCTGCTTGAGAAAGTGAGCGTGAAACAATGAAGAGGAAGTTTGTGAAGGTGAGGATGTAGGTGTGAGGAAACGGAAGGGGGTTTTGCGGTGATGATTATGTTCTGGAAATGGCAGTTTGGACGAAGGGAGGAGAAGCGAGAACAGGGTTCGGTGACAGAGTGTGTCGCGATGAGAATGGTGTGAACAGGAGGGTGGTCCGAACGAAAGAAATGAGGAAGACTAAAGAATGATTTAGGGATTTTAATTTTAATATAAAACAACCTACGAAGCGCTTTTAAAAGCGGCATAGGGTACCCTATAAGGCGCTTCGGGTAAAAGCGCTTCGTGGTCCCTATCAAAGCGCTTTTCAAAAGCGGCATGGTTCCTATAAGCGCTTTTCAAAAGCGCTTTCGTAGGTTAGATATTTCAAATACCTGAAAGCTTTCGAAAGCGGGTAACCCTATGCCAGCGCTTTTAAAAAAGCGCCTTCGTAGGTTTCCCTTTTTTTTAATTTTGTTTTTTGTGAAGGCTATGGCAGCGCTTTTTCAATAAGCGCTTTAGTAGAGGCGCTGCTAAAACTTGTTTTTGGCGTAGTGCACGTTATGAATAGATGTTGTATGGGCTAGTGATGAGGTTGAGTATAATCAACTGTCGGACCAACTTGAGTTGACATGTTTTGATTGTAGTGAATTTATTGATTACGTGAAAGACACATGGTTGACTCCATATAGACATAGATTTGTTGGAACATGGATTAATCGTGTGCTTCGTTTGGGACACACCACGAGTAATCGGTATGTGTTTTATTTGAGTGTTTTTACTATGTTATATATTTATTATACATTAATATTTAAAATGTTAATTTTTTAGGTTTATCACTGACGTTATATATTTATTATGCATAAATATTTAGAATATTCATTTTTTAGGTTTTTTCCTATGTTATATATTTATTATGCATTAATTTATAAGGTTGAGTCCCCACATTAGAAGTTAAAGCATATGTTAGAAAATAGTCTTGGTGACATGGTCAAATGTTGGATAGCTATGAACAACAGTCTGAGGTTACAAATAGGCAACATTCGTGTTTCATTCCAAAAATAGTTTTTATGAAGTTGAGCACGCACATGTTAGTCCATTTTATGGTAATCTACGTGGTTTTGCAGCTAGAGCTGCTTTGAGACACACTACTGAAGAGTTATCGAGGGTTTTGATTATGTTGGAACTGTCAGACAAAATTGTGGTTGTACTCATAGAACAAATTATGGGTTACCTTGTGCTTGTGAGTTAGGGATGTATGTGATTAGTGGTATACCCATACTAATTGACAGTGTTCCTGTTCATTGGAGGAAGTTAAGTATAGAAGTTGTTGAGTTGCAGACAAATGTAGAAGATGGATCGGAGATTGACATGAGTAGTGAAATAGAATAAATATGGAGAATGTTTAGATTATTAGATGTTGTTGGGAAAAGAGCATTAAAAACTAGGGTTCGTGAAATTTCTTACCCCATAACAACTTCCTTATGTCCACCACCTGAGAAAATAAAAACCAGGGGAGGAGTCAAGAAGAAAGGGAAGAAACCAGTTGGATATGATGTGTATAGTGACCCTTCACAGCATGAGTATGTTAAACAAGCATCTCAAACTTCACAAAGGCTATCTCAGAAAATGTCACAATCAAAGAAGCCTTCAAAATCAAAAAATCCTTCACAATCAAAGCAAGACTACACTCTTCAGTTTCTAAGTCATATTAGGTCATATATTCAAGAGATTGTGGATGTTGAATCTGATGGTAATTGGGGATTTAGAGTCATTGCATTAGTATAGTGAGGATGGTTGGACAATTATTCGTCGAGAGTTGGACATGGAAATAAGAGACAAGAAGAGTTTGTATGAGAAGTTATTCGAAGATCGACTATCAGAAGCGAGAGGCGGGTTGATGATAGAGTCCACCCGTCGACATCCAGAGGAGAAATTGCTGACACTACCTAACATGGCTACAACTTCTTGGGTGTTATCATTTGTGGGACATTTATGACTACGGCTACAACTTTCGCTTGTATTACCTTCATATGTTAGCTTAGCATAAGCGACTTATCAAAGTGCCGGTCCAATCACAACCATTAAAAGTGTCAGTCCAATCATAACCATTAAAAGTGTCGGCCCAATCACAACCATTAAAAGTGTTGGTCCAATCACATCCATTAAAAGTGTCGGTCTAATCACATCCATTCAAATAAATCGTAAAAATATAACATAAAATAAAACATAACATAACATAAGTCATAAAAATATTCAAAGTGTTAATAAAATATTACATAAGTCATTATGTTAATACACATAACAAAAATCACTATGAAAGATATATATGTAACTCCTCAAATAAATATGCAAATTATGGATCATCCTCCTCAGGACCATATCTCTGGAGGTAACGATGCATCAATACGGAGACACAAGCCCAATTAGGATCAGATGGCCCTACTGCATATTGAGGAACCGGAACCTCTCTTTGCACATTTTGAGGTGGTGGTACAAGTCGAGGGTGTGACACACTATAATACGAATCCAAATAATCTGGATCAGTCTTAGAAGGAAATATGACTAGGGATGTCGGTCCAACCACCTCTACGGCACTCCGATTGTAGCCAATCCAGTTAACATCGGCATCTGTCTCAATAAGACCAGTAGGGGGACGTGGTATATACTGCCTCAAACCAAACTAACGTAAACATCTATCAGGCAAGTATAAAACAATAGTACCTCCCCACTTTAGGTCCCCTCTGAAAAAAGAAATCTTGTCAAACGGGTGCCATTATCTATGGTCCTCAAATGGGCACCATACAACATTAACAGGTGTCAACACATCAAGAATAGGTCGCAAGGCATCCACCTTCAAGGCTCCTGGCTGTATGACCAACTCATCGCTCTGGGCAGTCCATGATTATCACTTGTTGTCTGGTTTTCCTCTTTTCTTCTAATTATGGGAAAATACTCATGAATCCAACACTGTTCCGATGTCAAAAATTATAAATAAAAATAATAATACTTTAGTATAATAAAGTATTTAATAAAGATATTAATTAAATACCTGAAGAAGAGTCGGATAACTAGCAAGTTGTTTCGTACCAAACACACATGCATCTCCAAGGGCATCATAAAGGGTCACCAAAGTAGCTGCTCCCTAACTATATCTCCCTAGAACATCCAAGTTCCGAAATAGCAGTAAATATTTTGCATCGGAAAGCATAAATGTCTTGTCAGCAAAAATATTACAACCGGCTAACATCAACAGGTATGCTCTGGTCGTACATTCCCAAGAAGAAGCAGTTTGATGGGCAACAAATAAGTTGTACAACCACTCCAGCTTATAATAGGCACTTCTACTTAAAAACATAAAAAACACACTTATTAAGAAAAGTAAAAACATAATCATTTGACTTGTGGTTTTCTTGAAATAATGTGCTTAGGAATGTGTAAAAACAAATGTAATTGGTTGTTGATTATAGAAAAGATGAGAGAGAATGTAAACCAAATGTATTTTGCATTTGATTTTACCTTGAAAAGATGAAACTGGTTTTTTTCTCTTATACTTTGGGATAAGAAAAATGCATTTTTTTCTCTTATATTTTGGGACGGGGGGAGTAGGTCACATCAAGCGCAACAGCAACATCTTCAGTGACGTGTTAGGGACTCCATAAGACACCCCATATAGGGAGGTGAAGAAGATAAGCAACATCATCTAGAGTAATCGTCATCTCACCATATGGCATATGAAATGACGATGTCTCTGAATGCCATCTCTCTACAAAGATTGTGAGCAGGTTTGGGTCTACCTTCGACAAACTTGTTCTTTGCAGCGATTTTAGACCAAAATCGTTCACCCAACGTTCCATCTCTTTGTGGAGTTATTGTGGAACTCACCCTTGAAGCTTTAGCCAATATCCATTTTGGATACCCATATAATGTAATGAGACACGTTTAGAAACCTTCATTAGCAATATCGATGTAATTCTTGTGGTGTTCGATGATGTTGCAGACCCATCAAAAGTGTTTGGCTCTGACAAGGCAGCAGACCCTATCTTCGTAGATTTTGGCTTTTTTACGAAAATGGACAATGTTAGAGGCCTTCTTGAACTTGCCAACGAGGGTCTTGAGGTTTTGTTCTTTGTATAGGTCTTATGTAATGGACTTGATGGTGGTGGTTGATTCTACTGCAATGGTGCATAAGCTGCAGTAGAGAATGCAATACATTGTTGGGTTTTGTGTTTTCTCAACAGAAGAGTGGGGAATTGAGAAGAATATTAAGTGAGGGAATTAATTATTCCATCCAATGCCCAAAATAAATACTATTTGCAATTACAAAACTTCCCCTCATAAACCAGAAGTATATTTTTGGTGCGCACCTTTTTTAAAATGCACTTACGCAAAACCAGAAATTCCCTTAAATGATTAAACCAGATTTTCACACTCGGTAGTGAATATTGGGATTTGATCATTTAAGTAGGCCCATTTTGATATTTTTAAATTTTACAAAAATAGAGAAAAATTATTAAGTAAAAATATTATTTTTTTAATATCTCATTTATGCTTTATTTATTTTATTTCAATAAGATTGAATAATATGTACTAGAATTATCTTTTTAAAAAAATTGAAATTTTAAACTACCATAAAAATTTTGGTAAGTTTAAAGAAAAATTGGTATTATTTTTAAAAAATATTTAAAACTTTTTTGCAAAAAAAACATTTAAATATATAAAACATTTTAGCAAATTAGATCTAATTAAAAAATATCATAAAAATAATTAAAAAATAGAAAAAATAATCCACTAGTTCGGCTTTGTGCCTGAATATTTATGCTTTTTTAATACTTCTAATACTTTTATCTTGGTTTAACAAATTATCTATCTGTTTGAGTTATATGGAGGATTTTACAATTCTAGATTTGTCCAGATTAAAAAAAAAAAAAAAAAAACAAAAATAGTTTGTCAAAAGTTCTAATTTGTTAGCAGAACGAGATATCAACAGTTAATTTTGACATTCATTAACATAATTTATATCAAAAATTAAATTTGTATATTTTTTATTTTATTACAAAATTAAATTGTATATCTTTTAATAAAATAAAATTAAAAATTTTAGTTTAAATTTATAAATAACAACAATTAAAAAATATATAAAAATATGTATTAAATAAGACAAAAAATGATAATGCATTAATAGTGTAAATTAATTTTACATTATCAATATATCTTTATTAAACTAGACTCTAATATATACTAAAATCGTCTTTAAAAAATTAAGTTTGAATTGTAAACTAAAATATACAAAAACTACTATTATTTTTATAAAACATTTAAATCTATTTAAATTTTTTATTAACATTTTATTTTAATAGAAACTTATTTTACATTATTTTTTAATTTAAAGAAAGAATAAAATATAAATACATAAAAAAAATTCAACAAAATCCACAGAAAAGTCACCTACGAATTTTGAAATGTAGTTTGGTTATTTATTCAAAATATAAATTTCACAACAAAATCCACAAAAACATTTCTTGAAAAATTACTTGTGGATTTTGCATTGTAATTTTAAAACTATAAATTCCGCATCCAAATCCGCGAGTATTTTTGCTGAATTTTTTGCAAATACTTATATAGCAGGAAAATTTATTTGGTAAAGTCTCGTGAAAATCCACAGGTATACCCGCAGACTATTTTCCAAAAAAATTCCGCAGGTAAATAGTGTATTTCTAGTAGTGGTAGTTTTAATCAAATGTTGCAAATGTGATGATAGTAACAGTTTGTCGGATGATGTACCATCAATTCCTTTTCTAACATGCTCCATAACAGTTCTGCTCAATCAATCTTTTCAAAATATTGTTATAGCTTACAATAAGTTGAGCAAGGATATTAGTTCAAATAGGAGAATCAAACTCGATGTGGACAAACACCAATAACCTCGGACACTCTAGGAGGCTTTAGTGGTTGTCAAAGTCGAGAGCTTTAGTAGGTTTGAAGGGAATGGGTTTTGAGGTTCTGAAAAGAGCTTGACACTTTTACTCGAACCTTTTTTCTTGGATGGAGTTCTCTTTGGCCTGATTTTCTTGTGCTTATTTGCACACTGAGTGGTGGTTCTAAGGGTTAGAGCCCTAGGTTTAGGAACATCGACAATTTTTGTAACACCCTACTTTCCCCATTAATTATTTTATAAATAATAATGATATTAAATAGTTTGCGAAATAATTAGAGTACACACAAGTAGGATGTCACATCCCATAAAATATCATGCACGCATCAATTTACTTTATATCTTTAATTCTCATAAAATAAATTAAACAGCAGAATATTCAAATTGATTTCACTTAAATATCAATAAAGCTTTAACAACAATAACTTCCAAAAATAATCTTGGTTCATCATAGGTTTGGAAATAAGATACGTAAAAATGAAAAATAACACAAAACAAAACAAGATTCCATTTTTTCCGTGTTATGTATCAGAGCAACTCCTAGGACTCAATCAATAGCAACACACGCTTAAGAGTAGTAATCACATCAATCACACCAATCATACAATTATAATGCACATATAACGCCACAACAATATTCATTACACACAGTTCACGTTCAGCCATACATATATGCAATGTAACTCAGACGATGCTACAACATGCATGGGGTACTAACACAATCTATACAGTTCTTTCTTTGAACCTGATTCCTTTCAAAATCTGGATAAGTCGCATACGTTCCTCTAAACTACAACTTATCTCCAACGCGACTTCCAATCGGAGTCCAGATGTGACTTGGCACCCATCATGGATTACCACCTAGGTTGATCTCCACATGACTGGACATGAAAATGCATGGCATACACTATACATAATGAAATTAATCATTAATGCATAACATAGTATCTACAATGATCACATGAGAGTCATATACTCACCATAATTACCTCTAGAATTACCAACCTTGCCCAAGAGTGTCCCCATAACAACAATCTCATCAACATAGGCAACGAACACATGTCACATTATTGGCCTCTCTATGTCTATTTGTGTCATACTAGTCTAATAGATCATAAGGAATTGCATTACATGCGAAATCGGGAAAAAGTCGCAAAAACTAAAAAATTTCCACATAGGCCTGCTCATACACGTATGGCCCTGCTCCAAATGTGTATTGCCTTTTTGCCTCGCCCTAATCCCTGCGTATGTTACGTGTAGGGATAAATTGTCCAAGCATCATACGTGTAATGCCTCCTAACTTACGCGTATGACCAGAGAGGGTTTTCCCTCAAAATTCTCTCAATAGACTCCATATGCGTAATGACCTCACCATACGGATATTGTCACACTCTCTTACGCGTGTCCTGCTCCCTCGTATGCATATCAGCATGTGAGTGGGTTGGCCTTAGGGATAGTGTGACACCCCGATTTAATTCAATATTAAATAAGCGAGAATTAATTATTTAATTGATTAAAGTCTTAAATATTTAATTCATCTGGATTAATTGGATTATTTAATGAGGAAAGGTTTGGAGGTGTGCAGAGTAAACGGTGGGTGTGATAGTAAAACACTCTACTAATTGCTAAGTATTAATTAATTATTTAATTGGAATATTAAAAGGAAATATAAAAGGAAAAGAAAGGAAAAAGAGAAGGTTTTGGAAAATCATTTCACGTAGAGTTGGAGAAAGAAGAGAAGAGAGGAAAAGCCGACGCCGAGAGAAACCGGAGAATCATCGCGAGGTAAGGGGTGATTTTATTCGGTTAATAGGTCTTATGGGTTTTGGGAACCAATGGGATGATTGGGTATGTTAGGAATTGGAATGGTAGAATATAGTATGAAACCCTAATTGTGTCAGTGGATGGAAAATTGATCACTAGTGTGTCAGATGATAGTTAGGAATGGATAAATTATGTTAGTTGATGTCAAAATGGTGTGAAATGGTGTTAGAATGGTGTTCATGATATTATAATTCGTATTGGAAAGATTGGAAATGGTTATGGATGCATAAAGCTGTCAAAAATGATAAATTTTGCTATTACAGATCGTGGAAACCGGTTCCTGTGGGAGGAACCGGTTCCAAGAAATTTCAATTGGGAATTTTTACGGGAACCGGTTCTGTGGGGAGGAACCGGTTCCCATACAAAATCCAGGGGACTCTATTTTGAAAACCGAACCGGTTCCTGTGGGGAGGAACCGGTTCCCATACAAATTTCCGGGCGTGTATTTTTCAAATTGTGGGAACCGGTTCTCCTGAGGAACCGTTACCACTGTATTTTTCCAAAACTTCTAAATTTTCAAAATGCATATTTTCTAAACCGTAACTCGATTCGAAAGTTTTCGTTATTTCTTAAATTTAAAGTTCTACCTCCTGAAAAGAAAAATATTATTTTATTGAAAATTATTTTAAAAAAGCCGAGTTCCCGATTCAAAATGTGGATTTAAATACGGAAGATAGTAGTCAATGAGAATGGTCCGAGTTACGGATGAGAACTAATGTATATCATGTTGTATTTTGATGTCCATTGTGATTTAATTGTGATGTATTGGTGAAATGACATCGCTTGGTTATGTTGATTTATTATGATCGGTGGAATAATGTGGCATGCTTTTATGATTGCATGCATATACATTTGTTAATTGGTTCATTCCCATTGTGCGGAAGTGAGCTTGCAGCCAAGAGACCGACCGGGTAGAGGTAGTGAGGCTAGATTCTTGACCCAATGGTGTGGGCGAATCATGGATTACACGCCTTCCACGAGTAAACGGAGTGGTGAACGCGGTTCACGATTGGTACCACATGCATGAGTCTCATTGCATATGGAATTGTAACATGTTAGGATGGTTTCGGTGTTACAATTGCCATTGTTTGATATTATACATGATCATTGTGTGAATTGTTTCGTATTGTTTATGATCCGTGTTGGTTGATGAACTAATATATGCAATTAACTGCTGGATCTAAGAACGATAATACATATTATATTGAATTGAAATCTCACCCTTACTTTAACATTTCGGATCCGAAGTGATTAGTCTTGGAGTTGGTGAGGATAGCCTTAGATTCGAGTCTTTGTCCGCGTGTCAGTGTCGTGCTCTGGTAGATGTAACGGGGAAAACGATTGTTTGGAATCCTTTTATGGATATTTTAATAATTTTGGAATTTTGTTGATTTATTATCCTGGAATAACTGTTGAGTAAAGTATTCGGGATTTAATTATGTTTCATTTCCGCTGTTAAACATAATTTTGAGTATGATTTAATTGATGAGTATTCTTCAGTGAAGCATGACGCTGTTTGGTCAAATTTTTATGTTTTAAATTGTGACGCCTTCTTGATTATGATTAAATACTCTGATTATTATTTATAAAACGCGGGTAATTAGAAGGGGGTGTTACAATAGTGGTATCAGAGCATAGTCGGTCTTGTCTTAGTGTCGTTATCCCTTTAGTATGCGACTAGTGTAAGTAACACTGTCGATACTTGTGTGCTGATGTAGATTGTTTTGTAATGTTACAGAACAATGGCTGGAAGAGGTAACGGAAGGAATGATGATGCTATTGCTGAGGCTTTGGGAATGTTAGGTGGAGTGCTCGGAGGGAATCAGCAGGAGCGATTGGTGCCATGCACAATCGGGGAATTTTCGAGAGAATAATCCTTCGTTGTTCAAAGGTGCACATGATCCCGAGGGTGCTCGTGGTCAAGGAGATCGAGAGGATCTTCGAGTTATTGATTGTCCGAGGGGTCAAGGTGAGGTATGGTACTCACATGTTGGCGAGGCGATGATTGGTGGGTTGCTACCAGGACTGAATTGGAAGAAGACGGAGTTGCATTAACTTGGGCTGTGTTCAGAAGAGCTTTCCTGAGAAGGTATTTTCCTGAAGACATTCGGGGTAAGAAAGAGATAGAATTTCCGAGCTCAAGCAAGGCAACAAGTCCGTGAGTGAGTGTGACCAAGTTTTCGAGTTAGCAAAGTATTATGCTAATTATCCTAACGATGCAGATGGAGAGTTTTCCAAATGTATCAAGTTTGAGAATGGACTGCGCGATGAGATCAAGCAAGGTATCAGGTATCAGCGTATTAGGAGATTTCCTGATTTGGTTGATTGTAGTAGGATTCTGGAGGAAGACCTTACTAGTACTAAGGCGAATGCTCAGAGTTATGCTGACCGTAAGGGTAAGTGTAACGCCCCGAATTTAATTAATTAGTTAATTAAATTATTAAAAGATTTAATTATTGGAATTAGACGAAGTTTGAGAATTAATCGAGCAATTGGATTTATCGGCATTATTTAAGAGACATATTTGGATTATTAAGTTTAAGCCGGATTATTTGGTTGGTGTAATTGGAGGATTAATATTAAGAATAATAGTATTTATTTATTGGACTAGTTTATTTAAGTGAAATAATCGGTTTAGAAATTATTATTATGAGTAGAGATTAATTAACTAGAATAATTAGTGATGAATTAGTTTTGTGGTAGAATATTATTGAAAATAATATTAGAAAATAAGTGTGGAATTAATAGAGTTATTTATTTGGTGTTAGTAATATAGAAAAGAGATGTGAAAATTAAGGCAAGTAGAAATAATAGAAATATTATTATTATTACTATTTTATTATTATTATAATAATATTATTGGTTGGATTTAATTATAAGAGAAGGAATTAGGTTTAAATAAGTAAGAGATATAAAAGGAGAAATATAAGGCTAATAATTAGAATAAAAATAATACTAGAATTATTCTATTATTTGGGATTAATAAATTAAATGTAGAATATTAATTATAGGAGAAAAATAGTATTTTTGGGAGAATTATTTAATAAACCAATTTTTATTAGAAGCTACTAAATATATTGAGTGACCTAGGAAAATAAGGATTTTTATGTTGTTGCTTGCAAACCAAAAGAAAACCCTAGCCGTGGAGAAAGACCAGAGTGAGAAAAAGGAAGAAAAGTTGGAAACAAAGGTGCTAGGAGGAATCGTTGCTGTCTGAGAGTTCCGTTATTCCGATCGAATTTCCGAGTTCCCGTCAATCCACAGGTAAGGGTGGGGTTCGGGTTTTATAATCGATTGTAGGATGGTTCGTATGTGGGGTTTAGGGCTACGATCTTATACTGCTAATCGTAATTCCGGTGATAATTTATTATGTTGAATTGAATTATAATATTTTGTGTTGAATTATGAAGAAATTGTGTTGTTGATAATGCATATAATGTTGTGCTGTCTCGATCGAAATATTACACGTGGCCGTGGAAAAGAAGGGAATTTTGGGTTGATGGAGAACAAAGGGAGGCGACCGTCCCTGATGGTGCAAAGGGAGGGAGGCGACCGCCTCCAGTGGAAAGGAAAGAGGGAGACGTCCGTCTCCCTAGGTGAATGGAGGGTGAGGCGTCCGCCTCTGGGTTGGGGGTGGGGGTCTCAATGCCATTCTTGTTCACGTGGCTTGCTGAAGGATTAGTTGAATTGGGTTATGTTTTGGGAATTAAAATAGTGCAATATACAAGAATTTACTATTAGCTTAGTGAAAATAATAATAGTAGCAGTAGCAAATATTTGTAATAGGAAAATAGTACTAAGAATAATAGATTGTAAATAAGTATTATAAAAATAAAGGGATTTGTTGAGTGCTTCATATAATACAGAAAACAACTTAAGTAGTAGCAGAAATATGCAGGAAATATTCTAGCAGCAGAGGAAAGAATTATATCCGTAAGAGTGGTAATTAGCAGTGTAAGATAATTAATAACATGATTCATAATAATGCAAGATTATTAATAACCTATCAGAATTAATTAATAGGATAATTAATACTAAGTAGTAAAGTTGCGAAACCGAAAATAGTGCGTAAAACTATACTATGAATTAAGCGGAGAATTTAGTTTGTCGGAATTGGACGAAATTTTATGGGATAGTTCGGGTATACGGGTAGTTAATTAAAACAGTGTTATTTCGTCTTAACTCGTGTTAGTTGCTGAATTGCCGACACTGTCGGAATGATGTCGTTTGTGTCCGAATTGGATGGTCTAAGAACCGTATAATTATGTGGCAAAAGTTGAAGATAAAGTTGTGGAATAAATTTATCGTTGCATCTCGTTGAAGTTGTTAATTAATGTTGAAGTCGTTAATTGTTGTTGAAGTTTAATTGATCGTGTTAATTATAAATTGTATTGTTGTTAATATTACTAATTGTTGTTAAAGTTGTTAATTGCTATCGAGGTTGAATTTGATCATGTTAATTATAAATTATACTGTGGTTGATATTACTAATTGTTGTTAAAGTTGTTAATTGCTATTGAGGTTGAATTTGATCATGTTAATTATAAATTATACTGTGGTTGATATTACTAATTGTTGTTAAAGTTGTTAATTGCTATTGAGGTTGAATTTGATCGTGTTAATTATAAATTATATTGTGGTTGATATTACTAATTGTTGTTGAAGTTGTTAATTATTGTTGAAGTTGAGGTTGATTATGTTTATTATAAGTTGCGTGGTTGTGAAGTTGTTAATTGTTGTTGAAGTTGACTATGTTTATTATAAGTAGCGTGGTTGTAAAAGTTGTTAATTGTTATTGAAGTCGAAGTTGATCGTGTTGATTAAGTTGATGCAGTTAATGCATGATTAAGTTGTTGTTGTTGTAAGTTGTTGTTGATGCAGTTAATGCATGATTAAGTTGTTGTTGTAAGTTGTTGTTGATGCGCTTAATGCATGATTAAGTTGTGTTGTAAGTTGTTGTTGACGTTGTAGTCGTTGTAGCATACATATCATGTGCATTATTAAGTTGGCCTGGATTGGCACCACGTTGTAAGTTGAAGGCTTATGCCTTGTTGAATGCCTCGATAACCTGGCATATTTTTACGTTGGGAGTTTTGCTCCAAATGGATCCACATGCATTTGCATTTGTCGAGTCGCATTGAGTCGCATGTAAGTTGTTGTTGATTCTATGTTGTTGGTGGATATTATACGTTGTTGATTCTATGTTGTTTGGTGGATATTATATGTTGTTGATTCTATGTTGTTTGGTGGATATTATATGTTGTTGACTAGAATGTTGTTTGGTAGATATTATGTGTTATCGATTAAAGTAGTAATTATTGTATGTTTCTTTACTTAAGCATATGAATTATCGTACTTTCGCTTATATTATTCGATATCTCACCCTTTCTATTTTGTTGGCCGTTACCTTTATATTGGTAACGTGCAGGTATTCAAGAATGGAAGAATTAGTTGATGTCGGTTCAAGTCGGTGTCTTTGCTCTGATACGTAACACTCGGGGGGAACGTCTAGTCTATGTTGTTTATATTGTTGACTCTAGTTGTTATTAGCATAATTTGTTGAATCCTAAGTGATGTTGTGAAATAAAAAGTTGTTAAATATGTTGAAAGTCGAACCAGATGTTTCTAGTTGTTATTAGTAAAACACATGAAGTTGTATAACTATGGATTCCATTGCGTAGTAATAAAAAGTATTTTGTTTGAAAGTTATTGCAAGTTGTTATGAGATTTCCGAATTAAAAAGTGTTATGTATCTTATCTGTTTGTGTTGTTAATGTTGAAATATGGCATCCCATGTTTTCAGTTTAAAATTTCCGCACTCTGATTTTATAATAAACGTTGGGTAGAAATGGGGTGTTACATTAGTGGTATCAGAGCAGGTCGGTCTGTCCGGCCAGTGTTGTCTAACGTTGTTTACTTCCTTCGTACACGACGAGTGTGTGAAACACTGTCGGTACTTGTTGCTTTTAGGTTGACTGATTGTTTGCAGGAATTAAGTTGAAGCTAAGTGGGGGAGAAGCTTTGCTTCTCGGATGTGTTTAGTTGAGAGATATCAGATTAGTATACTACTGATGGATACGGTGCAAACGTTGTAAGAGCCTTGTCGTTTCTCGAATTCGAAGGTGGTAAGAATTTAAGATTTGGTTGTTTGAAAAGTTGAAATGTGTTGAAAAAGAATAGTTGCTATGAGATAGAATTTAGTAAGTTGATTGTTTAAGTATGCCATGTTGTGGAATTATTGGGATTGATTTAAAAGTTGTAGAAGTTGTTGGAGTGATTGGGATCCTTGAATCATGGATGCAAGTTGGAAAAAGAATACTATTAATGTTAGTAACGACGATTTAATCTCTATTATGGTTGTCGGCTATCTATTGACAAATTGAGGAACTGATCACCCTTAATCTCTTGTTGATAGTAGACGGGATCATGTTGGATGATACAAAATTGTTTTGCTATCTTAATGGTAAGTAAGTGGTGGATGCTACGACAAGAATGTTGTTAAGGTGAGGATACCATGGTGTACAAGAAAGTAAGTGAGTAGTAGTTGTTACTATGTTATAAGGTGATTGTCTCAAAGTAGTTGCTTTTGAGTTGATGAGAATTAAGAGAGTTGTTGGTGTTTTGTGAATGAATGACCTCAGAGTATGAGAATGAGGATTTTGTATAAGTATTTCAGTGTTGAAGATGTTGCTAGGATAATGATGCAATGTTGTATAAGTTGAGTATGAGCAAGTGAAGGTTGTTGCTATATTATAAGACGTTGTTCAAGATATTGCCAAAATGGTTGGCGAGTTAGTAAGGATTATGTTGCAAGAGCATTGGAAGATTGAGATATAAGTTGTGGATTTAAGCCATGGATGGGTTGTTGTTGAATCGAAAGATTGGATGCGAATGTGATGTTAAGGATGGTGGTGTCGGATAGATTTTCGAGGACGAAAATATTCTAAGTGGGGGAGAGTTGTAACGCCCCGAATTTAATTAATTAGTTAATTAAATTATTAAAAGATTTAATTATTGGAATTAGACGAAGTTTGAGAATTAATCGAGCAATTGGATTTATCGGCATTATTTAAGAGACATATTTGGATTATTAAGTTTAAGCCGGATTATTTGGTTGGTGTAATTGGAGGATTAATATTAAGAATAATAGTATTTATTTATTGGACTAGTTTATTTAAGTGAAATAATCAGTTTAGTCGGAGAATTATTATTATGAGTAGAGATTAATTAACTAGAATAATTAGTGATGAATTAATTTTGTGGTAGAATATTATTGAAAATAATATTAGAAAATAAGTGTGGAATTAATAGAGTTATTTATTTGGTGTTAGTAATATAGAAAAGAGATGTGAAAATTAAGGCAAGTAGAAATAATAGAAATATTATTATTATTACTATTTTATTATTATTATAATAATATTATTGGTTGGATTTAATTATAAGAGAAGGAATTAGGTTTAAATAAGTAAGAGATATAAAAGGAGAAATATAAGGCTAATAATTAGAATAAAAATAATACTAGAATTATTCTATTATTTGGGATTAATAAATTAAATGTAGAATATTAATTATAGGAGAAAAATAGTATTTTTGGGAGAATTATTTAATAAACCAATTTTTATTAGAAGCTACTAAATATATTGAGTGACCTAGGAAAATAAGGATTTTTATGTTGTTGCTTGCAAACCAAAAGAAAACCCTAGCCGTGGAGAAAGACCGAGTGAGAAAAGGAAGAAAAGTTGGAAACAAAGGTGCTAGGAGGAATCGTTGTCCGAGAGTTCCGTTATTCCGATCGAATTTCCGAGTTCCCGCCAATCCACGGTAAGGTGGGGTTCGGGTTTATAATCGATTGTAGGATGGTTCGTATGTGGGGTTTAGGGCTACGATCTTATCGCTAATCGTAATTCTTGATAATTTATTATGTTGAATTGAATTATAATATTTTGTGTTGAATTATGAAGAAATTGTGTTGTTGATAATGCATATAATGTTGTGCTGTCTCGATCGAAATATTACACGTGGCCGCTTTGTCAGGATCAGATGTTAAGCCTGATGACCGGTTGATTAAAGGTACATGTTTTATTAATGGCATACCTTTGATTGCAATTATTGACACTGGAGCGACACACTCTTTTATTTCTTTGGACTGTGCTAAGAGATTGAATGAAGAAATTTCTAATTTGGATGGAAGTATGGTTATTGACACTCTGCGTCGGTTCGTGACTACTTAGATGTGTGTAGAAATTGTCCTATAGTTATTTTCGATGAGGGTTCGGTATGGATTTAGTGTGCCTACCATTAGAACAACTTGATATTATCCTTGGAATGAACTGGTTGGTCTTCAACCAGGTTCATATCAATTGTTTTGAGAAGACGGTTATATTTCTTGAAGTAGCTAAGGTTGAAGATGAGATCATGTCAGTTAAGCAGATGAACTCAGCTGTCAGAGATGGTGCTGTAGTGTTCATGTTATATTCTTCAACGGAAGTGAAAGGGAAGGCTAAGAGTGATGAGTTGCCTGTTGTGAATGAATTTCCAGAGGTGTTTCCAGAGGATGTTAACGAGTTACCACCTGAGCGAGGAGTGGAGTTTACTATAGATTTGATTCTCGAACTAGTCCGTGTCGATGGCGCCTTATCGCATGTCGGCATCCGAGTTGTCCGAATCAAAAACAGTTGGAGGAGTTATTGGAAAAGAAATTTATTCGGCCTAGTGTTTCGCCGTGGGGTGCGCCAGTGTTGTTGGTTAAGAAGAAGGAAGGTACGATGAGACTGTGTGTTGATTACAGACAGTTGAATAAAGTGACGATCAAGAATCGGTATCCACTGCCGAGGATTGATGACTTGATGGATCAGTTGGTTGGAGCTTGTGTGTTTAGCAAGATTGATCTGAGGTCCGGATATCATCAGATTCGTGTTAAGGCGGAAGATATTCAGAAGACTGCTTTTAGAACGAGGTATGGGCATTATGAATATTTTGTTATGCCATTTGGAGTTACTAATGCACCTGGTGTGTTTATGGAGTATATGAACAGGATATTTCATCCGTATCTTGACAAGTTTGTGGTGGTGTTTATTGACGACATTCTGATCTACTCAAAGGATGATGAGGAGCATGCTAAGCATCTCAGAATTGTATTGGAAGTGTTGAAGGAAAAGAAACTTTATGCAAAATTGTCAAAGTGTGAGTTTTGGTTAGGCGAAGTGAGTTTTCTGGGTCATGTGATATCCAAGAATGGTATTGCTGTTGATCCTACAAAAGTAGAAGCGGTATCTCAGTGGGAAGTGCCGAAGAATGCTTCGGAGATTCGTAGTTTTCTGGGTCTGGCAGGTTACTACAGGAAGTTCATTGAGGGGTTTTCTAAGTTAGCGTTACCATTGACTAAATTGACGAGAAAAGGTCAAGTATTTATTTGGGATGCAGATTGTGAGAAGGGATTCCAAGAATTGAAGAAGAGGTTGACTAGTGCTCCGATTTTGATTTTGCCAAATCCGGAAGAATCTTTTGTGGTGTATTGTGATGCGTCTTTGATGGGTTTAGGAGGTGTTTTGATGCAAGATAAGCAGGTTGTGGCTTATGCTTCGAGACAGTTAAAGACTCATGAAAGGAATTACCCGACCCATGATTTAGAGTTGGCGGCCGTTGTGTTTGTGTTGAAACTATGGAGGCATTATCTGTATGGTTCACGGTTTGAGGTTTTCAGCGATCATAAGAGCCTGAAGTATCTCTTTGATCAGAAGGAGTTGAATATGAGACAGAGGAGATGGTTGGAATTTCTCAAGGATTACGATTTTGGTTTGAACTACCATCCTGGTAAGGCAAACGTCGTAGCAGATGCGTTGAGCAGGAAATCCTTGCATATGTCGATGTTGATGGTCCGTGAGCTAGAGTTGGTTGAGCAATTCAGAGACTTAAGTTTGGTTTGTGAGACTACTCCGAACAGTGTGAAGTTGGGCATGTTGAAACTGACTAGTGGTATTTTGGAAGAGATTCGAAATGGGCAGAAGTCTGATGTTGGTTTAGTCGACAAGCTGACATTGATTAACCTAGGTCAAGGGGGTGAGTTCCGAATTGACGAGAATGGTGTTATGAGATTTGGTGATAGAGTATGTGTTCCGGATGTTGCTGAGATCAGAAAGAGTATCTTGGAGGAAGGACATCGAAGTGGATTGAGTATTCATCCTGGTGCTACTAAGATGTACCATGACTTGAAGAAGTTATTTTGGTGGCCAGGAATGAAGAAGGAAATCGCCGAGTTTGTGTATGCATGTTTGGTTTGTCAGAAATCAAAGATTAAGCATCAGAAGCCGTCGGGACTGATGGAACCGTTATTCGTTCGGAATGGAAATGGGATGGCATTTCTATGGATTTTGTGTGGTTGCCTAAAAGAACCGTGATTCTATCGGTGATTGTCGATCGATTAAGTCTCACTTTATTCCGATAAGAATGGATTATCCGATGGAGAGGTTGGGTAATATGTTGAGAAAGTTGTAAGTTTGCATGGTATTCCGTCTAGCATTGTGTCGGATAGAGATCCGAGGTTTACTTCTAAGTTACGGATTGCAAGAAGCTCTGGGTACTAAGTTACGATTGAGTTCCGCGTATCATCCACAGACAGATGGTCAGACGGAGAGGACGATTTAGTCGTTAGAGGATTTGTTAAGAGCTTGTGTGTTAGAGAAAGGTGGAGCTTGGGATAGCTATTTGCCATTGATAGAGTCTACCTACAACAATAGTTTTCATTCGAGCATTGGTATGGCTCCATTTGAGGCATTGTATGGTAGGAGATGCCGGACACCGTTGTGTTGGTACGAATCGAGAAAGTGCGTGATTGGACCGAGATCGCTCAACAAACTTCGTAAAGATTAAGATGATTCAGAGAAGATGAGGACTTCTCAGAGTCGTCAGAAGAGTTATCACGATAAGAGGAGGAAGGATCTCCAGTTTGATGAAGGAGATCATGTGTTTATGAGAGTTACTCCGATGACTGGTATTGGTCGAGCTTTGAAGTCAAGGAAGTTGACTCGCGCTTTATTGGTCCGTTCGATTACCAAGAGAGTTGGAAAAGTTGCGTATCAGATTGCTTTACCGCCATCACTTGCGAATTTGCATGATGTTTTCCATGTATCTCAGTTGAGGAGGTACATTGCGGATCCGTCTCATGAAATTCAGGTAGATGATGTTCAAAGAGAATTTGATTTGAGCGTGCGAAAATTGAGGATCGAAAAGTGAAGCAATGCGAGGTAAAGAGATAGCATGCAGTAGCTTGGGAGGACCATGAAGGAAATGTGACTTGGGAGTTGGAGAGTCAGATGAAGAACTCATATCCCGAACTTTTCGTCCAAGGTATGTTTTCGAGGACGAAAACTCTTTTAGTGGGGGAGAGTTGTGACACCCCGATTTAATTCAATATTAAATAAGCGAGAATTAATTATTTAATTGATTAAAGTCTTAAATATTTAATTCATCTGGATTAATTGGATTATTTAATGAGGAAAGGTTTGGAGGTGTGCAGAGTAAACGGTGGGTGTGATAGTAAAACACTATACTAATTGCTAAGTATTAATTAATTATTTAATTGGAATATTAAAAGGAAATATAAAAGGAAAAGAAAGGAAAAAGAGAAGGTTTTGGAAAATCATTTCACGTAGAGTTGGAGAAAGAAGAGAAGAGAGGAAAAGCCGACGAGAGAAAAGGAGAATCATCGCGTGGTAAGGGGTGATTTTATTCGGTTAATAGGTCTTATGGGTTTTGGGAACCAATGGGATGATTGGGTATGTTAGGAATTGGAATGGTAGAATATAGTATGAAACCCTAATTGTGTCAGTGGATGGAAAATTGATCACTAGTGTGTCAGATGATAGTTAGGAATGGATAAATTATGTTAGTTGATGTCAAAATGGTGTGAAATGGTGTTAGAATGGTGTTCATGATATTATAATTGTATTGGAAAGATTGGAAATGGTTATGGATGCATAAAGCTGTCAAAATGATAAATTTTGTTTACAGATCGTGGAAACCGGTTCCGTGGGGAGGAACCGGTTCCAACAGAAATTCAAATTGGAATTTTGTACACTGGAACCGGTTCCTGTGGGGAGGAACCGGTTCCCATACAAAAATCCAGGGGGACTCTATTTTGAAAACCTAGGAACCGGTTCCTGTGGGAGGAACCGGTTCCCGCTAAATTTCCGGAGCGTGTATTTTTCAAATTGTGGGAACCGGTTCTCCTGAGGAACCGGTTACTGTATATTTTCAAAACTTCTAAATTTTCAAAATGCATATTTTCTAAACCGTAACTCCGATTCGAGTGCCGTTTTCGGCGTTATTTCTTAAATTTAAAGTTCTACCTCCTGGAAAAGAAAAATATTATTTTATTGAAAATTATTTTAAAAAGAGCCGAGTTCCCGATTCTGAAAATGTGGATTTAAATACGGAAGATAGTAGTCAATGAGAATGGTCTGAGTTACCGGATGAGAACTAATGTATATCATGTTGTATTTTGATGTCCATTGTGATTTAATTGTGATGTATTGGTGAAATGACATCGTTTGGTTATGTTGATTTATTATGATCAGTGGAATAATGTGGCATGCTTTTATGATTGCATGCATATACATTTGTTAATTGGTTCATTCCCATTGTGCGGAAGTGAGCTTGCAGAGCCAAGAGACGACACGGTAGAGGTAGTGAGGCTAGATTCTTGACCCAATGGTGTGGGCGAATCATGGATTACATGTCTTTCCACGAGTAAGCGGGCGTGGGTGAACGCGGTTCACGATTGGTACCACATGCATAGAGTCGCATTGCATATGGAATTGTAACATGTTAGGATGGTTTCCTGTTACAATTGCCATTGTTTGATATTATACATGATCATTGTGTGAATTGTTTCGTATTGTTTATGATCCGTGTTGGTTGATGAACTAATATATGCAATTATTGGATCTAAGAACGATAATACATATTATATTGAATTGAAATCTCACCCTTACTTTAACATTTCGGATCCGGTGATTAGTGCTTGGAGTTGGTGAGGATAGCCTTAGATTCGAGTCTTTGTCCGCGTGTGTCGTGCTCGTAGATGTAACCTGGGGGAAAACGATTGTTTGGAATCCTTTTATGGATATTTTAATAATTTTGGAATTTTGTTGATTTATTATCCTGGAATAACTGTTGAGTAAAGTATTCGGGATTTAATTATGTTTCATTTCCGCTGTTAAATATAATTTTGAGTATGATTTAATTGATGAGTATTCTTCAGTGAAGCATGACGCTGTTTGGTCAAATTTTTATGTTTTAAATTGTGACGCCTTCTTGATTATGATTAAATACTCTGATTATTATTTATAAAACGCGGGTAATTAGAAGGGGGTGTTACAGATAGGGCTCTTATGGTATGCGTAATGCCCCTGGAAAGTCCCATCATACGCGTATTGCCTCCCTCCAAATGTGTATGGCAGTCTGCAGGCTCAGAAATTTTATTTTCGCATTAGTATAGTTTTTCACCCATTGGAGCACCTTCATGTAAAATCAAGCCTATCAACTTTAATTAAGATCTTATCTTTTGATGAAGATAAAACTTTATGGAAAGAAGGCAAAGATATTATCCAAAGCAAAATGCTTCTAAGGCTAAAGCATCATCTTCAAGACTTTAATTCAAGGCTATTGACAAACTTTTAGAAGGTATAATAAAAATGCCTTACAATTACTTAAGTCTTAGATGCTCAAAGATTTAAAAATGTTTGTATAAAATACTCTTGTGATTACACAATTTTTCAAAGAAAAAAATTCAGTTTTTCTACTGTGCAGTCGATTACTTACTGAGTGTTTCACAAAAATTTCAAGTTTTTAAAGTTTCTAACTTTGGGTGCAATCGATTTGCATTTGGAAGCAATCAATTACATGTTGTACATTTTCAAATATATATTAAAATTTTAAGCCATTTTAACTAAGTGCAATCGATTTGCATATTAGTGCAATTGATTGCTCACTGAAGGAATTTCAAAAATATGGTTGTTGGAAGGCATTGCAATCGATTGCACACTGCACAAATTTAAAAAATCAAAATTGTTTCATGCACCGTTTCACAACAACTTTGTCTCTAATCTTGGAAATTGTTCATGATTATTTTGAAGATATTTGAGATGTTTCAAAAAGGTATCATGAACGTATAAATACAAAAAAAATCATAATTTCTCTTTACCTCTTCCAATTAATTATCATTCAAATTTTCAAAATTCACATTCAAGTTTTCATCTTTCATACAAGATTTTTCTGCATTCTTTCATATTGCCTAAACCAGAAAATCTTGAGCAATCTATTTCTTTAAGTCATTGTGAATAATTGTTATTGGAAGGGAAGATCAAGTACATCGATAAATCACTCAAAGTGATATTGTTCTACAATCTTACAAACTCAAAAGCTCTTGTTGTATCCATTTCTTATTTTTAGGATTGTTGAAAATAAGAAACATTATCATTGTATTATTGTTGTCCAGGATTGTTGGAAGCAATTGTGTGCATTGAAAAGGATTGTTCTTCTTGCACTTATTTTTTAAATCTTAAAGGTTTTAAGAGCCTTTGATCTCCCTATAGGTTAGATAATAAGCATCACCATTGGTGTGAATAGGTTGTACAATTATTCTAACTATATTGAAATCTCTTACATGTTGTATGGGGGACTGGACGTACCTTTGGAGTGTGAAGGAAACCATGATAAATCTCTTGTCTCTTTATTTTTCTGCACTTTACATTTTTCATAAATACACTAAACCAGAAAAATAATCCTAACACCACTATAAAACCGATAAAATTTTAATCTACCTAATTCAACCCCGTCTTAGGTGTTATCTGAACTTACAATTGGCATCAGAGCAAGTTATAGGTAACTTGTTCCTAAAGATCCAGAATGGCTTCCGCAAATCAAAACCCGGATTTCAAAGACGGTGGTAGCAACAACAAGCCTCCGTTGTTTTGTGGTGAATATGTTGACTTTTGAAAATTCGCATAAAGGCTCATTTAGAAGTGCAAGGAGAAGAAATATGGGATGTTGTTGAAAATGGTCCATTTGCTCCAATATGTGTTGTCAATGGTGTTGGAACATCAAATCCTAAAGCATCAAGGAATGAATATGACGAGAAAAAAGTTCTCTATGACAAAAAAGGCAATCAATCTCCTCCAAGGTGCTCATAGTATGGATGAATCTTTCGAGTATCCACATGTACAACGACAAAGGAGATATGGGATACTTTAGTAGAAACTCATGAAGGAACCATTGAAGTTAAAAGATCAAGATTCAATACCTTAAGTCAAGAATACGAGTTATTCAAAATGAAGCCCGTAGAAACCATCTGAATTGCAAAAAAGATTCGTTCACTTGACAAATCATTTGAGAGTACTTGGTAAGACTATTACTACTGAAGAATTTAATCTTAAAGTGCTTAGATCTTTAACAAGGGAATGACAACCAAAAGTGACAGCGATATCCGAAAAGAAAAATTTGTCGAATTTGACTTCCGCAACATTATTTGGAAAACTTCAAGAATATGAGATGGAACTTTGAAGATTATAAAAACATAAGAACCTAGAGAATAAATCCAAAGGTATCGCATTGAAAGTAGATTTAAAAGAAAGTTAAGATAAAGATGCATCGGAGGAGGATGAAAACTTCTTGCTTCTTGTGAAAAGGTTAGGAGAATTCTTTGGCCATAAAAATAATTTTGTTAATGCTAACTTTGTCAAAAGGAAGAAATTCTCAAAGAACAAAGATAAAGAAGCCTCCACATCAACACAAGATTTCACATGTTATGAATGTGGCAAGCAAGGTCATAAAAAGTCGGATTGTCCAAAACTCTCCAAGAAAAATGGATTCAAAGGCAAAAAGGAGTTCAAAAATAAAAAGGCCCATGTTGCATGGGAAGATAATGAGATAAGCTCTTCATCCGATTCGGATAGTGACAAAAGTGCAAATCTAGCATTGATAGCTTCACACCATTTCGCTGATGAAGATGGTGAAGTTAGTTACGATAATTCTCTTTATGATAATGGTGCACAAGGTGCAATATATGAAATATTAAATAAATGTAAAATTCTATATAGAACTATATCATCTCAAAAGAAACAAATCTCATCTTTAGAAGAAAAAGTTGAGACAATGGAAAAAGATTTTAAAGATGAAAAACAAAAGATGATTACTGATCAAAAACTAAACTTTGTATGCAATAATTGTGAATCACTTTCTTTTCAAATTGTTCAATTAAAAATAATCCTAGAAATATATGGAAAAGGACAAGTTGGATTGGAAATTGTTCTTAGCAAACAAAGGTATCATAAAGATAAAAGTGGACTTGGTTTTTTAAAAACTTCTCAACCAAGTCCCAACAAAACTATCTTCGTTAAGACTAGTAACCAACCAATCCAAAAGAGAGTGAACAAGCCTAAAGTAGTTCATCATTATCGTAAAAAGAAAAGATTTTTTAAGAATAAATCTTATCCTCCTAGATATAGAAGTAATTTTGTACCTACTTGTTTTTATTTTTGTATTAAAGGCCATACACCTAATGCTTTCTATGTTAGAAACTTTAGTGTAGCATGTGGAAATTATGTGTGGGTAAGAAAAGGTACTAATTATGAAGGACCCAAATAAATTTGGGTACCTAACAAAACTTAATTTGTTTTGTAGGTTTTCTTGAAAACCAATTCAAACCTATGGTATCTTGATAGTGGTTGTTCCAAGCATATGACGGGAGACCTAAACCAATTTTCAAATCTAGTCTTAACGGCCAAGGGTTATGTCGCTTATGGAGATCATAATAAGAGACGGATTCTTGGAAAAGGAAAAGTTGGTGCACCACATTTCACATTCATTGAAGATGTTATTTATGTTGAAGGACTAAAGCACAATCTTCTTAGTATTATCCAACTTTGTGACAAAGGCTTCAAGACCAAGTTCACTAAAGATGAATGCTTGATTATTGATGAAGTCACCAGTGAGGTAAAACTCAAAAGTAAAAGAATTAAAAATATTTTTATGATTTCTTTAGATGATTTATCTTTGAAAGTAAAATGTCTTATGGTAAACAATAATGAATCATGGTTATGTCATCAAAGGGCAGCCCATATTCATATGGATCACTTAAATAAATTAACCAAATATGATCTTGTTATTGACCTACCAAAGATAAAGTTTGTCAAAGATAAATTATGTGACGCTTGTCAAAAAGGAAAATAAACCAAATCAACTTTCAAATCTAAGAATGTGGTGTCCACTATAATTGTTGCATATGGATTTATTTGGTCCATCGAGAACAAGAAGCTTCGGAGATAATGTATACGCTCTAGTTATTGTTGATGATTTTTCTAGATATTCTTGGACTTTATTTCTTGTGCATAAAAGTGATGCTTTCAAAGCTTTCAAGAAGTACGCAAAGCAATTCCAAAATTAAAAATCACTAAAGATTGTATCCATAAGAAGTGACCATGGTGGAGAATTCCAAAATGCATCATTTAAAGAATTTTGTGAAGAACATAATATCTCTCATAATTTTTCAGCACCAAGACATCCATAACAAAATAGAGTAGTTGAAAGAAAGAATATGTTTCTAGTGGAACTTGCAAGAACAATGCTTAGTGATGCAAATCTACCAAAATATTTTTGGGCAGATGCGGTTAGTACGACATGCTATGTTGGAAATCGAGTTATCATTAGACCTGTCTTGAAAAAGACTCCATATGAAGTCCTCAAAGGAAGAAAGCCAAACATTGCTCATTTTCATATCTTTGGATGCAAGTGCTTTATTCTCAACAATGACAAAGACAATCTCGATAAGTTTGACGCGAAATCCGACGAAGGTATATTTCTTGGTTATTCTTTTTCTAGTAAAGCTTATAGAATTTACAATAAGAGAACTTTAATTGTTGAAGAATCTACGCATATTTCCTTTGATGAAACTAACACCTCTAAGGAGGACATAATTGTTTGTGATGATGATGATAGTATAGATTTACCTTCGAAAGAAATTTCAAATGATCAAAACGTGAATCCACCGGAACATCAACAAGAAGTTTTACAATAAGATACAAACATCAATGATTTAACCAAAGAATGGAGAACTCATAGAGACCATCCTATTGATAAAGTCATTGGTGATATTAGTCAAGGAGTTACAACAAGATTAAATCTCAAAGATGCTTGTTTAAACATGGCGTTTGTTTCTCAAATTGAACCCTCCAAAGTTGATGAAGCCT
This sequence comes from Vicia sativa, assembly GCA_021764765.1. Lineage (NCBI taxonomy): Eukaryota > Viridiplantae > Streptophyta > Magnoliopsida > Fabales > Fabaceae > Vicia > Vicia sativa. The sequence continues at coordinate 275,138,652 of CM038793.1, forward strand.
TAGGAGACGATCAATGGATAATTTCTATGCAAGAAGAGTTAAATCAATTCGAGAGAAATAAAGTTTGGGAACTTGTTCCTAGGCCAAGTGGTAAACACATTATAGGTACCAGATGGGTGTTTAAAAACAAAATTGATGAGAATGGTATAATTGTTCGAAAGAAAGCAAGGTTGGTGGCCCAAGGTTATAATCTAGAAGAAGGAATCGACTTTGAAGAAACATTTTCTCTAGTTGCAAGGTTATAAGTTATTCGTCTTTTACTTGCATATGCTTGTTCATTAAATGTTTAGCTTTACCAAATGGATGTTAAAAGCAAATTCTTGAATGGATACATCAATGAAAAATTCTATGTCAAACAACCCCCGAGATTTGAAGATTACAAAAATCTTTCACATTTCTTTAAGTTGAGAAAAACTCTGTATTACTTAAAGCAAGCACCAAGAGCATGGTATGATAGACTTAGCAATTTTCTATGTGAAAAAGGCTTTGAAAAAGGTAAAGTTGATAAAACTTTGTTCATTAAGAAGATCAAAGGTAACACTTTATTTTTCAAGTCTATGTTGATGATATCATATTCGGTTCAACTAACAAAGAAATGTGTGATGAATTTTCATTGATGATGCAAGGAGAATTCGAGATGTCTATGATGGGTAAGATAAACTATTTCCTTGGACTTCAAATTAAGCAACTAAAAGATGAAATCTTCATCAACCAATCCAAGTATTGCAAAGAGTTATTGAAATTTTTTGATATGGATAGTTGCAAAGCAATGAATACTCCAATGGGCTCCGGTACATATGTTGATTAAGATGAATTTGATATTACAAAATATCGAGGTACGATTGGCTCTTTATTATATTTGACGGTAAGCCATCCTAGCATAATGTTTAGTGTTTGTCTTTATTCTCGCTTTCAAGCAAATCTAAAGGAATCTAATCTAATGGAGGTCAAGTGAATCATGAAGTATCTCAAAGGGACAATAAATGTCGGCTTATGGTATCCAAAAGGTAGTGTGTAAAATTTAATTGGTTATTTTGATGCGGGTTATGCAGGTTGTAAGAATGATAGAAAAAGCACAAGTGTTACTTCTCACATTCTTGGAAATGCATTAGTATCATGGGCTTATAAGAAACAAGCATGTGTTGCTCTTAGCACAGTCGAAGCGGAGTACATAGCAGCGGATAGTTGTTGTGCACAAATTATTTGGCTTAAAAAACAACTCCGTGACTACGGACTCGATCTCGGATGCATTCCTCTTCGATGCGACAACATAAGTGCAATCAATATAACAAAAAATTCGTTCATGCATTCATGAACCAAACACATTGATATTCAACATCATTTTCTTTGTGATCATGTACTTCAAGGAGATGTTGAAGTCACTTTTGTGGATACTCATAATTAACTCGAATATATTTTTACAAAACCACTTGCTCGTGAACCATTTTATAAAATTCTAAGAGAACTTGGGATTTTGGATGAAAGTGATACATAGATCATTCAGTTCATATAAGGTGCACATTTTATTATTTTCTTTACTTTATCTAGTGCATGTCTTCTTCTACTCCTTCTTATACATGTTTTCTATATGATTAAATGTGTTAAATTATTTTTGTATAATGTTTGCTATACTTAAGTGTCAATATATGTGTGTTAATAAATCACTACATGATGCTACAATAGGTTTTTAGGCATTTTTTGCTGGCTGCAATCAATTGCACAGTGTGAGTTTTTCAAAAATAATGTGTTTTAGGGTTGTGCAAATCGATTTCACCTGAACGTATCAACTTTTATATTTTGCTTTAATGGTGGTTATATTTTTGTCCTCTCTTTATTGTCCCCATTCCACCTTCTTCCTTGACCAATCACATCACTTTGACCACCTCTTTACTACCCACTCACACCTCTACACTTTCCAACTTTATCTCATAAATTTCCTTCCCCCAAAATCAATTACTTAACCTTACTTATTTTCAAAAACCAAATCATAAACTCTCCAAAAAAGTCACTTTCCTCGTCACATAAATCCTATTCCGAAAATATACCAACAAAACCCTAACTTTCTACAAAACTTACCTCAAAATCATGTCTTCAATATCAAAGAGAAAGGCCTCAGTTGCTGCCAAAGGAAAGGGACAAGCTTCCTCATCATCAACATCTTATTATCCTTTCATTGAAGATCAAGAAGCAATGTTCTCAAAGCACTTTCAAAGAAAAGTTGTGCAAACCCCTAAGTATGGTATGCTATCTACCTTTCCTACCGAATGTTTTTCCTTTCAAGAGGATTTAGTTTCTTATGGTTTAGGTCGTTTAATTTCATCATTTAGACCATATAATCCGGATCTTGTTAGGATGTTCTTTTGCAATTTACATTTGAAAAAGGGACAACTTATCACATATGTTAATGGCAAAAGGATTGTTTTGGATTCGGAAAGGCTAGGGAGAATTTTAGGAATTCCTAGTACCTGTAGCACCTTGTGCTACACCCCAAAAATTTAACTTCCACTTTTAAGATTAACTAGTTCAAGATACATCTCCATACTCAAAGATTGATCAAACAAGCCCTCTATTAGGCAATGAGCCTCCAAATTAGGGTTTTTCTTTTCTCAAAGTAAAAGTGGTTTCTAATGCCTCAAGTGAATTTCATGCTTCCTCATATGCCTCAAAATATCTCTATGACAAGTTTCAAGCCTCACAACACAAATTTGCTCAATCAATTGCTCAGATGGTTGAAAGTCAATTGTGGTCAACATACATTCAAACTTCTTCGTTTTGTCAACATCAAGATTTTGAACTCACATTCATCATTTGATCAAGGTTTGATCATGATTTATCAAGAAAACTCAAGATTTGATCAAAAGTCAAAAGTTGCTAAATTAGGGTTTCTTAAGGAGAAGTCAATAGAACTTTGACCAAGCATAACTTTCACAAACTTCATCAGATATTCCTCAACCAAATCTCATTTTTAGGTAAATTCCATTCTCTACAACTTTGTCTCTTACAAGTTTTTTCCAAAAAATGTTTCATTTGAGGTATATTGGCCAAGACATTATAGGTCCTTTCAAAAGTCAACAAAAAGGCATATTTTCTCAAAGAAGTGTACATGAACATGGAAGCTTCAATGAAGATGAAACCAAATAAAGTTTTTATAGGACATGTTAAGCTTTCTAAAATGTCCAAGATCATCCTAAAATGATAAGAATTAAGCAAGATATGTTGGGTGCAAGTTTGGCAATTTTAAAAAAGTGCATGAAGCAAATTTTGAGCAATCTTGAAATTATTCTAAATGGGCTTAAATTTGTATGTTTGGAACATATTTCAAACATTTTCCAAGACCTCTAAGCCCATCCACACGCCATATTACTATTTATTTTATTTATTTTTGATTTAATCCATTTAAATTCAAATTTAATTAAAATAAAATACAAGGAAGATGTGCAAGGCATGTGGGCTTGAGATTTAAGTGTCTTGAGGACCAAGCAAGCCCAAGATAGTTGGCAAAAACGCACAAGGAGTGATTTGCATGAGATTTGGCCAAATTCAAAAGTTTTTCATTTGATTTTTCAATCAAATATTCTTACATTCAAGGCAAGATATTTCTTCATATTTGTTGACCTAGTTTTCTCCTCTATATATACTACAAAGCCTGATGCCAAGAGACATGGTTTGGTGCTCAAGAAACCCTACACGAAATTCTCAAAAAATACAAAGTTTAGGGCAAATTCAAAACCAATTCTCTATCCATTTTCAATTGATTCCAAGCATCCATTCATTATCCTGAGGTATCCATAAGTCGATTCAGGCACTTACACGATCCCAAAGCATCCCAGAATCGTCTCACTCAAGTTGACTGGTTGGTAAGGTTTTCTTGAAATTAATTTTTATTCTCTATGCATTATTAGCATGTTTAATGTGCTTGTTTGTGTTCATGACATCCATTAGAACAGGTTTAATGTTTTACATGTGAGCTTTAGGGCTTAAATTGATCGATGCCATTGTTAGGGCACTAAGCTTGTGATGCTTCAAATCTCATGATACAGTGATTTTCAGACCAAACCAACACCACCAATCAATTCACACCCCTCAAATTAGGGGGATAGGGTCATTTTTTCCCCTTTATTTTGGTTATTTTGAAGGTTTGCTATGGAGGATGTTCGGAGAAGACGAACAGAGTTAGCTCCGGCGTCTCTGACTTCGTATTGACCGACGATGGGAGGCGTGGCTTACTTTAATTGGTTTGTTTGAATATCCTAGGTCCCACGCGCGTTTGGTTTGGAAAATATGATTTCTGGGAATTAGATTCATATATATATATATATATATATATATATATATATATATATATATATATATATATATATAATTGAAAATAAATACATGGATGTATCACCACCCTAGTGGTTAATCATGCGCGCGTTAGTCCTTTCCATCTCCAAGGCACAGGTTCGATCCCTGCCTTTTGGCATTTTTTCCCTTATTTTTTTATTTCTACAGGGTAACACATACATATTTCTGGAGGCGAGATTTTTACACCACATGCATGTGGTTCTGTGGCCAATTTTTAAACTTGTGACCCCAAGGTCACGAGTTCAACACTTAGGATGGCCAAACCATTTTTTTGCACTAATTTCCCTATATTTTTGTGTTTTCTTTTTAATTTTCTTTTCTATTTTAATTTTTTCACAAATAGTTTTAATACTTTTAAGAACCCTAAAAATATTTTCTTTTCAGATTTAGGTTAGAAAAATGTTTATTTAAATTTTGACATAAAAACATATTTTATTTAATTGAAAATTATTTTTATAACTAATTGATAATTAAATTAGAATTTTATTTTCCTAATTAAAATCAACCATAAAAATACAAAAAATATTTTCTTTTAATACTTCGGGTTTAGATTTTTTTCACATTTATTAAAATAATTTTTCTCTTTATTTATTTATGACTTTTATTTTAAATATTACAAATCGATGTATAGGTGGCACGTATATTTTTGTAATAGCGTGGATTTACTTTCCTCACACCTTTTTCTTATTATGTAACTGCTCATGGGATGTAATAGTCTAGGTTTAAATTTTGTTTTTACCTTTTCGCGTCTTATTATGTAACTGCCCCAAAGTCATGTAATAACGTGGGAACCTTTACTTTACGCACATTTATTTTCTGTATAAATATTTTAAATGTTTAGATGTATGCTAATAGGATTTTATGGCAAGAACTAAAAATAATATAGCATAACCCTAATCTCAAGATAAATATTTGAATTGAATCATTATTGCACACTTGCACCCTTAGAGTATCCTCTTCTTGTTGCCTTTCGACTAACATGGTCATGTCCCTCAAACGTAGGGATATCTTAGCAAAGTTGCCTACGAATAGCATCTTTATAGTCCCTTAGGTATAAAGATCATAGACCCTCTATGATGTTTCCTACGAATATATGATCTTGTCCCTCGGTTGTTACCTACAAAAAATGATGATAGTCTCTTCAAACTGCTAAGTTATCCTTACAATGTTGCCTTCAATGACCATACGACGACCCTACGTTTGTCCCTTCACATCCAATGGATGGGGCTACCTACCAACTAATGGTATGGATAGCACCATACCTAAAGTAGAAGGAAAATAACAAGAACGACCTTTGAGTGGGTAGATTACTCTTAATTGCTTGCTCAAAACAAATACTTTTCACACCACATATTTCCAAACAAATATTTTCAAAAACACTTCATACGCATTCTTGAGGACTGGTACAAGAATCATTTTATGATGTTAAATAAAAATATCTTCAAACAAATCACACACACACACAAAGAAAATTTAAAAAGTGAGCTAAGCAATTAAGAGCCCATAGATAATTACGGATGGAAAAGATGCTAACACCTTCCCTTTTCATAACTCACCCCCGAACTTAGAATCGATAAAAGGTCTTTCATGTTCTTTTCACCTTTCCTTATTGGATAAAAGAAAAGACAGTGGCAACTCTTACTAACCGTAACATTTGTGATACAACACAAAACAACTAAGTCAGTTCTCCCACCATGTTACACCTTGTATAATGGTGATGATGATGCTTGGAAAAACGATAAGAAAAGAACTTTTTATTATAGCATTGGTAGGATATCTGAAGAAGAATTTCGTGCAAAATGGGTGTGTGCTCTAGGCGGTATTGAACCGATTAGAGATTCTTGGTCGGCTGGAATTTTTCACATTGATGATAGGTGTTTTCACTACTTTATGGTTTATGTTATGTTTCCTAGAGCGGGTAACCATTGCACCGTAACAGATCTAGAAATGCAATTGTTATATGCTAGGAAAATGATATTGATGTTAATTAGGCTAGGATGATATTGTCTCACATGTTGAAGTTTAATGAGAAGTCTAAATTCTTGCCTTATGCTTGGTTCATTACTCGTATTTTGGAGAATTTCGATGTTGACTTTGAAGGATATGAATCTTATTCCATGGATGCCACTATCAACAAGATTACAATTAAAAATGTGGATGCTAGAATGAGAGTGCTCTATAATCCAAAAACTAAAACCATTGCTTATATTGGTGAGGATGTAGTTGGTAATAAAGGAAATGATGAGGATGTTGAAGGTGATGAAGATAGTCCTCCACAACAAGCTCCAAATTCTCATGGGCCGAGTAATCAAGAGTTGATGGATTATATGACTCAACAATTTGCAACTCTCAACACCAACATCAACAATCAATGGTCTTCTATACATGAGTCCACAACAAATCGGATCAACATCTTCCAAACCAATGTGAACAACCAATTCTCATACCTTTACTCATATATTTGCATTCCTCCATATGATCCAAATAACCCGGCTATACCTCCTACAAGATGCCAACCATGCCAAGATCCAAATTTCTACAACAACCCAAATTCCATCAACGACATGGACCAAACTTGAATTATGCTCTCTTATCATGTCTTTGTATCTTTTAATTTGTTGTTTTATTTCAATTATGTTATGTTTCTATTTTTGTACTTTGAATTTCTTTGGTTGTGTAAGGTACTATGTACCAAAACTATGTTGTGTGCTTTCTAAACTTATGTTATATTATGTTTAACTTTGAATTATGTTATGTTATGTTTAACCTTTATGGTATATGTTTTATGCATTTTAAAGTTATATGCCATCTCTTTCACCAATCTTTCCCTTCTTTTTGATAATATCAAAGGGGGAGAAAGGTGTTTGTATGCTTGTGTATTTCCTTGTCTTAAACTTTAAGGCACAACATCTTCTCCAATACTTTTAACTTCACACATTGAGGGGGAGTCCTACGTCTTAGGGGGAGAATTAATCCGGAAATTACAAAGCATTCAAGAAGAGTGTTTGTCATCATCAAAAAGGGATAGAATGTAAAAATCAAGCCTCTCAATTTCAATGAAGATCTTATGTTTTGATGAAGACAAACCTTTATGGCAATAAGGCAAAGATATTATCCAAAGCAAACTGCTTCTCAAGCTAAAGCATCATGTTCAAGACTTTAATTCAAGGCTATTGCTTAACTTTTAGAAGCTATAATAACAATGCTATACAATTACTTAAGTCTTAGATGCTCAAAGATTTAAAAATGTTTGCATAACATACTCTTGTGATTATACAATTTTTCAAAGCAAAAAATGGAGTTTTTCTAATGTGTAATCGATTTGCACTTATGTGTAATCGATTGCTTACTGAGTGTTTCACATAAATTTCAAGTTTTTAAAGTTTCAGACTTTGGGTGCAATCGATTAGCATTTGGAAGCAATTGATTGCATGATGAACGTTTTCAAATATATTTTCAAATTTTAAGTCATTTTAACTAAGTGCAATCGATTTGCATATTAGTGCAATCGATTGCTCACTAAAGAAATTTCAAAAATATGGCTGTTGGAAGGCATTGCAATCGATTTGCATATATGTGCAATTGATTGCACACTGCACAAATTTAAAAAATCAGAATTGTTTCATGCACCATTTCATGCACCCTTTCACAACAACTTTGTCTCTAATTTTGACAATTGTTCATGATTATTTTGAAGAGACTTATGATATTTCAAAAAGGTGTCATGAACATATAAATACAAAAAATTTCAGAATTTCTCTTTACCTCTTCCAATTAATTATCATTCAAATTTTCAAAATTCACATTCAAGTGTTCATCTTTCATACAAGATTTTTCTGCATTCTTTCATATTTCCTAAACCAGATAATCTTGAGCAATCTATTTCTTTAAGTCATTGTGAATTATTGTTATTGGAAGGGAAGATCAAGTACATGGATAAATCACTGAAAGTGATATTGTTCTACAATCTTACAAACTCAAAATCTCTTGTTGTATTCATTTATAATTTTCAGGATTGTTGAAAATAAAAACATTATCATTGTATTATTGTTGTCCAGGATTGTTGGAAGCAATTGTGCGCATTGAAGAGGATTGATCTTCTTGCACTTAGTGTTTAGATCTTAAAGGTTTTAAGAGCCTTTGATCTCCCTGTAGGTTAGATAATAAGCATCACCATTGGTGTGAATAGGATGTACAATTATTCTAACTATAGTGAAATCTCTTACATGTTGTAGGGGGACTGAACGTACCTTCGGAGTGTGGAGGGACCAGGATAAATCTCTTGTGTCTCTTTATTTTTCTGCACTTTACATTTTTCATAAATACACTAAACCAGAAAATAATTCTAACACCATTATAAAACCGATAAAATTTTAACCTACCTAATTCACCCACCCTTCTTAGGTGTACTCTGAACTTACACTTCAAGCTCCTAAATATGATCCAAAATAGTGTTCATACCAATATAAACTTAAAAGATCTATTCTACTTCATTAATCTATCATTCTATCAAGGTTTTTCACAGTTTAAAATCATAAATTCCTCAATTTCCAAAAATCCATATTTTCCATATCGTGATTTGTGGAAAAAAAATCACGAGCCACCATCTCAAAAGCCATTTCAAATAGCTTTTCTAAAAAAAATTAAAAGCTAGAAAGAAAAAAAGACTACAATCTTAAAGATAAAATTGAGTTATCAACCATAACATTTTTTAAAATGTGGGCTGAAAAATAAGAGTTAAAATTTTTTATTTTAGTGTTATCAAACATTAAAAAATTTCTTATAAATGTTTGTTTACACATAATTTTATAACATTAAAAAAAAATTAACATCAAATCATTCAGGCCTATAATATTCCAAATGTCTCTTTAGTTGACCATTGAAAATATCACCCAAATTAAGATCATGAAAGTTATTCAACCTTACTATTATGTATTAGTTCCATTCCCATCCATACTCCAAACAATTCATTCATTCAAACTCGTCTGACGGAATTAATATATAATAAACTATATGATGCAAAATTCAACTTCTAGAATATTTTTTGTTTGACTTACAATATTTTAATTCCACGTTCCGTACATTAAAGGGAAAGGATAAATATTGATATTATAATATTTGAAAGAAAGGTGATGGCCAACAACATTGGACTGGATGTGTTTATATAATGATTTGTATGTGACATCAAAATTCATATAGAAGTAACAAATACACACTACGTTAAATAAGGAATTAGACAACGTTTTTCTGATATGGATAGCGCTTTAAAACGCTGTTAAAACCACCGTTTTTAAAAGTATAGACAACGCTTAGGTTACTGTAAGAGCGCTGTTATAGATACCCTTTAGGCAGCGCTTTTTTCTGGAATGCGCTGCTATAGATACCATCTTTAGCAGCGCTTTACTTTATACAACGCTTTTTTATTACCCCTATAGCAGCGCATTTTTATTGCCCCTTATAGCAACACTTTTTTCATCCACTTTAGACAGCGCTTCTCATTAAAAGCATTGTCTATTCCCTCCCTTTAGCAGCGCTTTCCCCACGAAATTTTTTAATATAATTTTTTTTTTCATTTAAAACAACACGATGCCTATTATAAAGTTAGCATATATGCACCAGATTTAATTTCACCATTTTTGTACCAGGTTTTTACCATAATTTGCACCAAAATTTCATAAACTTGAATAAAATTTGTAGCTTCAATATAAAATTTGAAACAACAACAACATCAATATACATCTTCAATCCATATTTTCACAATATTTCATAAACTTGAAACAATAACAACATTAATATATACAACAATGAAACAACATTAACAATGAATTACAAAATAGCTCTATCTTCTACATCGATCTGCACCTATATAACCTGAAACAAAATCAAAAAATCGAAATTCATACAAGTTAATTACTAAATAACAACAACAAAAACAACAACATTGCAACACAACTATAATGACATATATTATATTCTCAAAACTCAAAGTTATACCTTATAATAAAATTCTCAACTCTATAACAAATTGACACCAATCCTCCATAAGTTCATCCAATTGATCTCTTGAGTAATAAGCACACTTGAATTCATCAAAGCACTACATAATTATATAATATAGTATGATTTACTTAAAATACTAAGTCATTTTATGAGAAATATTAAAATAATTTCTAAGTTAGAAATTCATACCGTGGATGGAATCTTTAATCGATCCAAAAGAAGAGTTTATTTCATAAACCTCAACATAAAATAACCGCAATCTACACCATTGCGCTGACGAAGACACTACACATGGGAAGAAAATACGAATATACATCAAGATATACAACTTAACTTGTTTTATCAAGTATCATCACTATATAATCAAAATTGTGAAAATATACCTCCACTTTGATCCACGAAATGTTGTTGACTCTACTCTTTGGTACTTGAATATCTCTTTGTGCTCGAAAACTTTGTAGAATGCTATAATAAAATATAAACGAATATTTAGAACTGTCTCACATAAATAATAAATATACACATGAACACTTTAGAACAATCTCACTTACGTATCAATCATCTTCTTCATATCTGGGTATGTTGTCCAATCATTGTCCAATGAATCCATATAATATACAATTTCTCTCACAAGATTAATCGCAACCAATAACCAGTGTCCACTATAATATTAAACAAAGTTTAGATGGAAACTTTCTACACAACGTCAAAAAACGAAAAAAAATTATAATAGAAGAAATTTATAATGAAAATCTTAGTTGTGGTCAGTATTATATGGTAAAAAGAACAACTTTTATGTATCTTTGTTGGCCATAAGTAAACGGAGTACAAACACTATTACTTCATCTAATTTTGAGTTGATTGACCCTGCGTGGACAAAGTTGGGATTTATGAAAGCGAATCTGGATTTCAATCTACACGGGCGAATCAACTTGTCATACATAAACCTTAAATAAAAACATCATTAACATTAATTATTCATTGAAATGAGTAAATAAATTCTTCAATTAATTAAACCAAGTTGATCGGAGTATACCTGTTGTATGTATTGATAACAACGACGCCTAATGTCAAATGTCCAAAAACTTGTTCCAAATCCTCCTTACCAATTGTTGTCATGCCTTTAGAACCATAAATGTCTGCATTCATGGGTATAAGACTAGTACCACCTTGCAAAATAGTTGTGAAGCTTACATATATCTGAAAGTACGACCTATACTGTGAAGTAGTTTTATTTTTAGTCGCGGTCTTCTTAGCAACACTCTTTATTTTTGTGGGAATGTTAATTACAGGCTCCTTACCCCTACTGACTTGTTCAATCTCTTTAGCAGGAATAATCTAAATAACATAAAATTATTTTCATCAGGTATAAGTTGACAAATTCACATTATATATGCATAAATATCATATAATTGTGTTGTACCTGTTTTTTTGATGCCATTGACTCGGTTGGCCGCGTAATCCCCTTTTCTTTTGGTTTGGGTTTTGTAGGAGTCTAACATTACCATGCAAAAAAAAATGTAAGTAAAATGATTGTAAAAAATTTGAATACTCAAAGGTTCATAATGGTTTTAAGTATACCTCATCATCTATGCAAACGAGTCTTGACAGCCATGCAACATACGCTCTTATTGCCTCTCCCACCAATGTTGCATCCGAAAATAACGCACCCTACTCTAAAGCAATATGAATTGATACTTTCAAGTATCCATAAGGGAGCGGTTTATGATGAAGTACTTCTCCCAGAGTGTTATGCACTTTTCCCTTGCCAACCATGCAATAAGTCGGTGTCTCTAAAAAGAGCTAACAAGGTGAAATGCCCTAAAACCAATAATAAATATGACATTGTTAATGTGTATATATGTCAGTGTTCAAATGATGGTATAGAAGGCAAGCAAAAAGTAAAGTATTTATTTTTACCGGGTGATATATATTGGTTAGATTTTATCGTATTGTGTCCACAGAGATTGATTATTAATTCGTCGTTAGACAATTCCATCGTTAATGAGTTTGGGATGAAATTGTTGTAAAGAAAATACAAAAAGTAAATGAACAAAAACTATAAAGGATAGACAGCTTGTCCAGAACGAATGCACATTACCCGTCACAGACTTAAATCTACCGTCCATGTAATACTCAACCTACGATACTCGTCCGTGTCATCACATACCTCTCATAATCTAACTCATTGCTAACCCAAATTGAGAATTCAACCTCATTACCTCGATAGCCATGGCTGGCCTACCTCAATAACACAGAACTCAACCGCGTCACTTGTAACGACTATCTCTAGCTCGAAAAAACCAACACAGAGGCATTAAGATCAGATACTCTAAGTAAATATCAGCTCTAAACCCATTTCTAACATTCATAAACTAACATATAATCATCATAGGTAAGAACCTAAGCAATCTATGTCTAACAAAGCTCAAATCCCTAACACAAGGTAAAAACCTAAGACCATCACCAACACAGATTCGTAAAGCAGACTTTATACAATGTCAAGGGCGACAAATATACATGAGTTATGAGTAGAAATACATACAAACCCAACAAATAGAGAAATACAAAGAGAAATACAAAGAGAAGAGAAGAGATAAACCACTCATTTACATCGATTTGTAAATGCCTATCGAAGAGCAATCCACCTCCAATCATCCATAAGCAAGACCCTAATGTTGTTTTCTAAGCTAACCTATCAAAAATAAAGGTTGATGGAAATAGGGATCAAAATCCACCCCAAAACTTAACCTAAAAATAAAGAAAAATAAAGTTATAAAACAAATCTCAAACGACCGCGCTCAGCGGCCTCCACTGATATTTACACTTAAACCGACTTAAACGCCACTCAGCGACGAGGGTCCGCTCAGCAGTCTCTAAAACTAAATTTCTTTCTGCCGCAATAGTGCCAAAACAAGGAGCGCGCTGCAAACCCCGCTCAGCGGCCTCACTACGCTCAGCGACCTCTCTTGAGCAAAACTGGTCTTTTGTTCATCAAAAATGCATCTTTGGAGCCGTGTCTTAGACACTTTATTCCTCGATGCTCCAACACATACAAATACCTACAAAAATACATTAAAACTAATCCAACGGTACATTATATACACAAAACACAATAAAACGTATTTACAACAAAAAATGGAGTTATTCAACATTTATTAACAAACAAGAACGAATAAGTGCCACAAAACATATATACAAAATAACTACACTTTGGCACGTATCAACTCTCCTGAACTTGACACATTGTTTGTCCTCAAACAAAGTCAAATAACTCAAAGAAACAAAGAATAATAATCACATAATCACGAATCAACAACTTTTTAAAACGGAAAACAAATGTATGGTTCAAACGAAATAGTACGCGACAATACATACTTACCACCATACTACAACAATAACATATAAATGAAACAAATCCGAAGTACAAAAATCATGCAAAACATTTTAAAACAAAACAAGCTCAATCATGAATCACACCTAGCAAAAATTCATCGGTAGATGAAGAACACACAAAGGTGAGGGATAAAAAACACTCCTCCACAATCTTGCAAATAATAGACTAAATTATGCATTCATCCAAAAACGTATTGAAAATACAAATGCAAGAATCATAAGGGCTTTTCAAGGTTGCAATGTGGCTTGGTTAACAAACAAGTGATATGTCCTAAAGCTAATCGAAACAAAAACTTGCCTAAATCTAAGGGAGTGATCAACTCACAAAGTTCCAAACAATATAATTCCAATCAAACTTCTTCTTCATCATAAATGTCAAACCAAAACACCTAACTTATTAACACAACATTATTCATACTCTTTTTGTTTTTCTTTTTCTAAACTTTTTTTTCTCTTTTTTTCTTTCTTTTTCTAATCTTTCTTTTTTTCTCATATTTTTTTTCTTCTTTTTCTCAACCTTATACCAACCACAATATAAGTACATAAACATTCCTCTCCCCAACATTAATTCAACCAACATCATTATGTGAATACTCTGTACTTTCTAAGGCAAGGTAAAAAATCATACAACAACGTATAGTTGAGGGTTCAAGAAACAAATAAATCAACATCCATACAAAAAAGGTGAGTTCAACACTCATAGACAAGCATCAAGTTCAAATAAACATGGATATTGATAAAAGTTCAAAGGGTTAAACAAAGGTTCACACACTCACAAGGTGAATTGAATATTTGGCCAAGGTAGTTGTGCTCAAAAGAAAACAAAAATACCTTGATCATTTTCATGCATTCATAAAATCAACCAAAAACAAAAGATTAAGCATAATAAAATCTATTTAAAACAAGAATTGTGGCCTCCAGCATATGTGAACAATGGAAAGCTTCCTCACATTTATGGTTAAAAAGGGAACTAAAGTGATTCAATTCATGAGCAAGTAATGCAAAAAGAATGAATGGCATGGTAATTATACAAATGATAAATTTCCTAAACATGTTATGCTATAGAAAGCAATAAACGAGTATCTGACGTGTACCAACTTTGAAACTATCATTACCATACATCCGCGAGTTGAAACGATCAAACTCGAAAAATCACAAAATGCAACCTCAAGCTACCAGACCAAAATTCGAGTCCGAACAATAACAAAAGAGTTAGAAAAACAAAATTTACAACATTTACATCCAACAAAACTCCTCAAGCTACACACGGCGAGCTTGCGGATAACACAGTTTGATAAAACAAAACGAATACAAATAAAATACGAAAACATGGTGAAAATGAATTAACAAGTTGAAAAGTGAAGATTTAAAATTAAGAACAAGTCCTATTTCAACTTGTTAAAACACAAGTCAGCACACACATAAACAAACATGAACAAACATGCTTGTTTTACGTAGTTAGTTGGACGCATTTATTGTGCGAGCTAGTAACCTCCTCTTGTCATGCCATAGTATTTACATACCGTGCAAAACTAAAGAAAGTGTCCTAACAACCACACAACAAACGTTACAAAAATGAGACAATTCACAACAATACGTGAAAACAAAGAAAATCACAAATATGCACAAGTATGGAATGTCTATACAACATATACATTAATTACAAAACTCAAAAACAACAGAGTTATGGCAATACCTAAATAATAAAACCAATCCCCGACAACGACGCCATTTTGTTGCGATGCATGGATAGTAGGCGAACAAAATGTAAAGTATTATTTTTATCGGGTGATATATACCGGTTAGGTTATATCGTATCATGTCCACATAGATTGGTTATTGATTCGTCGTTCCACAATTCTATCATTAATGAGTTTGGGATTACATGGTTGTAAATAAAAGACAAAAAGTAAATGAACAAAAACTATAAAGGATAGACAGTTTGTCCAGAATGAATGCACATTACCCGTCACAGAGTTAAGTCTACCGTCCATTTCATACTCAGCCTACGATACTCCTCAGTGTCATCACATACCTCTCACAACCCAAGCTATTTCTAACCCAAATTGAGAATTCAACTGCATCACCTCGATAGCCATGTCTGGCCTACCTCAACAACACATAAGTCAACCGCGTCACTCGTAACGACTATCTCTAGCTTGAAACAACCAACACAAAGGCATTAAGATCATATACTCTAAGTAAATGTCAGCTCTAAACCCATTTCTAGCATTCAGAAACTAATAGATAATCATCCTAGGTAATAATCTAAGCAATCTATGTCTAGCAAAGCTCAAATCCCTAACATAGAGTAAAAACCTAAGACAATCACCAACACAGATTCGTAAAGCAAGCTTTATACAACGCCAAGGGCGAAAAATATACATGAGTTATGAGTAGAAATACATACATACCCAACAAATAGAGAAATACATAGAGAAGAGAAGAGATAAACCACTCATTTACATCAATTTGTCAACGTCTATCGAAGAGCAATCCACCTCCAATCATCCATAAGCAAATCCTAATGTTGTTTTCTAAGCTAAACTATCAAAAATAAAGGTTGATGGAAATGGGGATCAAAATCCACCCCAAAACCATAACCTAAAAATTAAGAAAATTAAAGTTATAAAACAAAACTCAGACGACCGCTAACCAGGCAACCTCATCGATATTTACCGTAAAGCGGCTTAAGCGCGCTCGGACCTCTAAAACTAAATTTCTTTCTGCCGCAATAGTTCCAAAACAAGAAACACGCTGCAAACCCCGCTCAGCGGCCTCACCGCGTTCAACGGTTTCTCCTGAGCAAAAATGATCTTTTATTCATCAAAACTGCGTCTTTGGAGCCGTGTCTTTGACACTTTATTCCTCGATGCTCCAACACGCACAAATACCTACAAAAATAGATTAAAATTAATCAAACGGTACATTTTATTCACAAAACACAATAAAACGTATTTACAACAAAAAAATGGGGTTATTCAACAATTATTAACAAACAAGAACAAATAAGTGCCACAAAATATATATACAAAATAACTACATTTTGGCACTTATCAGTTAGTTAGATAAATTATACTAATTTAATTTCATAATAATATATATAATCACCTCGGGCATACTCGGTTGAACAGCACATATGACACTAGTTATGTCACTAGTATCTTTAACACTTGAAGCTTCCCTTTCTGATTGATGTCTTGCTTTATCCTTCCTCAATTCAAGAACTTCAGCTTCTAATGCATCCAACCTTGCCTGCAGTTCTTTATTGCTAGCAGCTTTTGTCTTTGGATTGTTCTTTTTCAAGGATGTTGGAGTAACCCCATGTTCCTTACCCCTCACCCGACCAGAATACCCACGAACATCTAATGCTCGACTAAGTATGCTCCTGCAATCATCTGGTGGAGATATAGACTGAGACAGAATCTCCTGAAATTCATATGAATATTGAAAAAGCATGAATATTATATGTTAATAAAATTTTGATTTAATTAAAGAATTAGTGTTATACTTACGCATTTCTCAAAAATTTGTTGTACATCTTCTTTAACAACTCCATCCTTACCCACACAGGCAGCCTTCCACAAAACATGTTCCGGAAGAGATGTTTCAGAACTACTCTCCTTTTTTCGCCACACATTAAAACAAAAATTAAGATCAGTTATAACTCTTGATGAACAAGTATATCATTGCAACTTATAGATACTTTTAATTTTTTATTCTAAGCATCTCAAACACTCTTTTTTGTATGGATACGTGGGAGATGATGCTCTTTGGCGATTTACGTCACTTACACTGAAATTTTGGGGTTTTTCGTTTGGCTTTAAAAGCTTCCCATTCTTTAAGTGAAATCACATCTGCATAAGACTTACCATAAGACTTTCCATTCGTTTGGCGATTTACCATAGTACTTTCGCTGGAGATAATTTTTTCTTATATCGATATAAACCGCACTTATGGCACTCATTCAATGATGCATATTCGTTTCGAAACAAAATGCAATCATTTAGACATGCATGTATCTTATCATAGCTCATGCCAATAGAGCACAACATTTTTTTGGCCTCATAGGTTCGATTAGGAAGAACATTATCCTCAGGAAGCATATCTCTCAAAAATAGCTAATAACTCTGTGAAACTTTTATCCGACCATTCATTGCGCGACTTTAAGTTGTACAACTTTAATACTGCAGACAGTCTTGTGAATTTGGTGCAATCTTTATACAACGGTTTCTCCGCATCGCTTACCAACCTCTCAAACATTTTGGGACAATCCTGAAGATCTTCTTCAAGTGCTTCTGCAATCTCTTCGACTCGATCACAATCATATGTATTCGTGACATTATCGTATGAAGCATAGGTCACATTACTTTTCACCCCCGGTTCAACATTCTCGCTGCTTTTCTCACCATGAAATATCCAAGACGTATAACTTTGATCAATTCCACGCATCAGTAAATGCGATTTCAATCCATCTGCGTCAACCCGACACACATAACAACAACCCAAGCAAGGACATCTCATTCTAATGGGGTCTTCAGCGTGTTCAACAACAAACTTAACGAACTCTATTACTACATTCTTGTACTCTTTTGACAATCGATCGGCACACATCCATTTTTTATCCATGGTTTTACTATTAAGTAAGCTAAACAAAAACACTAATTAGGGCACAAAACGGTATAATGTGTTTTTGTCAAAACGCAAAGTATACACGAAATGAATCCGGAGCAAGCAAACACAAGTATATTCATGCAATTTCAGACAAATTCATCATAATACCAGTAATTTGAGGAATAAATTTACCTCGAATTTACCGAACAACAACGTTGAGAAGTTGAAACGAGAAGGTCGAACTCACAGAACCACAATGAATGCGTTGTACATATAAAACAACATCCAAGATAAATCATAACATATAAAACAACATCCGGGATAAGTCATAACATATAAAACAGCATCCGGATAACCATTTATCTTACATGAGAGATCTTAATAATTTCGACTAAAAAAACTTTAAAAAAATAAAAACCAAAACAAAATGTAACGATTCCGAATGCCAACAAGCTTCTAAGAACTTCATTCTAAAAGCTAGAAGGAAAAAAACTGCAATCTAAAAGATAAAATTGAGTTATCAAACATAACATTTTTTTAATGTGGACCGAAAAGTTAAGAGTTAAAAAATTTTATTTTAGTGTCATCAAACACTCTAAAATAATATTTTAAAAATAACTATTAAAATTAAACATTTTATTAAAAATTTCCTATAAATTATGTTTGCACAGAATTTTATCATTAAAAAAAAATTAACATCAAATCAATCAGGCCTACGATATTAATATATCTCTTTAGTTGACCATTGAAAATATCACCCCAATTAAGATCATGAAAGTTATTCAACCTTACTATTATATGTATTAGTTCCATTCCCATCCATATTCCAAACAATTCATTCATTCAAACTCGTCTGACGAAATTAATATATAATAAACTATATGATGCAAAATTCAACTTCTAGAATATTTTTTATTTGACTTACAATTCTTTAATTCCACGTTCCATACATTAAATTGTTTATGTCGGAAGAAAGGTGGTGGCCAACAACATTGGACTGGAAGTGTCTATATAATGATTTGTATGTGAGCATCAAAATTCATAAAACAGAACTAACAAATACATTGATAAAACATTCAGGAAAGTAAGAAAAGTGTGAGAATGGCAGCAGAAGGAAAAGGAAGAGTTTGTGTAACAGGAGGAACAGGTTTTCTTGGTTCATGGATCATCAAGAGTCTCCTTGAAAATGGTTACAGTGTTAATACCACTGTTAGAGCTGATCCAGAGAAAAAGAGAGATCTTAGCTTTCTCACAAATCTTCCAGGAGCATCTGAAAAACTTAAATTTTTCATTGCTGATCTTGCCGAACCAGAAAGTTTCAACGAAGCAATTGAAGGCTGCGTTGGAATATTCCACACCGCCGCTTCCGTTGATTTTGAAGAGAAAGAACCAGAAGAAATTGTGACAAAAAGAAGCATTGATGGAGCATTAGGAATTCTTAAAGCCTGCAAAAACTCTAAGACTATCAAGAGAGTGGTTTACACTTCAAGTGCTTCTGCTGTTTATTGTCAAGACACAGAGAAAGCAAAGGATGTAATGGACGAAAGTTATTGGAGCGATATAGACATTCTTAGAAACCATAAGCCATTTGGTTGGGCTTATTCAGTTTCAAAGACACAAGCGGAGAAAGCTGTTCTCAGTATGGACAACAAAATGGGTTGGATATTGTGACTATTATACCAACTATTATTGTTGGAGCCTTCATTTGCCCTAAGCTTCCTACCTCTGTTTATGGTGTCCTACCTTACTTATTTGGTAATACTGACCACAGTCCAATATCTCGTTTTCATATCGTGCATGTTGATGATGTTGCAAGAGCACATATTTTCTTGCTTGAACATCCTAATCCAAATGGGAGATACAATTGTTCACCATTCGTTGCAACTGTCGAGGAAGTCGTTGACATTGTTTCTTCAAAGCATCCTGAATTTCAAATTCCAAAGTCCAAGTGAGTTTTTTCTTCTATATTCTAAATTAATGTGAACTTTCTTCAATTGTTACTTAATATTATTATTCAATTTTTTTCTATAGATTGCTTGAGGGACCTAAAGGTCTTGAGCTTCCACATTTAACATCAAAGAAACTCACTGATGCTGGATTTGAGTTCAAACATAGTCTCGAAGAAACGTTGGAGGACGCGATTCAAAGTTGCAAGGAAAAGGGTTTATTTTGAATCATGAATTTAGCATGATCAACCTTAAATAATAAATAAGATGTCAATAGACATGCCTTAATATTTGAGTATTTTTTAGTATTTCGGGAGTCCTTGGGCCAAAGTTTGGCTATTAATTGCTTTCTTTGGTCTCTTGTTTTCTGTTATGTTTTCTGTTTTTGATTTTGACACTTATTGTACTGCTTTGAATATGTGTTTGTTTTGTAAGGGTGGAATATAATATATATTAGTAACAAGCATCAGTTGATGAGTACCTATATGATAATACTTATTCAAATATGTGATATTACTACGGTGCTATAAGATCAATAAAAAGTCAAAGATATAGTTTAATCAATGAGAAAATGATTTAACTTAAAATATCTACATTTCCATTTCCCCAAAAACTCAAAAATATTGCATACTAACAGAGACTTTTTGTTCACATTAAGCATAAAGAAGATAATTTTTTTAGTAAGACTTTTCCATTGATATAAATAAAAGAAGGGGACGTGATTAATAAAAGATGTACTAAAAAAACAAACTGTATATATAAAAGAAAAGAGAAAAATTTAGTTCGTAATCTCACATCTATATCCGTACTCCTATATTTTTATAAAAATGTCAATTTTATTCTTAGTGGAATTTAACCAACAAAAGTCTGAAGTGTTTTGAAATTTAAAATAAAAAACGTTTTTAGAAGAGTTTTTGAAAGTGTTCCGATTTAAAAAATGAATTTTCTGCAAACCGAAATACATTATGATAGCCTTCTGAAACGCTTTTTTATATACCAGAACAGTTTCAAATAGTGCTCCCATTTGATCTTAAATAGAAACCAAAACACTTATTTGAAGTGATCCGGAACGCGTTTTTAAATTTCATTTTTTTCACATTTTAGGTATAGAAATTCCGGTTCTATGCCAAAAAAACGAGTCCTCTGTAGATATCATTGATGTATTTTCTACAACACAAACATTCGCTACACGAGAAGAGGTTAAATGCAAATTGATTTTTTCTCTCATCCTTGAGGTCCAAGCAACTCATAAAAGCTGGCAATTTCGAAATTGGTTTTGATTTGGCAAGGAATTGATGAAAATTGATCAAAAAATATATGATTTGATTTTGTACAAAATCAAATAATCTTTCCATTGATTGATGATTATTTGTTCCTCAAATCAGCTCAATTTTCATCCATTATAAATATACAATGCATATCACACAAGAAAGAACAGAAAAATTGCCTCAAGAACCCTAACCTAAACTCAAAAAAACCGTGCACTACAAGTCACTAGCAGCCTTGGTTCTAGCTTGTTTCAATCGATTTTGAGCATCCAAACACATTCCTTGACATCCCTTGAAGCATTCCAGACCCTTGCATCATCCAAAAACATCAAGAATCACGAAATCCGATTTTGGTTTGTTCATATATTTTTCAAAATCGATTTCTATTATTCATGCATTTTTAACACTTTTTGATTGTTTGTTCATGATCAGCATCAAGTTTGCAAGCCATCTGGGTAGCCCAATCGTATTTTAATGACCTGGAACGAAAACCACCATTGTTAGGGTTTTCGGGCTTGAGTTAGGGTTTCTCTAATTAGGGAAAATTGAACCAAACCAAGCGTACCAGGATGATCAGTGGATGAAAACGAGTCGATCCATGTACTCACAATTCATTTATATTACTTGTACGAGATTTTGATTTTTGCAGGGGCCTTAGCGTCGAACAAAGACCGACGCTAAATGTTTAAAAATTCAAAACGAAGAAGATGATGGTTTGGCGCGTGATCTGGGCAATCAGAGAGCGACACCGTTTAAAAGCCATTCGTTCCGTTTTCCTAACACGTGTACAAGCCAACTCGGTTGGTAAAGGCAGCGTGCATGTCACCCAGGGAACCTGAGTTTGAATCCCAGCCATGGCAATGTGATTTTTTACAAGTTTGCATATTTTTCTATTTTCATATTTTCTTTTAATATTTTCATACTATTTATTTTATCTTCTAATATTTTTATCATGCATTTAAAAAACACCAAAAATATTTATTTTTTGCATAATCATCAGAAAAATGCTTATTTAATTTTTAAAATTAAAAATATTATTTTTGCATGCATATTTAATTTAATTGCTAATTAATTGTTTAAATGACTTTTAATTGTTTTTAAATTGTCTAATTAACTCCAAAAATTCCCAAAAAATTATTTTATCATATTAATGTCATTATTAGCATAAAAACGTTTTCTCATTCAAAAATACTTATTTTTACTAACATTTTCTTCTTATATAATTTTCTCGTATTTTCCGATTTTTCATCTGTTCACAGGTTATACCGTTTTGGACAATTTTTATTGCTTTTCTTTTCCAATTATGTAATTGCCTATGGGATGTAATAGTTTAATTAGGACTTTTATTTTCCGCACTTTCAATTATGTATCTGCCCCAAAGCCATGTAATAGCGTAGGACATTTATCTTTCCGCACTTTACTTTCCGCAATTTAATTTCCGCACCCTATAAACTGTTAGTAATTAGGCGTGTATGGCAAGATAAAATTGGACATAGATCACTCATAACTCCAAGACAAAAATATTTGAATTGACACACTCTTTTCACATGCACCCCTTAGGGTAATTCTCTCTTGTTGCCTTACAATTCAAATGGTCAAGTCCCGAGCGTAGAGGTATTCTAGCACCGTTGCCTTCAAAACAAATCATCATAGTCCCTTGATACAAAGATCATAAGACCCACGATGTCGCCTCCGAATACATGATCTTGACCCTCGATTGTCGCCTCGAAAATGATGATAGTCCCGAATGTGCTAGGATACTTCCTACAAGTTTCCTTCTATGACCATACGATGTCCCTTGAATGTCCGCTTACATCCAACGAATAGGGTTACCTACCAACTAATGGTATGGATACCACTATTCTAAAGGAACGTAAAATAACAACGACCAAATTCGAGTAGGTAATAAGACTTTTAGTTGCTTGCTCAAACAAAATACTTTTGCACCTCACACTTTTGTCAAAGTTCAAACTCTTTTCAAAAACGAAACATTTCCAAACATTTTGTATACATTCCTACATGAATCATTACAAAGTCAAAGCGAAATGCCTTTTTAAAACATTTTTGTCAAACACACAGAAAGCACAATTTTAAAATGATCTAAGAGCAACTAAGAGCCCGTAGATAACTACGGATGGAAAGGGGTGCTAATACCTTCCCTTTTCATAACCTTCTCCCTTACTCAGAATCTAACGAAGGTCTTTTCCTGTTCTTTTCACCTTCCCTTAATTGGATAAAATAAAAGTCGGTGGTGACTCTTGCTATCCGCACATTTGCGATACAAAAATCTCAAAGTCAGTTCACCGTATTACACGTGTTAAGGTTTTCTAAATAATGATATTATTAAGGATTTCACCTAGGACTAGGGTAATCCTATGATAACCAGAATAGTTCTTGGTAATTGCATGCCTAACCTCTCTACTAATTTAAATGGAAATTGAAATTAGGAAAGAAGGTTAAAGGTTTTTTTCACTAAGGAATTAGGATAAAATAATATTCAGAATCGTCAATTGAGGTTGATGAACTTGTTGAATAAATCAAAGAGTGAAGGTAATTACATGACATACACTCACCCTAGCATACTTTAATCAAATTAAAAGTTAATTTTTATCTTATGCAAATTTACTTTCTTCAAGGATTTATTCCCACCAATCTTAAAACTATTGTTTTTTTGTTCAATTGAATAAATCATCTAACTCAATATTTCCTACGCCGTCCTCGAGATTGATACTTGGGGTAAATCTCATTATTACTACATCGGTAAAAATAGTACACTTGTTATTTTTCTGATCAAGTTTTTGGCATCGTTGCCGGGGATTGCAAAAATACAGAGTCGATTATAGTTCAATTGAAATTTTATTGCTCTGCAATAAAAATTTTATTTTTCTGTTTATTTTATTATTATCACTAATAAATTGTCTAATCTTTGTATGCGAGGAAAGCCCTCAGCTGAATTTATTTTTGATGCAGAAATTGAAAGAACTTTTCACGAAAGGCAAAGACAAGCTCAATTAGCCAGACTGACTTCTGACGAAGAACATTTAGTTCATACAAAGTCAGAGTCATAAGAGGAAGAGATCATGGCTGAAGATCCACCCGAAAGACTTCTTGGGGATTATGATGGGGCAAATGCACCGGGTGGCAGGTTGACAATTGTAAACCATCCGGTGAATGTGCCCAATTTTCAACTGCATCCTAGCACAATCAATCAGCTTGAGAGAAGGTCTTTCACCGGAAAGGTCATGAAGATGCCAACAAACACTTGCAGAGATTTTTGTCTATGATCACCACGTTGAAGATTGACGGGCATACGGATGAAGCAAAGAAACTAAGAATGTTTTTGCTTACCCTGTCTGAAGATGCTGAGGAGTGGTTTTATTCACTACCTGCTGGTAGTATTTCTACTTGGGAAAAGATGGAGAAATTTTTTCTTGATGAGTACTTCCTTATACATTTATATTTGCAAAAGATATGAAATTGTGAATTTTAAGGAGAAAGAAGGAGAGTCACTTGGTGATTCCTATAAGAGATTAAAGAGATTGTTGATAGCTTGTCCCACTCACAACATGGACCAAACTGAACAAATGAAGATTTTGTGAGTGGCCTCAAAATGAAGGCAAAGCAACTTATTGACACAATTGGTGGCTCATCCAATTTACAACAACCATGGTATTAAGAAGATCATTGAAGCCATTCTGCAAATGAGCATTTGAAATGTATGAGGTTACAAGTAAACCATAGGGAGTGATTGATTTGAATTTGGAAGTAAGCAGACAACTCAAAATCGAAGAGGTGATTCTTTGCATAAGTGGAGAAAAAGCTCAAAGCAATGAACATGTGACATTTGTAGTGGGCTACACATGACACAATGTCTTGCAACTCAAAACAAATTTAGGAGATAAAATTCTTGAAGCGAATAATCCTTATTTCAACACCTATAATCACGGTGGAAGAATCATCCAATTTTTCTTGGAAAGATCAGCAGCAACAAACTCCTCAAAAGGAAAAATGGGAGGTAGCTATTGAAAAGATGGCTGCCCACACTTCCCAATTCTAAGAAGAAACAAGAAGCAATCAAAGAAACACCACAGCTGCAATTAAAAATCTGGAGGTTCAATTGGGGCAGATTGCACAACAAGTAACTCTACAAGTTCAAGGCAATCAGAAGAGTCATGAGAATGTGAATGTTGTCACAACAAGGAGAAGTGAAAAGGTTTCCAAAGAAAGATAAGAAGAGGTAAAATTTGATGATAATATTATAGAAGTGGATTTATAAGTGAGAAAGAACAAGAAAAATCAGGAAGAAGTGGTTCTACCTGTGAAGCCAGCAGAAGAAAATATTAAACATGAGATTAGGCTACCATATCCCTCTTGAGCGGCAAAGAAGGACACAAAGGATAAGGAATTCGATAAATTTGTCAAATTGTTCAAAAAGTTGGAGATTAACATACCTTTCTTTGAAGCAATTGAGAAAATGTCTTTGTACCAAAAATTCATGAAGGAGGTTCTATCAAAAAGAGGCGAACAATCGATGAGCAATTGCGTTGATGAGAAGTTGTGTGAAATCGCCCCTCGAGAAAAATGCATATCAAGCGAAGGATCGGATCGGTGGCAATACCATGCACCATAAAAGATTGAACTTTCAAAAGGGTTCTAATTGATTACGGCTCTAGTGTGAGTTTAATGCCATTATCAATCTTCAAGAAGCTTGGTATTGAAAAGATAAGCGGAGTGGAACAAAATTAAAATTTCTTGATCACACCATCAAGAAGTCATATGGGATAGTAGATGTGTTGGTAGAGATTGAAATTTTTCTTTTATAGTGGATTTCAAATCATGGACATACTTGAAGATGAAGAGACCACGATCATTCTTGGTCGACCTTATTTGTTGACTAGCAGTTGCAATTTCGATATCGAAACAGGTCATCTGACCTTAAAATATTTTGATGAGAAGATAACCATGAAGGTGTTTGAAGTCAAGAAACAAGGTGCAGGTGAAAAGAATAAATTTTTAGTTTGTATGGTCAAAGTAGAAGGAGAAAATATGAGCAACAAATTATGGAAGAAAAATTACCCCATAAGTGGATGAACCGTCGAGCCAGTGGCGTTAAGAAGCGCTTGTGGGAGGCAACTCATGTTTTCATAACCGTTTTCTTTTAGTTTTGTTTGTAGGTAATAAAGGGATACTTTCTTGCAAGCTAGGAGGCGAGTTGGTGTTGCGTTACCCTCTGTGAGTCACTTCTCTCGAGTTTGGTCTGAAACATTGAGGCCAATGTTTAGTTAAAGTTTGGGGGAGGTTTTATTGATTTGTTTTTTTATTTTTACTTTTTAAGTTGATGTTAAGTGTTGTGTAAGTCCAAAAGGAAAAATTCTCCCAAAATTTTTTATTTTTACTAATCTTGTCTGAAAATTTTGGTATTGATTTGCTCAAGAGCTTGTGTTTCTGAAAGACCGGGAATAGTATATAGAAACAAAGGGATGATTTTTTGAAGGGAGGAAGTTGAATCCTGAAAAGTACTCCTTGAGTAGTTTGTCCACACAGTCTGGCATACTTGATTCGCATGCAGGTAAGATTGGTTGTGAAATAAATAAAGATGGCACAAAATGATGAAAAGGCGGTAAAAGGAAACTGGCTCGGTATGTTGGGTAGCCCTCACCAGGTTATTTAGCCCAAAGGGAGTTAATCCCCAAACGTCGTCCAAAAGAACAATATATAACTGCAAAGTTTGAAAATTTCATCGGTATTTAAAATTAGAAAATGTTGCTCGTTTGGTGTTGAATTAAGAATTTTTAATTAGTATCTTGAATGTGATGATCATCTTAATTCTTATTGCCTTAATTTAATTGTACGAATGAAAAAGGAGGAAAGTTGGGATAAGACTTAAGTGGTACAAAGCAAAGTTGGAGAGGTATCTGAAGAGGAAGCTCCAGGTTAAAAGGTTCTTACCGAAAACTCTTCGTGTCATGTGAAGGCCGGACAAACTACCTTTTGAGAAATGTGAACTGAAGTCTCACGTATGAGTACCGGATGCTTTGGTTCCCATGAATTCTTATGTTTCTCGCTTGCGGACAAGCAACAGTTTAAGTTTGGGGGAGTTTGATCGGTGGTTTTTACACAGATATTTAGCATTGAATTCTGTTATCGTTTCTTTTATTTGTTTAGTGTTACATGTAATTTTACCATATTTTATGCTTTGGTTGTGTGTTTGAGTGTTTTCAGGGTCAGAAGAATAAAACAGGACAAGTCGGGGCAAAATAAGTGCAAAAATCAAAATATTTGAGGCTACAGAGGTCCTGACACGGCCACCCGTGTCAGAAATGGCGCACAAAGGCAGTTTGGGGGAAGAAATAGAGGCTAACACGGGAGCCCGTGTCAGCTGACACAGCCGTGTCAGGAAGCTTGCACAAAAATACGTTTAAATAGAGTCTGACACGGGTGCCCGTGTCAGCCAGGACGCTGAGAATTATAATTGTTGCTGTTTACAGTGTTTTGGGTCATTAAGGGTGGTTTGGACATTTGGTATTACTTGGAAATGACCTAACACTATATAAACCTTATTTTGAGAAGGATACGAGGACTTCTTGCCACCAGAGAGAATAATTCACGATAGAAGAGCAGAGATTCAGGTTGTGGGAGCAGAGAACTCTTGATGCGAGAGCAATTGAAGATCGAAGACCCAATCTATTGTAATGTCTTTATCTAATACTTTGATTATGCTACTTTTGAATTCTATGAGAGCTAAAGCCCCTATGCTAGGGGTGTCCCTAATTTTTATGTTAGAATCTGATCTCCTTGTTTTAGTCAACATTTTAGTTCGTTATACATTAATTTGATTATTTAGATTAGTTCATAGTTTGACCCTTTAGGACCATAGGATTTCACTATTTTAACACAGTAGAGCCGGACGGTTGTGTTAAGGTTTTCTAAATAATGATATTATTAAGGATTTCACCTACGACTAGGGTAATCCTATGATAACCAGAATAGTTCTTGGTAATTGGAAGCTTAACATCTCTACTAATTTAAATGGAAATTGAAATTAGAAAAGAAGGTTAAAGGTTTTTTTTCACTAAGCAATTAGGATAAAATAATATTGAGAATCGATGGTGAGGTTGATGAACTTGTTGAATAAATCAAAGAGTGAAGGTAATTACATGACAAATTATACACTCACCCTAGCATACTTTAATCAAACAAAAACTCAATTTACTTTCTGCAAATTTTTATCTTATGCAAATTTACTTTCTGCAAGGATTTATTCCCACCAATCTTAAAACTATTGTTTTTTTTTGTTCAATTGAATAAATCATCTAACTCGATATTTCCGCAACCCTCGAGATTGATACTTGGGGTAAATCCCATTATTATTACATCCGTAAAAATAGTACACTTGCTATTTTTCCGATCACTTGCGATATCCAAGTATCACATGAAACACGTTGTTGATTTTAAGGTATCAGTTTCTGACACGACGAGATATCAAATCCGTTGTAAGCGTAGTGGTTGCAAATTTCGTCTGGTGGCATATTAGAGGAAAAGATCCATGTTATGGGAGATAGGAATCATGGAGCCCCCATACAGTTGTTCAACTCCTATCTTTAATCAAGATCATCGATAACTAAGCTCTCGTTTGATGAGTGAACGATTAATGCCTCTTGTTGAAAAAGATCTCTCTATCAAGGTGATTGCATGTGTTAATGAAAATTTTTATATATTCAAATACACTCTCTCTTATATGAAAGCATGGATGGCAAGGTATAAGGAAATCAAACAAGTTTATGTAAATTGGGAAAAGTCTTTTAATGATCTTCCAAATTACTTGTTAGCACTTCAAGCTTTTGTTCAGTGCAGTGTTAGAAATGCAAACAGTTCGGTGTATATAGATGATGGAATTGTTGTTATTGGGAAACAAATATTCCACACACTATTTTGGGCATTTCAACCATGCATACGAGGTTTTGCATATTGCAAACCTATCGTAGATTGATGGTACCTAGTTATATGGTAAATACAAGGGTACACTACTAATAGCGGTAGAACAAGATGGAAACAATAATATTTTCCCAATTGTCTTTGCCATTGTGGAAGGTGAGGCGACAGATGGTTGGGGTTCTTTCTAAAGAAATTGAGAATGCATGTATCTCCTCAACTGATATATGTTTGATTCAGACATCTATCGAAAGCGTATACAACGATCCTGAAAATGGTTGGCATATTCCTCTATTTGTCCATGTTTATTGTATTAGACATATCGCACAAAATTTTGTTAAGGAAATCAAGGACCGAAACCTTCGGAAAACAATGATCAACATTGGTAAGTCTCTTTTATACACTTTTTATGTATCATTTATAGTACACCATAATATTAACACATTTTTTTCTTAAACCATATAGGGTATGCGTTAAACCAACCAACATTTAGGTATTATTGTCAAAAGATTGGCATGGCTAACCTCGATGCTTTGAGGTGGATATACAATATTCCATATGAAAAATTGACAAGGGAATTTGATGAGGGTCGTCGTTGAGGGCACATGACAACGAACCTTGTTGAGTCACTGGATTTTGTATTAAAAGGAACTTGTAATCTTCCCATCACAACAATGGTACAAGAAACATACTATAGGATGGGAACACTCTTTGCTGAAAGGGGCGCAAAGTGGAGTGCAGTTTTGAATTATGGCCAAACATTTACAGAGCAAAGCGTGAAGGTGATGAAACAAGAAACATCAAAATCCTCCACGCATCGGGTAAGCATTTTTTACTATTGGCTGACATTTACAAGGTGACTAACCTATTTGGGGTTTATGTAACGCCCGATTATTTAATTAATTATTTAATTAAATTATTTCCTAATTAATTGTTGATAAGTCGTATGTGAGTTACATTGTGTTGATTAATTAGTTGATTTTGTTGATTGGTTTGTCAAGGTTTATACCAAAAGTGTATTTCTGGTATTAATTTTACTATAAATTGGAACGAACCTCAAAAAAGGAATTGTATGTGTGGAGGTGCGATCGAAATATATTTTTGATTTTAAAAATTTGTGTGGTGCGCTAGAAAAGCATGACGTGGAATAAGAAATTTCCTTAGCGATTAAACGATTTTCACACTTTGTAGTGAATATTGGGTTTGGATCATTTAACTAGGCCCATTTTGATATTTTAAAATTTTACAAAAATAGAAAAACTATTAAGTAAGAATTTTTTTAATATCTCATTTATGCTTTATTTATTTTATTACAAATAAGATTGAATAATATGAACTAAAATTATTTTTAAAAAAGTTGAAATTTTAAACTACCTTAAAAATTTTGGTAAAATTTAAAGAAAAATTGTTATTATTTAAAAATATATATTTAAATCTATTAAACTTTTTTCAAAAAAAAACATTTAAATATATAAAACATTTTAGCAAATTAAATCTAATTAAAAATATCATAAAATAATTATAAAAAATAATAATAATCCATGAGTTTGGCTTTGTGCCGAATATTTATGCTTTTT
Organism: Vicia sativa; assembly: GCA_021764765.1. Taxonomy (NCBI): domain Eukaryota; kingdom Viridiplantae; phylum Streptophyta; class Magnoliopsida; order Fabales; family Fabaceae; genus Vicia; species Vicia sativa. The sequence continues at coordinate 275,169,732 of CM038793.1, forward strand.
AATACTTCTAATACTCCTTTAACCATTTACTTTTGTCTTGGTTTGATAAATTTTCTATTTATTCAAAATATAAATTTATTTGCAAAATCCACGAAACATTTCCTACAAAATTACATGGATTTTGTAATGTGATTTTAAAAATCTGCAGTATTCTTGCGATTTTTGCAAAAATTATTTAGTAGGAAAATTTATTTGGTAAAGTCGCATGAAAATTTGCAGGTATACCCGTAGATTATTTTTCGCAAAAAATTATGCACGTAAATTGTGTATTTTTAGAAGTGGTAGTTTTAATCAAATGTTGCAAATGTGAGGATAGTAACACTTTGTCAGATGATGTGCCATCAATTCCTTTTCTAATATGCTCCATATGATCCGCCCAATCAACCTTTTCAAAATGCCTCATCCTTGATAAATGTAGTTTGCTACACAACATCCTTTGTGATGAATGATTTATCCTGCAAAAGTATCCAGTTTGACACCAATTGATTAAGGAAAGCAATATCCTTTTTCCAACTTCATCAACAACAATTATAGAATCGACACTAGTCATATTTTTCTTGAGCTTGAGAGCACGGCGAAGTTCAGTGGTTCATCATCACCTTGATTTCATTAACATAATTGTACCTTGCGGTAGAGTTATAGCTTGCAATAAGTGAGCAAGTAGATCGGTGCAAATAGGAGAATCAAACTCGATGCGGGCAAACATCCATATCCCGAACACTCTATGAGGCTCGTGGTTGTCAAATTTGAGAGCTTTAGCGGGTTTGAAAGGAATGGGTTTGAGGTTTTGAAAAGAGCTTGACATTTTACTCGAACCTTTTTCTAGGATGGATTTCTCTTTGGCCGATTTTCTTCTACATATTTACACGGTGAGTTGTGGTTGCGAGTTAGAACCTTATGTTTAGGATCATCGACAATTTTTGTAACACCTACTTTCCCCATTAATTAATTTATAAATAAAATGATATTAAATAGTTTGGGAATAATTAGAGTACACACAAGTAGGATGTCACATCCCATAAAATCTTATGCGTATCTATTCAATTCATATCTTTAATTCTCATAAAATAAATTAAGCAAAGAATATTCAAATTGATTCACTTCAATATCAATAAGGCTTTAACAACAATAACTTCCAAAAAAATATTGATTCATCATAGGTTTGGAAATAAGATACGTAAAGGAGTATTAATCACATCAATCACACCAAGCAGACAATTATAATGCATATATAATGCCAGAACAATATTCATCACACATAATTCACGTTTAGTCATACATATATGCAATGTAACTCAATTGGCCTACAACATGCATGGGTACTAACACAATCTATCTGATTCTTTCTTTGAACTGATTCCGTTGAAATGGATAAGTCGCATCGTTCCTCTAAACTATAACGATCTCCAACACGACTTCCACATGGAGTCGGATGTAACTTGGCACCCATCATGGATTCCCACCTAGGCTGATCTCCACATGACTCGACATAAAAATGCATGACATACACTATGCATAATGCAATTAATCATTAATGATCACATGTGATTCATATACTCACCATAATTACCTCTAGAATTACCAACCTTGCCCAAGAGTGTCCACATAACAACAATCTCATCAACATAGGCAACGAACACACGTCACATTATTGGCCTCTCTATGTCTATTTGTGTCATAATACTCTTATGGATCATAAGGAATTGCATTACACGCGAAATCGGGGAAAAATTGCGAAAACTAGAAAATTTTCACATAGGACTGCTCATACACATACGACCCTGCTCCAAACGTGTATTTCCTTGTTGCCTCGCCCTAACCCCTGTGTATGTTATGTGTAGGGCTAAAATGTCCAAGCATCATACATGTAATGTCTCCTACCTTACGCGTATGACCAGAGGGTATTGTCTCACTATCTTACGCGTATCTTGCTACCTCTTATGCATATCGGCATGTGAGTGGGATGGCCTTAGGGACATGGCGCTTATGGTACGTGTAATGCCCCTGGGAAGTCCCATCATACGCGTATTGCCTCCCTCCAAATGTGTATGGCAGTCTGCAACCTCAGAAATTTTGTTTTCGCATTAGTATAATTTTTCACCCATTGGAGTACATTCAAGCTCCTAAGTATGACCCAAAATAGTACCCATACCAATATAATCTTAAAATATCTATTCTACTTCATTAATCTATCACTCTATCAAGGTTTTTCACAATTTAAAATCATAAAATCCTCAATTCACAAAAACCCATATTTTTCAGATCTAATTTGTGGTAAAACCCAACAATATTATTTTAACTTTTTCATTAATGTGAGTTGAAAAATTAAAAGTTAAAAAAATTATATTTTAGTGTTACCATACAATTACAAACTCTAAAATAACTATTGAAATTAAAGTTTTTATTAAAAATTCTTATAAATTTTGTTTACACAGAATTAGATATTATTATAAATTTTAATAATATCATGTGTGATGAAATTATTGTCTGATAATTAGTCGGAGGAAGTATGGAAGTATAACCAAACAAATTGCGAAGAAAGCAGCGCATGGCGGGAAGAAGGCGGTATCGAGCGGCACACCCGTGTAAAGGGTGTGTCGAGCGACACACACATCATGGAGGAGGCATGTCGAGCGGAATGCATATGACTAAGGCAAGTAGTGTCGATCGACACCTGCTGTCTGGGAATATCTTTTCTTTTCTTTTCCTTAAACCTTATGTTTCCTTTATGTTTTACCGTTAAGTTTATGGTAATTAATAATTATTAGGTGACATAATTAATTGGTTACTAGTAGTAGATATTAGGTGATTAATTGCCATGAAGAAGTTAATAGTAGTAGGTGTATATATATATATATATAGTAGCGAGTATTGGCAGTAACATTAGCATAACGGAAAATTATCTAAGTGACAGAAAAATAAAGGAATTCAATAACAGGAACATTCAATGGAAAAATAAACAGTCGAGTTAATTGATTTAGTGGTGAATCTAGGAATAATTAAATAGCGGTAGTGTGTACATAATTTGTTTTTTGGTATAGGATTGTTAAGGTTAGTTGTTGATAATTATTATTGTTGTTGTCGTACTGATTTTATTGATAAATTGCGAAGTTGCAGGTTGTGATGAAATTAGTTGTGTTTTCTTGTGTTGAATTGATGAACCAAGTTGTAGGCCTCGTGCCAACGTTGAATGATGTTGTTGAATTGTTATTATGTTGTAGGCTTTTAGCCAGTGTTGATTATGATGAAGTTGTTGTTGAATTAATGATTTAGTTGTTGTTGTTGTGTTGCATCATGTTGTCACATACATTGCATAAACATGTTGGCCTGGATTGGAAAATATATTACGTTGGGAGCTTTGCTCTGTTTATGATGCCCTTGATTTGCAACCATGTTGATGTTGAAGGCTTATGCCTTGTTGATGCCTCTGATAATTAGCAGATTAATAAGTTTGGAGTTTTGCTCCGGTTTTTACGTTGGGAGTTCTGCTCCATTGGTACCACAAGCATGTGCATTTTGATAAGTTGTTGCATCTCATGTTGCATCTTGAATGGTTATGATTACTACATATTTTTGTGGAATTGTTTGTTGTGGAATAATTTGCGAGCGGTGATTTACATTATCGATTCGACATATATTATTTATCATATGACTTATTATATTGTTAGATATCTCACCCTTACGTTGTGGTGTTGCCTCTATGTGAGTAACGTGCAAGTAATCCAGTGAAGGTTGTCTACCTTCATTAGTTCGAGTCGATATTGTCGCTTTGATCGTAGCACTCGGGAGGGGGATAAATGCATATTTTATTCTTGTTGGTTTTATCATATTGTTGGAATTTTTAAGTTGTTTTATTGGAGAAAGATGATACGATTTGTTTGAAAGTTGAAAACTGTTATCTTGAAGTTGTTTTGAATTGGCCATGATGCCATGGTGTTTTTAGTTGAATTATGAATCATTGCATAGTATTAAAAGAGATTTATTTTAAAGACTAAACAAGTTATCGATTCACCCAAATCTAGGTGTTATGTATCCGAACTATATGTGATTGATTGTTGTTGTTTCTGTTGAATGTGTGATATCCCATTATTTGTTGGAGAATTTTTGTAACTCGATTTTGTATAATTTGTTAGTTAGAAATGGGGTTATTCTGATTTACAATACAAGTTTTCAGTTCTACCATTAGATGTATATTTGCCCACTTATGAGGGAGATCGATTTTCCATAACCCAATCATGAGGCGAGAATAAGAAAGGTCGCCTGTAAGCACCGTATTACAATGAAATGGACAAATTTGATAAATTGGAGAGGAAATATGCATTGTGTTGTCTTCTGGGTCACAACCGAATGCGATGCCCCAATGTAGGAACTAGTAACAATTAGTTTTTTTTCAAGCTTCAAAGTTGTATTATATAATGACATCAAGAAATTAGTTGTTCACTACAACAAAAATAAGTTTTGACAGCGCATCTACGAAAGTGCTTTTAAGAGAAAGCGCTTTCGTAGGATTTAAAAAAAATTCGCTCAAAAAAAGCGCTTTCATAGGTTCCCTTAAGAAAGCGCTTTTCAGAAAGCGCTTTCATAGGTATTTGAAATATCTAACCTACGAAAGCGCTTTTGAAAAGCACTCTTATAGGTGGCCTTATGAAAGCGCTTTTAAAAAGCGCTTTAATATGTGGACTTACGAAAGCGCTTTCTAAAGCGCTCTTATATGGGGACCTACGAAAGCGCTTTTTACCTCAGAAGCGCTCTCATATATGGGTCTTAGAAAGCGCTTTTAAAAGCGCTTTAGTAGGTTGTTTTATAATTAAATTAAATATCCCTAAATATGAAATTTGCCCTCATTTGTTCATTTCTTCTTTGTCTTCTCTCAGTCTGTTCCTGTTCCTGTTACCGTTCGTTTCTCTCATTCCTGCCGCCGTTCCTGTTCCTATTCGTTTGTTTGTCGCCGTTACTGTTCGTCTTCCTTGCATTCCGTTCCTGTTCCTGTTCGTGTTCGTCCCATTGTTGCGTTTCCAGAATCCCATTGCTGCGTTCGTTCACTGCTGCTTCGTCTTCCATCGTCGCCGTCGTTCTTCCCTCTTCTTCAGTCGTCGCCGCCGTTCACTACGTTCCTGTCCATCTTGGTAAGTTTCTTCTTCTTCCATTATCTGTTCCGTTATTTGACCGTTTAGTTATGCATGTTCCTGTTCCTATTAGTTATACATGTTCCTGTTCCGATTTCTTCTTCCATTCTCTGAGTATTTCTAGGGATAGATAATGTTGTTAGTATATGTTTGGATTCTTGTTGGAAAACACCAACATTATGATACAGGAAGAAACTTACGCGCATTTTACTTGTTGTGCTACAGTATGTTTAATATTGGATACTCGTTGGATTGTTTGTAGTTGATGACACTCCAAAGATGTTATGTGGCATGTCTTGATTCCATAAGCCATAGTAATTAATTCCACTATTCTCCTGAAAATTTGCTCTATTGTTAAAACTTTCAAAAAACAATGGTGGTGTTCTTGCTGCCAAATGTTGATCAGTAATATCTTCACCATAGAACGTTGGAATCATATACCGATTTTCAAACGCACCCGTGTCATTCATTATATATTCTTGATCGTTGTCCTCGACTTTATTCTCATCATCCATGTGTTCTTGGTTGTAATCTTCATTCCAAATTTCTGCATGTTTACCCAATTTGGCTAACTTTTGAAGATGATACACAATGGTTCTATAACTTCTTAAAGATGATAATTATAGAAACTGAAAATATGAGTTAAATTTTAAGTACTTTCTTGACTTTGGCCCTACACCCTTCACAGTTCATATTAGTTTTACCTTCAACTTTTTTAAGTACTTTCTTGACTTTGGCCTACACCCTTCACAGTTCATATGTACTTTGAGAACCTAAGTTTGTACCTTAAGTATTAACAAATACATCTCGGAAAAATATAAATACATTTAGCTATTAAAAGTGAAATGAATAAATGAAAAAAGAAGGTTAGAAAATGCAAGGACCTCAATATTCAATAACTCATGTTCATTTGTTGACATTTTGGCAATGCTTGCTCGAAGGTGTTTTAAAGGACAAATGGTCGTGTCTTGGGTTGGTAAACGATTTTTGGTGAGTTATAAGTTTTATTTTCTATGAATTTGCAGCGTTTCCGGCCTAGTTCGACGACTCATTCTCCGCGTTCTTAGAGTTGAAACATCCGAGGTAACTTTCTTCCTCAAATTCTTGGTATATATTGTGATGAATTTGTCTTAAATTGTCTTTCGTATGTTGCGTTTTCTTGATATGGATTCATTCCGTGTATACTTTGCGTTTTGTGAAGCAGATATCTATTTTGTGCACTAATTAGTTGATATGGATAAGACATGGATGTATTCCAATCGATTGTCGAAAGACTACGAGAATGGTGTTTCGAGTTTGTTAAGTTTCTTTGCGCATGCCAAAGACCCAGTCGAATGACATGTCCTGTTGTATTCTTTATGGGAACCGGGTTGACGCATTCAATTGGCATCGCATTTAATTCGGTATGGAATTGATAGGAGTTATACATGTTGGAATATGCATGGTGAGAAAAGTAAGGAATGTTGAATCGGGGATAAGAGGACCTATGTTTCAAATGATGATTGCAGATACATACGATTATGATCGAGTCGAAGAAATTGAGCGCTTGAAGAAGATCTTAACGATTGTCCCAAAATGTTCGAGAGGTTGGTAGCGATGCAGAGAAACCGTTGTATAATGGTTGTACAAAATTCACAAGATTGTCTCGGTGTTAAAGTTGTACAACTTAAAAGCCACAATGGATGGTCGGATAAAAGTTTCACAAAGTTATTAGCCCTTATGAAAGATATGCTACCGGAGGATACTTTTTCTTCCCAATCGAGCGTATGAGGCCAAAAATATGTTGTACTCTATTGGCATGAGCTATGATAAGATACATGCGTGTCCAAAGATTGTGTTTTGTTTGAAACAGTATGCATCGTTAAATGAGTGTCCTAAATGCGGTGCCCTCGATATAAGAAAAGTTGTCTCCGCAAAAGTCTTATGGTATTTTCCTATAATCCGAGATTTAGACGGATGTATCATAGTGAAACCGATTCAAGACACTTGACTTGGCATTCGGATGAAAGAATTATTGATGGAAAATTTCGACATCCGTGATTCTCCATAGTGGATGAAAATTGATAATGATTATCACGAATTTGGAAAAGAAGCAAGAAACCTTCTTGGCATTGTCTCGATGGAATGAACCCACACGGTATTCAAAGTATCTCGCATAGCACATGGCACGTGATTCTTATGATTTATAACCTACCTCCATGGCTATGTATGAGCGTAAGTACATGATGCTATCTATGTTAATTTACGGCCTAAACAACGGGAAATGACATAGGCGTATACTGGAACCATTAATCGAATTTGAAGATTTTGTGGGAGAGCGGTGTGGAGGTTTATGATGGTTATAGGAAAGAAAGTTTCAACTTGAGGCGATGTTGTTTGGAACAATTAACGATTTTCCAACATACAATCTATCCGGGTATAGCATTAAAGGTGAAAAAGCGTGTCCTGTTTGTGAAGACGGAACCGATACCATGCGATTGAAACTTTGTCAGAAGAATGTCGTTCTCGGTCATCGTAGATTCTTAACTTCTAAACATCATTATCGTGGATGGAGAAAAGCGTTCAATGGAGATACCGAACAACGTAGAGCTCCGCCTGGATTGACAGGAGATCAAATTTTTGAAAAGGTGAAAGATGTGAATATTCAGTTTGGCAAGCCTTTTGCACATAAAGTTGTCACAGGTGGGTGGAAGAAGAGGTCGATTTTTTTTGAATTGCCATATTGGAAATCTTTGTACGTAAGACATTTTCTTGATGTGATGCATATTGAAAAAAATTATTTGACAGTGTTATTGGTACGTTACTCAATATAAAAGGGAAGTCTAAGGATGACCTTAAAGCAAGGGAGGACATGGTAGACATGGGAATAAGAACGAATTGGGACCCGTGAAGAAAGGAAGGCGGACATACCTACCACTGCTTGTTTACACTCTATCTAGAAAGGAGAAAAAATATTGTGTAAGTTTAAAGTGAAGTTAAAGTTCGAGAAGGCTACTCATCAGATATTAGAAGACTTATGTCTATGAAAGACCTCAAGTTAAAGAGTTTAAAGACGCATGATTGCCATGTTATAATGGAACATTTTCTACCGATAGGTATCGTTCTTCGCGAGAAAAGGTAAGAAGCGCAATAACTAAATTGTGTTTTTCTTAAAGTCAATTTGCGATAAGGTGATCGATCACGAGATCTTACCAACATTACAAAAAAATAGTTGTTACTTTGTGTGAGCTTGAAATGTATTTTCCTCCCTCGTTTTTGACATAATGGTTCATCTTGTCGTTCATCTTGTGAAAGAGACACAATTGTGCGGACCAGCTTATATGAGATGGATGTACCTATGAGTTACATGAAAATATTAAAAGGGTATGTGAAAAATCGGAGTCGACGAGGAGGGTTGTATTGCGAAAGATACATTGTTGAAGAAGCGGTTGAGTTTTGTACTGAATATTTGTCAAATGTTCAATAAATTGGACTCCCCAAATCTCATGTTGTGGAAAAAAAAGAAGGTAAGAAGCTAATTGGAAATAAAGTTGTGACAGTATCAAGGGTCGAGCGGAATCAAGTGCATTTGTATGTTACGCACAATGAGATTGAGGTTGAGTCGTATGTTGAAATACACAAGGGTGTTCTTGAGGTTTAAATTCGAATAGAAATGAGAATTGGATTGCGAGAGCATAATCAAGTTTCATACCATGGTTTAAGGAACATATTTATTCAAAGTATCGTTCGGATCCCCTCGATGTGAAAAGGTTGAGATGTTTAGCATATGGTCCAAGTTTGGTTGCGTTTTCTTATAGCGCATAATTAATGGATACACATTTTATACCAAAGAACAAGATGATAAAAGTACTATGCAAAATAGTGGTGTCACCTTGGTAGTGAAGCAATGCACATATCTAGTGTGAAGGACTTAAACCGAAATTTGCAAATCATCGTATTTTGGGGTTATCGAGCGCATTTGGGTCTTTGATTACGAGAGATTTGATTCCTATATTCGGTTGCAAGAGGGTTGAAAATAATAATGGTATACGGATGGATAAGTCGGGATTTTGCAAGTGGATCTTAATAGGCGGTACAAAGATGAGCCTTTCATTCTAGCCTCTCAAGCTAAACAAGTGTTCTATGTCAGCGATCCGACAAGTACGAAATGGTCTATAGTGCTTTTCTCTAACAAAGTAATTGATGAAAAGATTGGAGATCAAGCGATCTTGGTGTTGACATTGAATCTTTTACGAAATGATCAAAATGAGAATGAATCATGCATTAGAAATGATCATAATGAGGGTATTTGGATCAATCCAACCGTCCACGTTGTTAAGAGACGAGTAGAACATATTCCTACCAAGAAAAGAAAGAGATGTTAGTGAAAAAGGTAATAGTATATATAATTATAGACAATGTCATTCAATAAAATGTATATATATGCCATTTCATTTTTTCATTATAGTATAATATATATAGCCTATATCATTTCATTTTTTTCATTATAGTATAATATATATAGCCTATACGTCATTTCATATTTTTGCTTTATGGAATTTTATACATGTCATTTAATTTAATTTAATTTTTCTTTATTACAGGTCAAATGGCTAGTAACCAAGATAATTTAGAAAATGTTCCACAAGATAATGTTCCACAAGATACTTCAGATAAGGACATCACACGAGGCATAACTATCATACGGGGAATCATCCGTGATAGAGATAGAGGTATTATGTATAATGTAGATTGGAATAATGATGACCAACTAATTGGGTCTAATTCTGCAAAGCTGACAAGCTACATCGGTACGCTTGTTCGTATGCATTCCGATCACCACTCCTAGATGGAAAAAGGAGAGTTGGATGAGGCTAAAGAAAGAATTTGGACCGAGATAAAGGTATCATATATGGTTGTTGTTATTTGCTTTATTTTGTGATAATATTGTTTTAAATTACATATACTAACACCCTCTATCGTGTGTTTTTTGTAGAGGTCTTTTAACATTGAAGATGCCCATAAAAGTATATAATGGGCTTGGCAGAAAAAGACATAGAGGGTGGAGAACTTTTTAACAAATAAGTTTCTTAAAGGCGATGAAGGAAATTTTGTTGAAGAGGATCTGAGCGACTAAAGAAATATGAGAGCTTCATTACACCGAAGAATGGGTTGCTTTTGTGGGCCAAAGAAGAGACGAAATTTCAAGAAAGTGAGTCTGTAAATCGCGAGAGAGCCAAAACCCGCATATCCATATAAAAAAGGTCGTTTGGGATATGCAGGCTTACAGGAAAAAATTGTAAGTAAATCTCAATTCTACGATCTTATTAATTCTCTCAATGTGTATTATTTGTAACAATGTGTATTGATGATTTTATTATTTGTAACAATGCGTAGTTGGAAGAGACGCAAAGTGACGAAACATCACTACCTGCACATGTGCTGTGGAAGGAAGCTCGTGTTGGCAGAGATCGAGTTGTTAACCCCGATCTGCAACATGTTTATGATGAGTGTGTAAGTATACCATTATGTCTTTAATTAATATATAATTACGTTGTGTCTTTAATTATCGATATTTAAATGAATTATAGGAGACTATATCGCAATCGGTATCCACGGGTGATGACCCGAATATTAGGAGCGTACTCAGTCGAGCACTATGTGTTGCTGAGTATCCGGGACGAGTGAGGGGTAAAGGTCATGGTGTGACTCCTACCTCTCTGTATAACAATCCAAGAAAAAGAAATCCTAGCAATGCAGAAGTGATGCAAACATTGCAAGATTTACAAGCACAGGTCCGTGAACTGCAGAGGGACAAAGAGAGATATATGGCAGAAAGGAGCAGTTCACAGTTAAAAGAAACTAGTGACAAGGCTAGTATCAGCTGTCAACATAAATTTCCCGAGGTAATTAAGATGATAATCCATTATATTTAGAGAAAGTATAATTATAACGGTTGTTATTGTTAGCATTAAAGGAAGTCTAACGGTTATTATTGGTTTAGGGCATTTCATGTTGTCAGCTGTATCTAGTGTCTCCGACTTATCGGGTAGTTGGCAAGGGAAAAGTGCACAACACCTCGGGAGATTTAATTCACCATAGACCGCTCCCGGATGGCCACATGAAGGTATCGGTTGATGTTGTTTTAGATATGAATGCATTGCTACGGTACGACATTGTTGCGAGACCACATTCTGCGAGATGCGATAGGATCTTTTGTGGCATGGCCATCAGACCTCATCTTCATAGATGATCAGGTATGTTGAAAACCATTATGAATCTTTAAGTATTCAACTGACAGTTCTGACATGAATTTTTTACATTGTAATTTTAGACTCCTACAAAACCTGCATCTAAGGATAAAGGGATTTTGCAGAGTCTATTGCATCGCAAAGCAGTACTTTTAAAGTGTTTCATTTATGATCGAAATAAAAACGCATAACTTTGTATCTTACATAATTCTATATGATTTTTAAGGTACCTTCTCAAGATCGATCCACGGTGAGCGGAAAGTTAGTAGGGTTCCACCTAAGAAGAAGGTTCACATGCATAAATTTGTGCCTAGATATCGGCGATTACGGAGACACTAGTTGGCACATCAGATTTGATGAATGATGGAATTCGTCAAATCGATGTGGATGAAATTGTCTTTGGTTTTCCATGTACCGAAACAATTGGATTAGAGGACATGGAACAAATCATTCATCATCGAGAGTTAGGCATCAGTGTGATGCACTCGTACATCCGGTAACCCGATCAATATATTATTTAATTGGTTGAACTTTTTTTTTAAACATTTAATTGAAATAGTCTAATATTAATTATGTTTTTATTTAAGGATGTTATTTGACAAATTGATGCGCGGGAATCAATTGTCAAATAGATTCCGTTTCGTGTCTTCATCCCGTGTCGGTGAGCAACAATTTCTAGGGAACTGGTTCGATAAGAGAACACTTGGTCGAAAGATTCATTACAACTGCCGGTCTGAGCTTGTATCTTTTGCCGTATAATCTGAGGTTAGATTTTCATTCTAAGCTCCTTTTAATATTTGTATTTTTACATTAAAATTCGCTTTTAAATTGTTGCTTTAATTTATAGATGTCCTTTGTTGCTTGCTATCAATCCCATAAAAGTGGTCTATTACCGAATTCGGTTGACGGTGATTGGACAAATTATTAGGAAATGAAGCTCTTGATTGATACGTAAGTGACATTATTCTAAATATTCATTTGTGTTTATATATTTAATTATTTCTATGTCATTGTTCTAAGTAAATATTTTAATTTTGTCGATTCAATACAAGTATTCCGATGTCAAAGGGAAGCACGGGTACCACGGTCTAAATCAAACAACATTAATTGGATCAAAGTATGGTATATAAATTTCAACAATTTTGCTTATAATATTTATGCTACTTGATAAAACAATAGATGTGTATAATCTTATTTGTTTTTCTATGTAGTGCCCTCAACAACAAAGCGACATAGATTGCGGATACTTCGTTTTGAAGTTTATCAAAGAAATCATTCAAATGAATGAAATCGACATTCCAATCACGGTATGGATTTATACTTTGTTTTATTACTTATCGGATTTTGCATATAATTTATTACATTAAACTAAATCATGCATATATTTTGTTTTGTAATGTAGTATTTTGATCAATACAATTGTCCATATTACTCGCCACGTGAATTGGAAGAACTCAAAGAGGAGTTGTGCCAATATTTTATTGAGCTAAGAATCTTATAATAACGTACGAATACATTGTTGTGTGAAAATTGGTTAATTATGAATATATTGTTTTGTGTATACAACACTGACCGTGTTATTATGTTCATATTGCAGGATCAGGATCTTGGATATATATGTACATTAGGATTGATTTACTTAGTGTTATATAGCTGATTTCTTATGGTGTATTTTGTTACGTTTAAAAACATGTTAATATTGAATTACCATGGTGTATATATATTTTGGATATGAATTGATTATAATGGTATTTGTATATAATATTTGGTATTTGAATTACATTTGGTATTTGGATTAAAACTAATATATATTGGTATTTCTAGATTAGATTGTAAAATACCGGTTTAAGAATTACAGGTTTGCTGCAAAAAAATGCAGGTTTAGAAATTATTTAAATTTTAGATTTTTCAGTAGAAAACCTATGAAAGCGCTTTTAAGAAAAAAACGCTCTCATAGGCCTGCCTACGAGAGCGCTTTTTGGTAAAAAGCGCTTTCATAAATGAACCTGAGGCGCTTTTTGAACAAAAGCACTCTCATAGCCTACTTTAGATACTGTCATGCATTACGAATTCACCTATGAAAGCGTTTTTCGGAAAAAGCGTTCTCGTGGGCTACCAATGAGGCGCTTTTGGTAAAAAGCGCTTTCATAAATAAACCTGAGCGCTTTTTTCTGAACAAAAAGCACTGCTAAAACCTTTAGCGCCACCTACGAGGCGCTTTTAGCGCTTTTAAAGCCCCAAAAAAGCGCTTTCGTAGGTCATTTATGGCATAGTGGTTCCATCCACTATTACTTTTGCATTTAATATAAATAACACCTCCATTAGACAACACATAAATTAGATACTTGAACAACCTTTAATAAGTAACAACAACATTTAACCTAAACATCATCAACAAGTTCAAAACACACACATAAATTAAATACTTAAACAGACGTAAATCTTTGACAACAATAGTTAACTTAAACATCATCATCAACTTCAAACAAACACATAAACATTTCTAGGATATCACAATCATCCAAAAAAAATCGGTTGATTCAATCATCATCATAAGGACACATGCATCGTTGTGAACAAGTCTCCAAGAACGACTTGCATTTAAGCTCGCACCATAACTAGCCTCTCAATCTTTTGGATCTTTTCACCTTCACCATTTCTTCCCAACCATCCTTTCAAGTACCTATGCACCTGCTCCAATTTCTGCGTGTTCAGCCGTTTGATCTTCATCGGAGGCTTTATAAGAGAAAAAATCAATGTTGCATCTTTTAATCTATAGAAACTTTGGGAACTCTCTGTCAGTTGAAAACATTTTTAAGAGAGAACATAAGAGTTGTGTGTAAGTGTAGTGAATATCATCCAATATCATTGGTATTTATAGTTCACATCTAAAATTATTAAATAATAAAATAATGAGAGCCTCCGCCATTCGTTGGGACACATACTTTAATAATAAAATAATGGAAGTCTCTGCTTTTGTAGCAAACCCGTCTTGAAATAATAAAATAATAAAAGTCCCGCCGTTATAGGGCCGACACATACAAAATTAATAAAAGAATAAAAGTCTTTCTTTCATTACGATGGTGGACCTGTACTTAAATAATAAATAAGGAAAGTCTCCGCCCATTGCAGTGGCGGACCTATACTTAAACAATAAAATAATGAAAAATCTCTGTCCGTTGTAATGACAGATCTGTAATTAAATAATAAAATAATAAAAGCCTCTTTAATATTCTTTTATTATTATATTTAATAATTATTTTAATTTATATAGTTTTAAAATATTATTTTAAAGCGCAGATGGTACGTGTAATGCCCCTGGAAAGTCCAACATATGCGTATTGCCTCCCTCCAAATGTGTATGACAGAATGCAACCTCAAAAATTTTGTTTTCGCATCAGTATGATTTTTCAGCCATTGGAGTACATTCAAGCTCCTAAATATGACCCAAAATAGTATCCATACCAATACAATCTTAAAATATCTATTCTACTTCATTAATCTATCACTCTATCAAGATTTTTCACAATTTAAAATCATAAAATCCTCAATTCACAAAAACCCATATTTTTCAGATCTGATTTGTGGTAAAACCCAACAATATTATTTTAACTTTTTCATTAATGTGAGTTGAAAAATTAAAAGTTAAAAAATTATATTTTAGTGTTACCATACAATTACAAACTCTAAAATAACTATTGAAATTAAAGTTTTTATTAAAACATTCTTATATATTTTGTTTACACAGAATTAGATATCATTAAGAATTTATTTTTTTTAACATCAAATCAAACAGGCCTATAATATTCCAAATATATGTCTTTATTTGACCATTGAAAATATCACCATCATGAAAGTTATTCAACCTTACTATTATATGTCCCGGTTCCATTCCCATCCATACTCCAAACAATTCACGGATAACGCGTCTCATTCATTCAAACTCGTCTGCGGGAATTAATTTAACTTCTAGAACATACAAAAATTTATTGCACGTTCCATCCATTAAATTGTTAATGGGAAGAAAGGTGGTGGCCAACAACATTGGACTGGATGTGTGTATATAATGATTTGTATGTGAGCATCAAAATTCATAAAACAGAACTAACAAATACATTGATAAAACATTCAGGAAAGTAAGAAAAGTGTGAGAATGGCAGCAGAAGGAAAAGGAAGAGTTTGTGTAACAGGAGGAACAGGTTTTCTTGGTTCATGGATCATCAAGAGTCTCCTTGAAAATGGTTACAGTGTTAATACCACTGTTAGAGCTGATCCAGAGAAAAGAGATCTTAGCTTTCTCACAAATCTTCCAGGAGCATCTGAAAAACTTAAATTTTTCATTGCTGATCTTGCCGAACCAGAAAGTTTCAACGAAGCAATTGAAGGCTGCGTTGGAATATTCCACACCGCCGCTTCCGTTGATTTTGAAGAGAAAGAACCAGAAGAAATTGTGACAAAAAGAAGCATTGATGGAGCATTAGGAATTCTTAAAGCCTGCAAAAACTCTAAGACTATCAAGAGAGTGGTTTACACTTCAAGTGCTTCTGCTGTTTATTGTCAAGACACAGAGAAAGCAAAGGATGTAATGGACGAAAGTTATTGGAGCGATATAGACATTCTTAGAAACCATAAGCCATTTGGTTGGGCTTATTCAGTTTCAAAGACACAAGCGGAGCTGTTCTCGAGTATGGACAACAAAATGGGTTGGATATTGTGACTATTATACCAACTATTATTGTTGGAGCCTTCATTTGCCCTAAGCTTCCTACCTCTGTTTATGGTGTCCTACCTTACTTATTTGGTAATACTGACCACAGTCCAATATCTCGTTTTCATATCGTGCATGTTGATGATGTTGCAAGAGCACATATTTTCTTGCTTGAACATCCTAATCCAAATGGGAGATACAATTGTTCACCATTCGTTGCAACTGTCGAGGAAGTCGTTGACATTGTTTCTTCAAAGCATCCTGAATTTCAAATTCCAAAGTCCAAGTGAGTTTTTCTTCTATATTCTAAATTAATGTGAACTTTCTTCAATTGTTACTAATATTATTATTCAATTTTTTCTATAGATTGCTTGAGGGACCTAAAGGTCTTGAGCTTCCACATTTAACATCAAAGAAACTCACTGATGCTGGATTTGAGTTCAAACATAGTCTCGAAGAAACGTTGGAGGACGCGATTCAAAGTTGCAAGGAAAAGGGTTTATTTTGAATCATGAATTTAGCAAGATGATCAACCTTAAATAATAAATAAGATGTCAATATGTCGGAGATGTAACTGTATCTCCTGAGTTTGTTCTCCTTTTCGTGAGTTCTCCTCTTCAGGAGTCCCTGACTGCAGTTTGGGTGTTAATTTCTTCCTTTTGTCCTTTTTCTTTTTTTGTTGTTGTCTGTTTTATATATTTGGCGCTTTTTGTAGTAGTTTGAATATGTGTATGTTATTGTTGTAAGGTTGAAATATAATATATATTAGTAACAAGCATAAGATAAGATGATGAGTACCTATATGATAATATATATTCAAAAGTATTCAAATATTTGATAATATTTATAAATATGTTATCTTGTCATTAAAATAATTACATGAACATATAAAATACCTTGGCGCTTTAAGATTAATAAAAAGTCAAAGATACAGTTAAATCAATAAGCAATGATATCATTAATATTTTCAAATATGTAATAATACCATGGTGCTTTAAGATTAATAAAAAGTCAAAAGATCCAGTTGAATCAATAAGAAATGAGATTTAAAATATCTAAAATCTTCCATTTATATAGTGCAAATCAATTTTCATCTGAAGCCGAAAAGTAAAAATACTACATACTAACATGAATGCATAGACTTTTGTTCACATTAAGCATAATGAAGATAATTTCTTTTAATTATATTAGAAATATTTTAAGTTATATTTTTAACATGTTGCCCATTTTAAGTTTTTATTTTTAATAATTTGATGCTTTAAATTATTAAATGTGTGTATACGTTGTTTTTTTTTTTTTTTTTGAATTTCATTTTAAAATAAATATGTCACATTAATGTGAGTGAGGTGTCAATAACAGTATTGACATGGATTTTTCCATAATATATACTATTAGAAATACTTTGTTTTTCTGCAGAGTTATGTGTGAATTTGAGTTAAAAATACGGGTAATAAGTTTTCTATGATTTTCCTATCGTTTATGATCTCCAACTAAAATCTTCATGGATAATTGTAAATTCGAGTAAATCCATAAGAACAAATATCCATGAGATAAATTTACAAGAATCATAATAGATAAACCCATGAAATAATATCCACTAACTCTGTAGGTAATATATTTCAAAATTTTAAAAAATTAAGGAAAATTCTATGGTGAAGTCACTAAAATGACTTCTTTGGTGAAGTTATTAGGTGACCAATGAAAAACAAGCCTTAAGCGAACCAATACCACATAGGATTATATTGTATATACCACTTACTATGTACTCTCATGTTTATTAATATTGCAATTAAATATCTATCATATTAAAAATGACAAAACTAATAATTTGAAAATTAATCATTTTAATTGTTAAATTGAAAATCAATTTAAAGTCCAAAAATTTTAAACTTCATCGTTCTCTTTCTATTCTTTCAACTCAATCTCAACTCTTTTCATACTCGATCGCCATTATTATTAGTGCAAAGTTCATACACATTAGCCATTGTTCAACGGAGTTGAAAGCGAAACCTACATCGTTCTTTAAACATACACAAAACTTTAAACACGACATCGTTCTTGAAATGTGATTTAATATAATTGTCAATGTCGCGGAAACCTACAGGATCACACACATAAGGATGGGTTGGTGAGAGATAGAGTAAATAAGGAACATCGTAAGATACGGTTCACTTAAGTGAATTGTAGAACACCATAAGGTATGATACGCTTAAGTGGAATACATAATGTGGTAGGTACCACGTGCTTAAGTGATATATGGTACATCATAAGGCATGATGTCCGAAGGCTTAAATGGGCTTTTAGCTTGCAGCATAAGTGGTTCTATAAATATAACTCTTGTGTTGAAGCATTTCACTTGATGAAAATTCGGTCTTGAAACCTAGCCGTATTTTCTCTCATTCTCTCACTCAAAGCTTTTGTTCGTGAGCAACTAGCATTGTGTGGGAGAGATACATTCGTGTGTTGAGTAGAGATGTTATTCTTCATCAACTTCCGTGATCAAAGTATCAAAGAGCTAAATCACCACAAAAGGTAACATATTCTAGCACTCACCATGCCCATTCGTAAGGATCACTAAAGGAAAATTTGAATTTCCGTTGCATATTGCATCACGATTTTTCTTCAGTTGAGATGATAAGCATCTCGAGAAAGGGGAGAGTCAAGGCTATTTTAGTTTATATTATTTTGGAAGTTCCCATCAGCTGGAACTTATGGTATAGAGCTAGAGCGTGTAGAAGTAGGAAGGTTAACAAGTTGAGGAGATGTATCGGCCTCATTGTCATTGGTAGAAGTGGACATATCAGATGAAAATGACACATCAGTGGTACTATTCAGCTGACTAGGAAAAACACTAGGGGTTTTAGTGAGATGGTCATCAAATTATGGAACTGTATATGTGGAGACAAGCTGTGTAGGGGCATCAGAAGGGAGGATTAGTCGTTTATAAGGAAATGTGATTTCATAGAAAATCACATTTGTTGAGATGAAAATGTTGTGGTTTTGAAGATCACAAAGAATGAATCCTTTTGTACCATTCTTGTAACCAAGAAAAATAGATTTCCTAGCTCTGGGATTAAACTTAGTTCTGTGAGCTTGAGGGAAGTAGCATAGGACAAACACCTAAAGACCTTTAAGTGGATCATGGATGGACGTTTCCTAAACATAAGTTCATAAGGACATTTAGAATTGAGAAGAGGACTTGGTAACATATTGATAATATGAACAACATGCTGAATGCAAAATTTCCATAGATTCAAAGGAATATTTGAATGGGAAATATAGATCTAGCAACATTAAGGATGTGTTGGTGCGTTCTTTCTACCACCCCATTTTGTTGGGGTGTCTCAACACCTGTCCTTTGGTGGAGACTTCCCTTTGAAAGAAGATATTCAAATAAGGCAACGAAATATGTACCATTATCTGATCTCAAACAC
Organism: Vicia sativa; assembly: GCA_021764765.1. Taxonomy (NCBI): domain Eukaryota; kingdom Viridiplantae; phylum Streptophyta; class Magnoliopsida; order Fabales; family Fabaceae; genus Vicia; species Vicia sativa. The sequence continues at coordinate 275,189,230 of CM038793.1, forward strand.
TTAAGGGTAGTTTGAAATTGATTTTCTATATAAGCTATGAAATTGATAACTCTGTTTTTGGTTTGATCTTTAGTTTTAAGAAAAATAACCCAAGTATGTCTTGTGTAATCATCAAAAAGAGTTAAAAAGTACTTATGTCCTAAAGTTGAAATGGTGGAAAATGGACCACATATATTACATCCCGGGCCCCTCGCAAGGCAATTCCGACATTGCCACCTCACGGTTTTCTCTAGGTAGATAAGACCGTCAAGTGGCAGTGTCGGGATTGCTTTGCGCACAAAAAAAGGTGCCTTTTTTGTAACAGCCCCGGGGCCCTCGCAAGGCGCTCCTGGCACTATTATCTCACGATCTTCTCTATCCCCCTCACTAGTAGAGTTTTTGTCTTTCGTGGGAATCGAACTATGTACCCTGGGGTTCAAGTACATGTTCAATCCATTCCCATTACTAATTGAGCTCATAGGTTGGTATGTAGAATATTAAAAGGAGAAATATATTGTGGTACACTATTTAGAAAGGGAAGTTTTCTTTGCTTAGCAAAGTGACAAGAATCACAAGGTACAATGTTATTATTGGCAGTAATGAAAGGAACAAAACTTTGAAATAGTATGTAAACCTATTTTTGATATGTGTCGTAGTCTTAAATTTCATGGAGATCGACAGAAAGATCCTAAAAATATTCTCAACAACATCATGTTTTAGAGAATGAAGATAAGTAGTCAAGAAAGCATAAAGAAAGCACGAATGGTTCTGTTTTCAAAGGCATTTCATCAAATAGCTTTTATGCGAGTCTATCCATTTTGGATTTCCCATACAATGTAATGAGACTCGTTGAGAAACCTTCATTAGCAATATCGGTGTAATTCTTGTGGGGTTCAATGATGTCGCAGGCCATAAAAAGCATTTGGTTCTAGCGGCTACAGTGTCTTCATAGATGTCGACTTTTGTACGAAAGCGGACGATGTCGAAGGCTTTCTTGAACTTGTCAACGAGGGTCTTGAGGTTTTTTCTTTGTATAGATCTTGTGAAATGGACTCGATGCTGCAATGTTGCACAAGATGAAATGGAGAATGTGATACATTGTTCGGTTTTTATGCTTTCTCGACTTAAGAGTGGGAACTGAGAAGAGTATCAAGTGAGGGAATATCTTATTGCATCTTATTTTCAAATGTAATACTCTTTGTAATTCTAAAATTTCCCCTCGTAAATCAGAAATATATTTTCGATGAACACCTTTTTTTTAAATGCATTTACGTAATATCGAAAATGCATTTTTCAATATAAATCGGAAGTATACTTCCAATTCCTATATAAATATCTTCACCTTGCAATAACTACTTACATGCTATACGATTATGTATATTTTTTTCACTACACGGAGCTAGTTCTCAAATTGAAACCATCTTTGATATAAGTTTTATTCATCAAATAATATCCGAAGAAGAGATCAAAAGACAAAACAAATGTAGGTAATGAAATGTAAAGGTCATATAGTCTTTATTGCAACATCTTCCGTGTCAGGTAACCTAACGTACAAGCAATTGGGGATAATTCAAGAATTGCCTAACCTCTTCTGAATCTCCATAACAAAATGACTATCTCTCCATGGAAGTATATTCACTACGCCAAAAAGTGGTTTTCACAACACTACATATACAATGCTTTTATCAAAAAGCGCTGCTATAGGTTTTAAAAAAAATCGCGTAAAAAAAGCGCTGCTAAAGGATACCTTTAGAAAGCGCTTTTTAAAAGCGCTGCTAAAGGTTGTACGGAGACCCCATCTAAGAAAGCGCTTTTAAAAAGCGCTAAATGTCAACCTTAAGCGCTTTTGAAAACACGCTAAGGACCCCTTAGAAAGCGCTTTTCAAAAGCGTTGTCTAAGGTTGTTCGAAATATATAGGCCCGGCGGCACTTTTGAAAAAGTGCTTTCGAAGGCCTTTAATTTTAAAAAACTAAAACATAACATATTATTTTCATTTCATTCTCAGAACGAAAACCTATTCTCAGAATAAAAACTTACTGTTCATCTTTTTCTTCTACCTTCGCCTTTCGCCTTTTCCTCCCGTCGTCATTAACAACCATTTGTCGCTGTTCTCCTCGTCATTGTTCATCTTCTCCTTCCGTCTATCTCCTCGTCATCATTCTCTCTTCGCCATTGTACCAGCATCGGCTCTACTGGTATTTTCTCTCTTTCACCGTTCTCTCTTTGCATTCAATTCTCTCTTCCAATATCATTTAGGAAGATGTTATTTTTTGTTTAAAATTGCATTGTGTTGATAAGGCTCATGTTACTCTCCATTTTCCAATTTTTCTATTTGCCCTAGTCGATTATTACCATTTCGTTGTAGCTGGGTTTTGAATCTTGGTGCAAAAATACAATGATATCATTATGATTTTTGAATATATTTTGTTCCTTTTGGATTTTTTTTATTATATGGATGTTTGAAAATTTATGTTTTGTATCTGGCTGAGTATCTTTGTTAGTGATTGTGGTGTGTTTGTCGACTCTAGTATTCTGAAAATGATTTAGCATATGTTTTATTTCTTGTTGTGTTCACCACCAACTTTTACTATATAAAGTTACCTTTGTCATGAATAGTTAGAAATTTTAAATAAATAATAGTAGGTTAGTGTTAAACCGTGATTAACAGCTTATGGAAGACTTAGAAATTAAGGTTCTCATGTAGGAGTCCAATTGTTTACTTCTAATGAAAAATGCTTCGGACTAAAAGGATATATATAGTGTGAGAATGACAAAAGACTACTTAGCAATAAGAAACTTTTACTATTATTATTATAATAAATTATTAAATCATAAGACAAGTTGTAATTGTTTTCCTTAATCAATAACAAAGAAGTCAAAAAAGTGAAACAAAGAGAAGTTGATTGCAGAAGCACTTGAAGAAGATCTTAAGGATTGTCCCAAAATGTTCGAGAGGTTGGTATGCGATGCAGAGAAACCGTTGTATAATGGTTGTACAAAATTCACTAGATTTTTTGCGGTATTAAAGTTATATGATTTTTAAGTACCTGCTCAAGGGTCACAACAAGTGAGCCAGAAAGTTAGTAGCGTACCCAACAAGAAAAAGGATCTTCCAAGGACCGTGCTAAGAAAATTAGTACCTCGGTTCCGGATGTGTCTTGAAACACTTGTGGGAACATCAGATTTGATGAATGGTGCTATTCGTCAAATGGATATGGAGGAAGGTATCTTTGGTTTTCTTGCCTCGAACAATTGGAAAAGAGGACATGGTGATTTTCCAACATACAAAATCGAGCATCGGTTCTACACTCATACATCCGTAATGTAATCAATCTATTATTTAATTAATGAACAATTTATTTACACATTTCAATGAAAATAGTCTAATCCTTATTATATTTTTATTTAAGGTTCTTATATGACAAATTGATGCTTGCGAATCAATTGTCAAACAATTCCATTGTGTCTTCCACCCATGTCAACGGACGGACAATTGTTAAAGATTCGGGTTCGATGAGAGAGCACTTAGTCAAGAGATTTATGGTCAACAGTTCAGAAAGCTTGTATATTTGAGCGTATAATACTATTCCTACAGGGTTAGATTTTCATTCTAAGTTCATTCTAATCTTTGTATTTTTTGCATAGAAAATTTCCATCTAAACTTTTGTTTTAATTCATAGACGTCACTGGTTATTGGTTGCTATGGACCCTATAAAAGAAGTGGCCTATTAGCTGAATTCTATAGATGGTGATTGGACAAATTATTCGGGTATTAAGTTAATGATTGATACGTAAGTGAGATTGTTCTAAATATTCATGTGTGTTTATATATTTAATTATTTATGTGAGATTGTTCTAAATATATGTTTTTATTTTGTTAGAGCAATACAAGTATTCTGATGTCAAAGAGAAGCTCGAGTACCCCGGTCTAAATCAAGCAACATTAGATGGATCAAAGTGGAGGTATATTAATTTCCACAATTTTGCTTATAATAGTTATGCTACTTGATAAAACAAGAGAACTATATATTCTTATTTGTTTTTCTATGTAGTGTGCTCAACAGCGAAACGATATAGATTGCGGATACATTGTTATGAGGTTTATGAGAGAAATCATTGATTTGGATAGAATAGAGATTCCAATCACGGTATGGATTTATAAATTAGGATTTTTTTTAATATTTATCGGATAGTTCATATAATTTATTACTTTTAACTAAATCATGCGTATTATTTTTTTATGTAGTACTTTGATGAATACAAGTGTGCATATTACACGAAAAATCAGTTGGAAGAAATCAAAGAGGAATTGTGTGAATATTTTATTGAGAAAATAATTATATAAGGTATTATTACATTATTGTGTGAAAAGTGTTACGAATACATTATTGTGTGAATACATTATTGACCGTGTTGTTTTGTTCATAAATAGTCGAATTTTAGCGATTTCGGATGATTTTATTAATTAAATTGATTTAGTTGTTGTTGGGGTTGATTTTGTTACGGTTGATTTAGTTATTATTAGGGATGACTTTGTTATTGTTAAGGTTGATTTTGGTTCTGTTAGAAATATGTGAATTGAATTATAATGGTGTATATATTTTGGATTACAATGGTATAATGTAATGGTAATATAATGTCTTTTTTGTATATAACCGCATCTTTGTTGAAATAATGGAATTACGATTGTATATATTTTGTGTATATAATTTGGATTACAATTGTATATTACAGATTTATGGGATTACGATTGAATATTCCAGGTTTACAAGTTTATGAAATAATGGTGTCTATATTTTGGTTTACAAGATCCCAAAAACGCTGCCTATAGATACAAAGAAAGCGCTTTTTAATAAAAGCGCTGCCTATAGTACACAATAGAAAGCGCTTTTCCTGGAAAAACGCTGCCTAAAGATTCCTTAAAAATACATTAGACAACGCTTTTGAAAGCGCTGCCTTATGTATACTTTAGGCAGCGGTTTTCCAGGAAAAACTCTTTCTAAAGTAGGCTTGTAGTAGCGTTTTTCCTTGAAAAAACGCTTCCTAAAGATGCCTACAGAAAGCATAAAAGGCATTATTTAGAAAGCGTTTTTCCAGGAAAAAGAGCTGCTAAAGGCCTACTTTAGAAAGCGCTTTTTAAGAAAAAGCGCTGCCTAAAGTATACATAAGGCAGTGCTTTTGTCTAAAAAAAGCGTTGCCTATACCTACAACAGCGCCACCTAAGGAAACACTTTTAAGCGTTGTTAAAGGCAAAAAAAAGTGCCTTCTTTTCCCTTTTTTGGCGTAGTGATTTCATATATAAATCGGAAATATACTTCCAATTTATTACGGAAGTGCATTTCTTGTATTAATTTTATTGTAAAATGAAACGAATTTAAAAAAACGAAAGAATTATATGTGTGGAGTTACTCATCGGAAATAAGTTTTTGATTTTCAGGGACATTTTTGAAATTTTGCGTGGTACACAAGAAAAAATGGGATGGAATAAAATATCCCTTTAAATGATAAACCAAGTTTTCACACTCTGAAGTGAACATTGAGTTTGGATCACCTAATTAGGTCCATTTTGATATTTTTAGTTTTTACAAAAATAGAGAAATTTTAATATTTAAATTTTGATATTTAAATATTATCTTCAAAAAGTTATTTTTGAAATTTTAAACTACCATAAAACATTTGGTAAAATTTAAAGAAAAATTGTAATTATTTTTAAAAAAAATATTTAAATCTATTAAACTTTTTTAAACTACCATAAAAATTTTGGTAAAATTTAAAGAAAATTTGTTATTAATTTTAGAAAATATTTAAATCCATTAAATTTTTTTGAAAAAAAAACATTCAAATATATAAAATGTTTAAGAAAATTGAATCTAATTAAATAATATCAAAAATAATTATAAAATAGAAAACAATATCCCTGAGATTGGCTTTGTGCCTGAATGCTTTTTTAATACTTCTAATAGTCCTTTTAACTATTATCTTTGGTTTAGTAACTATCTATCTGTTTGTTTGAGTTATATCAAATTTTTTACAATTCTGGATAGGTCCATATGCAAAAAATTTAGTATGTCAAAAGTTCTATTATGTGAACAGAACAAAGATACCAACCATTAATTTTGACATTGTATAAAATAATTTTATATCAAATATTATATATCTTTTATCTTATTACAAAATATAAATTGAAATGAAAATTAAAAAATAACTAGAAAACACAACAGATAAAATTAATTAATAAAATGAAGAAAAAAAAGATTAAAAATGTTAGTCTAATTTTAAAATATCAATAATTATGAAATATACAAAAAAATATGTATTAAATAAGACAAAAAATGATAATACATTACTAGTGTAAATTAAGTATACATTACCAATACATCTTTATTAAACTAGAGACAAATATATACTAAAATTATCTTTAAAAAACTTAAGTTCGAATTGTAAACTAAACTATATAAAAAAACTACTATTATTTTTAGAAAACATTTAAATCTATATAAATTTTTTGCAAAATTTTTATTTTAAAAGAAAGTTTTTTTATACTATTTTTTAATTTAAAAAAAGAATAAAATATAAATATAAAAAAAATCCACAGAAAAGTCATGTATTCAAAATATAAATTCTACAAGAAAATCTGCAGAAATATTTTCTGCAAAATTAATTGTAAATTTTGTAATGTGGCTTTAAAAATATAAATTCCGCAACAAAATTCACAGGTACTCTTGCAGAATTTTCTGCAAAAATGTGTACGGTATAATTTAATTTATTTGATAAAGTCGCAAGAAAATCCACAAGTATACCTGTGAATTTTTTTTCCGCAAGAAATTCTACAGGTAAATAGTGTATTTCTAGTAGTGGTAGTTTTAATTAAATGTTGCAAATGTGAGGAGCGGTTTGCCGAATCATGTGCCATCAATTTCTTTTCTAACATGTATTCTGCTTCGTTAATCTATCATTCTATCAAGGTTTTTCACAGTTTAAAATTATAAATACCTCAATTCCGAAAAATCAGATTTTCTAAATCTGGTTTGTGGTAAAATCCAACAACAATATTATACTTTGTTACGATGTTGTTTTCATAATAAGAAGAAAAAGACACAAGTTAAAAGAAATTATAAGGTAATCAAGATAAAATATAAAATAAGAAGAGATTAAAGGAATTTCGAATTTTTTGGTTCCACACCTTGCGATGTTGAGATCTAAGAGACAAGGTGAAAAGTCATAGCCCCATCCATATCACACTTAGCCCACACTACCCTCCGGGGGTTTTGGCATCATTTTCATATTAATGAAGATTGTTTCCACAAACGAACCACAATGGGTATGGAGGAAAAAGGCCAAAGCCAACTCAAGTAGGCGGGTTGGGAAACCTTGGTGGTTGATTTTAAAATCCCACCTATACCTACTTTCGGGTTTACATAAGGAGAAAATTTAATTTTCAAAAGTTTTTTAATTTTCCTCGGAGTTTGTCTTCTTGAAAATAGTTCGATCTGGTTCGTGGGATTATAGACAGTTTCAAGTATTTGGAGCACGAATTTCTTTTATATGAGTCAATCTACCTTTTTAACGTGTTCTTACACAGAGAAAAGGCATCATCAAATGTTGTTGAATTTGGAAGTGCTAAACATGTTTTTGAATAATGAGCAGTCCACCAATTGTAGAAATCTTTGGTCATATAAAAGAAGGTTCGAAAGAGATCAATGTAAAGTCAAGAAAGCCAACATAACGTTCCTAGAAATTGCAACTTCTTTAAAAGTGTAGGGCACACTGCAATACATATCTCTTTTTTATTAAAAAGTGGCTCGGTAAAATTTGACACAGTCAAATTGGCGGGCTACTGAGTTGGGTTGATAGGCAAGAATGCGGACGTGGCTCTTCACTTTGGTGTGATCACGGCACCATGTGTCTCGAATCTTTTCTTTCTTGATAGCTTCTTGAGAGGCATGGTAAACCAGCTTGGACCACAACTTCAAGTGGCAAATGGAGCCATCGAAGAATCAAACTTATGTCTTTTTGAGAAAATCATCATGTAGCTAGTAAAGCAGGTTTTTAAATTTTCTCTATCATCATTTGGAGTCAGTTTGAGCAGCCTGGCACCTTCAATATTCCTATTAACAACATCAGAATGTTCTTCGTTGATTACCCCAAAAGTTACAAGAGATGGTTCAAATGTGGCATTCAGCCAGAGTTGAAGGAGCCTAAAAGGACCAACAAGAAGTAAATTGGTGCCAGTTTCGTAAGTTTTTAACTTTGATACTGCAAAGCCTATACTTTCATATAAACTCAATAGCAACAATTCACTTATACACACCCTTCGACCATGGTGAAGCTGATTTGCAAGGGTGATAAATCTGTTAGCAACTTGTAAGGATTTGCTGCAAAAAACATACTTCGATAACCATAATGCTAAAAATGCTATGTGTTCAACTTCAGAGACTTCTTCTTCAGTGGAATGGTAGAAGTTGATATACTTCAAAAAACTAGCATGTTTAACATCAAAGTCAATGAAGGTGTCTGCGTCTTCGTTGGGATCGAACGTTTCCCCAATAGGGGAAAGTCTAGTGATAGCAGCAACATCAAAGAAAGTGGGTGTTATCATCCCACAAGGAAGATGAAAGATATTATAATTACTATCCCAAGAAGTACAAGGATGTTAGTAAGAAAGGTTGGCTATAGTTGAACCCCAGTTTGGACATTTGAATGAGACTGAGAATACCTAAATTTTCCCATTCTTGGGATTTTTTATTCTCTACTTTCGATAGCCAATTCTGGTATAATTGGTCTGACGAAGGACATGGCGAAAGCGGTTTGAAATTCTCGATGGCGTAATCCATGTTAAAAGTTTATCTCCACAGGTTTAGAAGATTCTTCCTCAGAGGATTTATCTTTTGGATTTTTTGAGGTTTTGACAACAGAGTCATTTTCTTTATGTTTCAAAGGGGTGTAATTATTAATAATGGGTTTAGTTTCATGGTAAACAGGAAAAAAACCCTTTGGTTTTCTCTGAATGCTCAGTGGAGATTAAAGGACCCATAACACCTAGGGTTTTATCAAGAACAGATGTAGGAATGATTACCTGAGATGCATAAATAGCTTTCTGTTCTAGACTGAGCTTTAGAGTTGTAATGAATTCCTGATTATCAACATTGATGATTTTGCTCCCGGGTGTATGACCAGAAGGAGCAGCGCCTTTGAGCTTTCCAGCTTTCTTGGATAGAGATGATTGCATTGGAGAAGAAGACATTGTGAGAAAGATCGTTGAAGCTTTTTCTGAGAAAAAGGGAAATAGGTTTGTTAAAGATTGCTTGAAGATTGATGAAGGTTGAAGAAAGTGAAAGTTCTGCCTTTTGGAAGCTGAATCGCTTTTATAGAGGCTCTTGGAAGTTTACGAAATTTGACCTTTGGAGAACGTGGAAGACGTGTAGCTTTTCTATTGGAGAGAAAGCGAGGTGGTTTTCAAAAAATCATTGGGAATTGACGTTTTACTAATAATTAGCTATAACTGCTATACTTGCACGTTTAGACAAAGCATGGTGAGTGGACATATTTGCAGAAAAGTAGTTGATGGCTGTGATGTCATATACAGTGTAGTCATCATTGAGTTGGTTTCATCGAAATCACATGGATAAATTCAAAAATGAGTATTTCTTTGGATATCGAAATACACATTTTCGAGGGGCAATTTGTTAGCTGGTAATTTCGATGAAACTACTTTGTTGAAGAAATGCTTAATGTTAGGTAGATATTCATTCGAATAAGGTCCAAAGATGAATGATTTGGTGATCGGAAGGAGATTCGAATAAGAAACATTTGGTTGAAGAATTAGAATTTTACCTTGGGAAGTGTTTGATTTGAATGAAGGTTAAGCGACAAGGACTTGAAGTTCGTTTAAGGATTTTGAATATCTTTTATTATAAATAATAAGATTCGAATTAAGGGTTGAAACGGTCCAGTGAAGGGTTTTACAATTCAAGTCGAAAGACTTGAATTTCTTGAAACCCGATCTAAAGATTCGAAATTTGAATAAAAGGCGTCATTTGTAGAAGGCGCGTGGAAGCCATGATTGTAAGAGACATGCAAGCTTGAGCAGGGCATAATTCTAGAGTAGGACCGTTAGAATCGAAATAGTATAAATAGATGTTCTAATGTTAGAATTTGTTTGTTCATTTTGTACTAGAAATTCTCATATACTCAAACTACCGATTGATTAAGGGAAACGATTTGCAGATACCATGTATGTATAAGAACACCATTGTTATACTTTTTGCAATTTAAATTAAAGTCATTTACATTTATCCTTGCCTTTACAGTTTTCATTTTTTTTAGTCTTTCGTTTTCCTTTACATTTCAATCAAATATTTACTTTTTCAAAAACCTTTACTTTCTTGTCAAAGTATTTTACATTTTATGCACTTTACTTTACAAAGTCTCATTTTTAAAATTCAAAGTCTTTTCTCAAATCGAAGTCAATCATTAGTTTAAGTATTATTTCATCAGTATATTTCGTTACATAAGAAATTGTTATCAAACGAATTCATAGAATTTACTTTAAGATTCTTGTCTTATACCTTGAAGATACAAATCCATAAATAACAAGTGAAATATGAACATGAAACTTAACTCAGACATAATAAATTATGACACATGTCCAACGATCAATCTAGTCGATCCCACAAGTAACCAAAATCAATAATTTGGAAGACTAGCGGATGTTTGCGAGAAATCACCGTAAACAGAATCCAGAGAAGTCGTATATATTCCTCTAAAGTACAACTTATCTCCAACTTGACACCCACAGTCGGATGTGACTTGGCATCCAACATGAATTTTCACCTAGGCTCATCTCCACATAACTCAATATGTCGATGGGTGGCCTTGGGGACAAGGCATATGATACGTAATGCCCGAAAAGTCCCAATAAACTCAAAAATAACATTTTAAATATAACTATTCAAATTAGAATTAAAGTTCTTATTAAAATTTGTTATAAATTTTGCTACACATATATTATAACATTAAGATTATTTTTTTTAACATCAAATCAAAGAGACCTATAATATTCCAAATATATTTGTTTATTTGACCATTGAAAATATCACCATCATGAAAGTTATTCAACCTTACTATTATATATATAGTATGTCCTAGTTCCATTCCCATCCGTATTCTAAATAATTCACGGATAACGTGTCATTCATTCAAACTCGTCTGCGGGAATAAATATATATTAAACTACATGATGCAAAATTCAACTTCTAGGATATTTTTTATGTGACTGGATACAAAGTATAGTTTACTTACAAATTTTTAATTCCACGTTTCTAGAATTTATTTAGGAATGTATTAATGGGAAACGATAAATATTGATAATATAATATTCGAAAGAGAGGTGGTGGCCAACAACATTGGACTGGATGCCTCTATATATACATCTGTATGTTTCCATGAAAATTCATAACACAGAACAAACAAATACATTCATAAAACAAACAGAAGTAAAGTAAGAAAAGTGTGATAATGGCAGAAGGAAAAGGAAGAGTTTGTGTAACAGGAGGAACAGGTTTTCTTGGTTCATGGATCATCAAGAGTCTCCTTGAAAATGGTTACAGTGTTAATACCACTGTTAGAGCTGATCCAGAGAAAAAGAGAGATCTTAGCTTTCTCACAAATCTTCCAGGAGCATCTGAAAAACTTAAATTTTTCATTGCTGATCTTGCCGAACCAGAAAGTTTCAACGAAGCAATTGAAGGCTGCGTTGGAATATTCCACACCGCCGCTTCCGTTGATTTTGAAGAGAAAGAACCAGAAGAAATTGTGACAAAAAGAAGCATTGATGGAGCATTAGGAATTCTTAAAGCCTGCAAAACTCTAAGACTATCAAAGAGTGGTTTACACTTCAAGTGCTTCTGCTGTTTATTGTCAAGACACAGAGAAAGCAAAGGATGTAATGGACGAAAGTTATTGGAGCGATATAGACATTCTTAGAAACCATAAGCCATTTGGTTGGGCTTATTCAGTTTCAAAGACACAAGCGGAGAAAGCTGTTCTCAGTATGGACAACAAAATGGGTTGGATATTGTGACTATTATACCAACTATTATTGTTGGAGCCTTCATTTGCCCTAAGCTTCCTACCTCTGTTTATGGTGTCCTACCTTACTTATTTGGTAATACTGACCACAGTCCAATATCTCGTTTTCATATCGTGCATGTTGATGATGTTGCAAGAGCACATATTTTCTTGCTTGAACATCCTAATCCAAATGGGAATACAATTGTTCACCATTCGTTGCAACTGTCGAGGAAGTCGTTGACATTGTTTCTTCAAAGCATCCTGAATTTCAAATTCCAAAGTCCAAGTGAGTTTTTTCTTCTATATTCTAAATTAATGTGAACTTTCTTCAATTGTTACTTAATATTATTATTCAATTTTTTCTATAGATTGCTTGAGGGACCTAAAGGTCTTGAGCTTCCACATTTAACATCAAAGAAACTCACTGATGCTGGATTTGAGTTCAAACATAGTCTCGAAGAAACGTTGGAGGACGCGATTCAAAGTTGCAAGGAAAAGGGTTTATTTTGAATCATGAATTTAGCATGATCAACCTTAAATAATAAATAAGATGTCAATAGACATGCCTTAATATTTGAGTATTTTTTAGTATTTCAGGAGTCCTTGGGCCAAAGTTTGGCTATTAATTTTCTTTGGTCTCTTGTTTTCTGTTATGTTTTCTGTTTTGATTTTTGACACTTATTGTACTGCTTTGAATATGTGTTTGTTTTGTAAGGTGGAATATAATATATATTAGTAACAAGCATCAGTTGATGAGTACCTATATGATAATACTTATTCAAATATGTGATATTACTACGGTGCTATAAGATCAATAAAAAGTCAAAGATATAGTTTAATCAATGAGAAAATGATTTAACTTAAAATATCTACATTTCCATTTCCCCAAAAACTCAAAAATATTGCATACTAACAGAGACTTTTTGTTCACATTAAGCATAAAGAAGATAATTTTTTAGTAAGACTTTTCCACTGATATAAATAAAAGAAGGGAACGTGATTAATAAAAGATGTACTAAAAAAACAAACTGTATATATAAAAGAAAAGAGAAAAATTTAGTTCGTAATCTCACATCTATATCCGTACTCCTATATTTTTATAAAAATGTCAATTTTATTCTTAGTGGAATTTAACCAACAAAAGTCTGAAGTGTTTCGAAATTTAAAATAAAAAACATTTTTAGATGAGTTTTTGAAAGTGTTCCGATTTAAAAAATGAATTTTCTGCAAACCGAAATACATTATGATAGCCTTCTGAAACGCTTTTTTATATACCAGAACAGTTCCAAATAGTGCTCCCATTTGATCTTAAATAGAAACCAAAACACTTATTTGAAGTGATCCGGAACACGTTTTTAAATTTCATTTTTTTCACATTTTAGGTATAGAAATTCCGGTTCTATGCCAAAAAAACGAGTCCTCTGTAGATATCATTGATGTATTCTCTACAACACAAACATTCGCTACACGAGAAGAGGTTAAATGCAAATTGATTTTTTCTCTCATCCTTGAGGTCCAAGCAACTCATAAAAGTGGCAATTTGAAATTGGTTTGATTTGGCAAGGAATTGATGAAAATTGATCAAAAAATATATGATTTGATTTTGTACAAAATCAAATAATCTTTCCATTGATTGATGATTATTTGTTCCTCAAATCAGCTCAATTTTCATCCATTATAAATATACAATGCATATCACACAAGAAAGAACGAAAAATTGCCTCAAGAACCTAACCTAAACTCAAAAACCGTGCACTACAAGTCACTAGCAGCCTTGGTTCTAGCTTGTTTCAATCGATTTTGAGCATCCAAACACATTCCTTGACATCCCTTGAAGCATTCCAGACCCTTACATCATCCAAAAATATCAAGAATCACGAAATTCGATTTTGGTTTGTTCATATATTTTTCAAAATCGATTTCTATTATTCATGCATTTTTAACACTTTTTTATTGTTTGTTCATGATCAGCATCAAGTTTGCAAGCCATCTGGGTAGCCCAATCGTATTTTAATGACCTGGAACGAAAACCACCATTGTTAGGGTTTTCGGGCTTGAGTTAGGGTTTCTCTAATTAGGGAAAATTGAACCAAACCAAGTATACCAGGATGATCAGTGGATGAAAACGAGTCGATCCATGTACTCACAATTCATTTATATTACTTGTACGAGATTTTGATTTTTGCAGGGGCCTTAGCGTCGAACAAAGACCGACGCTTAATGTTTAAAAATTCAAAACGAAGAAGATGATGGTTTGGCGCGTGATCTGGGCAATCAGAGAGCGACACCGTTTAAAAGCCATTCGTTCCGTTTTCCTAACACGTGTACAAGCCAACTCGGTTGGTAAAGGCAGCGTGCATGTCACCCAGGGAACCTGAGTTCGAATCCCAGCCATGGCAATGTGATTTTTTACAAGTTTGCATATTTTTCTATTTTCATATTTTCTTTTAATATTTTCATACTATTTATTTTATCTTCTAATATTTTTATCATGCATTTAAAAACACCAAAATATTTATTTTTGCATAATCATCAGAAAATGCTTATTTAATTTTAAAATTAAAAATATTATTTTGCATGCATATTTAATTTAATTGCTAATTAATTGTTTAAATGACTTTTAATTGTTTTTAAATTATCTAATTAACTCCAAAAATTCCCAAAAAATTATTTTATCATATTAATGTCATTATTAGCATAAAAACGTTTTCTCATTCAAAAATACTTATTTTTATTAACATTTTCTTCTTATATAATTTTCTCGTATTTCAGATTTTTCATACATTCTGAGTTATACCGTTTCGGATAATTTTATTGCTTTTCTTTTCCAATTATGTAATTTCCTATGGGATGTAATAGTTTAATTAGGACTTTTATTTTCCGCACTTTCAATTATGTATCTGCCCCAAAGCCATGTAATAGCGTAGGACATTTATCTTTCCGCACTTTACTTTCCGCAATTTAATTTCCGCACCCTATAAACTGTTAGTAATTAGGTGTATGGCAAGATAAAATTGGACATAGATCCTCATAACTCCAAGACAAAAATATTTGAATTGACACACTCTTTTCACACATGCACCCTTAGGGTAATTCTCTCTTGTTGCCTTACAATTCAAATGGTCAAGTCCCTCGAGCGTAGGGTATTCTAGCACCGTGCCTTCAAAACAAATCATCATAGTCCCTTCGATACAAAGATCATAAGACCCACGATGTCGCCTCCGAATACATGATCTTGACCCTCGATTGTGCCTCGAAAATGATGATAGTCCCTTGAATGTGCTAGGATACTTCCTACAAGTTTCCTTCTATGACCATCGATGTCCTTCGAATGTCCGCATTCAACGAATAGGGTTACCTACCAACTAATGGTATGGATACCACTATTCTAAAGGAACGTAAAATAACCGAAACGACCAAATTACGAGTAAGTAATAAGACTTTTAGTTGCTTGCTCAAACAAAATACTTTTGCACCTCACACTTTTGTCAAAGTTCAAACTCTTTTCAAAAACGAAACATTTCCAAACACTTTGTATACATTCCTACATGAATCATTACAAAGTCAAAGCGAAATGCCTTTTCAAAACATTTTTGTCAAACACACGAAAAGCACAATTTTAAAATGATCTAAAGCAACTAAGAGCCCGTAGATAACTACGGATGGAAAGAGAACCTTCCCTTTTCATAACCTTCTCCCTTACTCGAGAATCTAACGAAGTCTTTTCTTCTTTTCCCTAATTGGATAAAATAAAAGTCGGTGGTGACTCTTGCTATCCGCACATTGCGATACAAAATCTCAAAGTACATTCACGTATTACACGTGTTAAGGTTTTCTAAATAATGATATTATTAAGGATTTCACCTAGGACTAGGGTAATCCTATGATAACGAATAGTTCTTGGTAATTGCATGCCTAACCTCTCTACTAATTTAAATGGAAATTGAAATTAGGAAAAGAAGGTTAAAGGTTTTCACTAAGGAATTAGGATAAAATAATATTGAATAAATCAATTGAGGTTGATGAACTTGTTGAATAAATCAAAGAGTGAAGGTAATTACATGACAAATTATACACTCACCCTAGCATACTTTAATCAAATAAAAGTTAATTTTTATCTTATGCAAATTTACTTTCTTCAAGGATTTATTCCCACCAATCTTAAAACTATTGTTTTGTTGTTCAATTGAATAAATCATCTAACTCAATATTTCCTCTGCAGTCCTCGAGATTGATACTTGGGTAAATCTCATTATTACTACATCGGTAAAAATAGTACACTTATTATTTTTGATCAAGTTTTTGCATCGTTGCGGGGATTGCAAAAATACATAGATTCAATTGAAATTTTATTGCTCTGCAATTAAAATTTTATTTTTTTTATTTTATTATTATCACTAATAAATTGTCTAATCTTTGTATGCGAGGAAAGCCCTCAATTGAATTTATTTTTGATGCGAAAATTGAAAGAACTTTTCACGAAAGGCAAAGACAAGCTCAATTAGCGGTGACTTGACGAAGAACATTTAGTTCATACAAAGTCGAGTCATAAGAGGAAGAGATCATGGTAAGATCCACCGAAGACTTCTTAGGGATTATGATGGGGCAAATGCACGGGTGGCAGGTTGACAATTGTAAACCATCCGGAATGTGCCCAATTTTTGCATCCTAACCCAATCAATCGACTTGAGAAGGTCTTTCACCGGAAAGGTCATGAAGATGCCAACAAACACTTGAGAGATTTTTGTCTATGATCACCACGTTGAAGATTGACGGCATCTGATGAAGCAAAGAAACTAAGAATGTTTTGTTTACCTATCGAAGATCTGAAGAGTGGTTTTATTCACTACCTATTTGGTATTTCTACTTAGGAAAAGATGGAGAAATTTTTCTTGATGAGTACTTCCTTGCTTCATTTATATTTGCAAAGATATGAAATTGTGAATTTTAAGGAGAAAGAAGGAGTCACTTGGTGATTCCTATAAGAGATTAAAGATTGTTGGTAGCTTGTCCCACTCACAACATGGACCAAACTGAACAAATGCAGATTTTGAGTGGCCTCAAAATGAAGGCAAAGCAACTTATTGACACAGCTTTCGGTGGCTCATCCAACTTTACATCAACCACTGGTATTAAGAAGATCATTGAAGCCATTGCTGCAAATGAGCATTTGGAAATGTATGACAGGGTTACAAGTAAACCATAGGGAGTGATTGATTTGAATTTGGAAGTAAACAGACAACTCAAAATCGAAGAGGTGATTGCTGCATAAGTGGAGAAAAAGCTCAAAGCAATGAACATGTGACATTTGTAGTGGGCTACACATGACTGTGCAATGTCTTGAAACTCCAAAACAAATTTAGGAGATAAAATTCTTGAAGCAGAATAATCCTTATTTTAACACCTATAATCACTGGTGGAAGAATCATCCAATTTTTCTTGGAAAGATCAAGATAAACTCCTCAAAAGGAAAAATGGGAGGTAGCTATTGAAAATATGGTACCCACACCCAATTCTAAGAAGAAACAAGAAGCAATCAAAGAAACACCACAGCTACAATTAAAAATCTGGAGGTTCAATTGGGGCAGATTGCACAACAAGTAACTCTACAAGTTCAAGGCAATCAGAAGAGTCATGAGAATGTGAATGTTGTCACAACAAGGAGAAGTGAAAAGGTTTCCAAAGAAAGATAAGAAGAGGTAAAATTTGATGATAATATTATAGAAGTGGATTTATAAGTGAGAAAGAACAAGAAAAATCAGGAAGAAGTGGTTCTACCTGTGAAGCCAGCAGAAGAAAATATTAAACATGAGATTAGGCTACCATATCCCTCTTGAGCGGCAAAGAAGGACACAAAGGAGAAGGAATTCGATAAATTTGTCAAATTGTTCAAAAAGTTGGAGATTAACATACCTTTCTTTGAAGCAATTGAGAAAATGTCTTTGTACCAAAAATTCATGAAGGAGGTTCTATCAAAAAGAGGCCAACAATCGATGAACAGGTACCCGTTGATGAGAAGTTGTGTGAAATCGCGCCCTCGAGAAAAATGCATATCAAGCAGAAGGATCCTGGATCAGTGGCAATACCATGCACCATAAAAGATTGAACTTTCAAAAGGGTTCTAATTGATTCTGGCTCTAGTGTGAGTTTAATGCCATTATCAATCTTCAAGAAGCTTGGTATTGAAAAGATAAGCGGGAGTGGAACAAAATTAAAATTTGCTGATCACACCATCAAGAAGTCATATGGGATAGCTGTAGATGTGTTGGTAGAGATTGAAATTTTTTCTTTTATAGTGGATTTCCAAATCATGGACATACTTGAAGATGAAGAGACCCTGATCATTCTTGGTCGACCTTGTTTGTTGACTAGCAGGTGCAATTTCGATATCGAAACAGGTCATCTGACCTTAAAATATTTTGATGAGAAGATAACCATGAAGGTGTTTGAAGTCAAGAAACAAGGTGCAGGTGAAAAGAATAAATTTTTTAGTTTGTATGGTCAAAGTAGAAGGAGAAAATATGAGCAACAAATTATGGAAGAAAAAGTACCCCCCATAAGTGGATGAACCGAACAGTGACGTTAAACGAAGCGCCGTGGGAGGCAACTCATGTTTTCATAACTTTTCTTTTAGTTTTGTTTGTAGGTAATAAAAAGGGATACTTTCTTGCACAAGCTAGGAGGCAGTAGTTGGTGTTGCGTTACCCTCTGTGAGTCACTTCTCTCGAGTTTGGTCTGAAACATTGAGGCCAATGTTTAGTTAAAGTTTGGGGGAGGTTTTATTGATTTGTTTTTTTAATTTTACTTTTTAAGTTGATGTTAAGTGTTATGTAAGTCCAAAGGAAAAATTCTCCCAAAATTTTTATTTTACTAATCTTGTCTCGAAAAATTTTGGTATTGATTTGCTCAAGAGCTTGTGTTTCTGAAAGACCGGGAATAGTATATAGAAACAAAGGGATGATTTTTTGAAGGGAGGAAGTTGAATCCTGAAAAGTACTCCTTGAGTAGTTTGTCCACACAATCAGCATACTTGATTACATGCGTAAGATTGGTTGTGAAATAAATAAAGATGGCACAAAATGATGAAAAGCGGTAAAAGGAAACGGCTCGTATGTTGGGTAGCCTCACAAGGTTATTCATTAAGGAGTTAATCCCCAAACGTCATCCAAAAGAACAATATATAACTGCAAAGTTTGAAAATTTCATCGGTATTTAAAATTAGAAATGTTGCTATTTGGTGTTGAATTAAGAATTTTTAATTAGTATCTTGAATGTGATGATCATCTTAATTCTTATTGCCTTAATTTAATTGTACGAATAAAAAGGAGGAAAGTTGGGATAAGACTTAAGTGGTACAAAGCAAAGTTGAGAGGTATCTGAGAAAGCTCAGTTAAAAATTCTTACCGAAAACTCTTCGTGTCATGTGAAGGCCGACAAACTACCTTTTGAGAAATGTGAACGAAGTCTCACGTATGATCCGGATGCTTTGGTTCCCATGAATTCTTATGTTTGTCGAACAACAGTTTAAGTTGGGGAGTTTGATCGGTGGTTTTACACGATATTTAGCATTAATACTGTATCTTTTATTTGTTTAGTACACAATTTTATATTTATGCTTTGGTTGTGTGTTTGAGTGTTTTCAAAGAATAAAACAGGACAAGTCGGGGCAAAAAGTGCAAAAATCAAAATATTTGAGGCTCAGGTCCGACACGTACCCCGTGTCGAAATGGCGCCTAACTTTGGGGAAGAAACAGAGGCTAACACGGCCAGTGTCAATACACAATGTCGGACTTGGCAAAATCGTTTAAATAGAGTGGTGCATAAAAAGAATTACAATTGTTGTTGTTTATAGTGTTTGGGTCATTAAGGGTGGTTTGGACATTTGGTATTACGGAATGACCTAACACTATATAAACCTTATTTTGAGAAGGATCGAGGACTTCTTGCCACGAGAGAATAATTCACGATGAAAGCGAGATTCACATTGTGGGAACAGAAACTCTTGATCGAGAAAAATAAGATCGAAGACCATCTATTGTAATGTCTTTATCTAATACTTTGATTATGCTACTTTTGAATTCTATGAGCTACCCTATGCTAGGGTGTCCTAATTTTTATGTTAGAATCGATCTCCTTGTTTTAGTCAACATTTTAGTTCGTTATACATTAATTTGATTATTTAGATTAATTCATAGTTTGACCCTTTAGGACCATAGGATTTCACTATTTTAACATGCAGACGGTTGTGTTAAGGTTTTCTAAATAATGATATTATGGATTTCACCTACGACTAGGGTAATCCTATGATAACGGAATAGTTCGGTCATTGAAGCTTAACATCTCTACTAATTTAAATGGTTGAAATTAGAAAAGAAGGTTAAAGTTTTTTTCACTAAGCAATTAGGATAAAATAATAGAGATCGAATTGAGGTTGATGAACTTGTTGAATAAATCAAAGAGTGAAGGTAATTACATGACAAATTATACACTCACCCTAGCATACTTTAATCAAACAAAACTCAATTTACTACCATTTTATCTTATGCAAATTTTATGCTGCAAGGTTTATTCCCAATCTTAAAACGATTGTTTTTTGTTCAATTGAATAATCATCTAACATTATTTCCTACACCCTCGAGGCATACTTGTAAATCCCATTATTATTACATCCGTAAAATAGTACACTTGCTATTTTTCCGATCACTTGTGATATCCAAGTATCACATGAAACACGTTGTTGATTTTAAGGTATCGGTTTCAACACGGCGAGATATCAAATCCGTTGTAGCGTAGTGGTTGCAAATTTGTCGGTGGCATATTAGAGGAAAAGATCCATGTTATGGGAGATAGGAATCATGCCCCTACAGTTGTTCAACTCCTATCTTTAATCAAGATCATCGATAACTAAGCTCTCGTTGATGAGTGAGCGATTAATGCCTCTTGTTGAAAAAGATCTATCAAGGTGATTGCATGTGTTAATGAAATTTTTCTATATTCAAATACACTCATATGAAAGCATGGATGGCAAGGTATAAGGAAATCAAACAAGTTTATGTAAATTGGGAAAAGTCTTTTAATGATCTTCCAAATTACTTGTTAGCACTTCAAGCTTTTGTTCAATGTTAGAAATGCAATATTCGTGTATATAGATGATGGAATTGTTGTTATTGGGAAAAATATTCCACACACTATTTTGGGCATTTCAACCATGCATACGAGGTTTTGCATATTACAAACCTATATGTAATTGATGGTACCTAGTTATATGGTAAATACAAGGGTACACTACTAATAGCGGTAGAACAAGATGGAAACAATAATATTTTCCCAATTGTCTTTGCCATTGTGGAAGGTGAGACGACAGATGGTTGGGGTTCTTTCTAAAGAAATTGAAATGCATGTATCTCCTCAACTGATATATGTTTGATTTTAAACAACACGCATCTATTGAAAGCGATACAATCCTGAAAATGGTTGGCATATTCCTCTATTTGTCCATGTTTATTGTATTAGACATATCGCACAAAATTTTGCTAAAAATCAAGGACGAAACCTTGAAAACAATGATCAACATGGGTAAGTCTCTTTTATACACTTTTTATGTATCATTTATAGTACACCATAATATTAACACATTTTCTTAAACCATATAGGGTATGCGTTAAACCAACCAACATTTAGGTATTATTGTCAAAAGATTGGCATGGCTAACCTCGATGATTTGAGGTGGATATACAATATTCCATATGAAAAATTGACAAGGAATTTGATGAGGGTCGTTGAGGGCACATGACAACGAACCTTGTTGAGTCACAATTTTGTATTAAAAGGAACTTGTAATCTTCCCATCACAACAATGGTACAAGAAACATACTATAGGATGGGAACACTCTTTGCTGAAAGGGGCGCAAAGTGGAGTGCAGTTTTGAATTATGGCCAAACATTTACAGAGCAAAGCGTGAAGGTGATGAAACAAGAAACATCAAAATCCTCCACGCATCGGGTAAGCATTTTTTACTATTGGCTGACATTTACAAGGTGACTAACCTATTTGGAGTTTATGTAACGCCGGATTATTTAATTAATTATTTAATTAAATTATTTCCTAATTAATTGTTGATAAGTCGTATGTGTGTTACATTGTGTTGATTAATTAGTTGATTTTTTTGATTGGTTTGTCAAGATTTATACCAAAAGTGTATTTCTGGTATTAATTTTACTATAAATTGGAACAAACCTCAAAAAAAGAACGGATTGTATGTGTGTGGAGGTGCGCATCAAAATATATTTTTGATTTTTAAAAATTTGTGTGGTGCGCTAGAAAAGCATGACGTGGAATAAGAAATTTCCTTAAGCGATTAAACCAGATTTTCACACTTTGTAGTGAATATTGGGTTTGATCATTTAACTAGGCCCATTTGGATATTTAAAATTTTACAAAAATAGAGAAAAACTATTAAGTAAGAATTTTTTTTTTTAATATCTCATTTATGCTTTATTTATTTTATTACAAATAAGATTGAATAATATGAACTAAAATTATTTTTAAAAAAAAAGTTGAAATTTTAAACTACCTTAAAAATTTTGGTAAAATTTAAAGAAAAATTGTTATTATTTAAAAAATATATATTTAAATCTATTAAACTTTTTTTCAAAAAAAAAACATTTAAATATATAAAACATTTTAGCAAATTAAATCTAATTAAAAAATATCATAAAATAATTATAAAAAAAAAATAATAATCCATGAGTTTGGCTTTGTGCCTGAATATTTATGCTTTTTAATACTTCTAATACTCCTTTAACCATTTACTTTTGTCTTGGTTTGATAAATTTTCTATTTATTCAAAATATAAATTTCGCTGCAAAATCCACAGGAAACATTTCCTACAAAATTACCTGTGGATTTTGTAATGTGATTTTAAAAAATCTGCGAGTATTCTTGCAGTATTTTTTGCAAAAATTATTTAGTAGGAAAATTTATTTGGTAAAGTCGCATGAAAATTTGCAGGTATACCCGTAGATTATTTTTCGCAAAAAATTATGCACGTAAATTGTGTATTTCTAGAAGTGGTAGTTTTAATCAAATGTTGCAAATGTGAGGATAGTAACACTTTGTCAGATGATGTGCCATCAATTCCTTTTCTAATATGCTCCATAACAGTCCTGCCCAATCAACCTTTTCAAAATGCCTCATCCTTGATAAATGTAGTTTGCTACACAACATCCTTTGTGATGAATGATTCATCCTGCAAAAGTATCCAGTTTAACACCAATTGATTAAGGAAAGCAATATCCTTTTCCAACTTCATCAACAACAATTATAGAATTGACACTAGTCATATTTTTCTTCGAAAGCTTGAGAGCACGACGAAGTTCAGCGCGGTTCATCATCACCTTGATTTCATTAACATAATTGTACCTTGCAGTAGAGTTATAGCTTGCAATAAGCTGAGCAAGTAGATCAGTGCAAATAGGAGAATCAAACTCGATGCGGGCAAACATCCATATCCCCGAACACTCTATGAGGCTCTGGTGGTTGTCAAATTTGAGAGCTTTAGCAGGTTTGAAAGGAATGGGTTTTGAGGTTTTGAAAAGAGCTTGACATTTTATCGAACCTTTTTCTAGGATGGATTTCTCTTTGGCCCGATTTTCTTCTACATATTTACACGGTGAGTTGTGGTTGCAGGAGTTAGAACCTTATGTTTAGGATCATCGACAATTTTTGTAACACCCTACTTTCCCCATTAATTAATTTATAAATAAAATGATATTAAATAGTTTGCGGAATAATTAGAGTACACACAAGTAGGATGTCACATCCCATAAAATCTTATGCACGTATCTATTCAATTCATATCTTTAATTCTCATAAAATAAATTAAACAGCAGAATATTCAAATTGATTCACTTCAATATCAATAAGGCTTTAACAACAATAACTTCCAAAAAAATATTGATTCATCATAGGTTTGGAAATAAGATACGTAAAAATGAAAAATAACACAACAAAACAAGATTACATTTTTCTCGTGTTATGTATCAGAGCAACTCCTAGGACTCAATCAATAGCAACACACGCTAAGGAGTATTAATCACATCAATCACACCAAGCAGACAATTATAATGCATATATAATGCCAGAACTATATCCATCACACATAATTCACGTTTAGTCATACATATGTGCAATGTAACTCAATTGACGCTACAACATGGATGGGGTACTAACACAATCTATCTGCTCTTTCTTTGAACACGATTCCGTTGAAATCGGATAAGTCGCATCGTTCCTCTAAACTATAACTTATCTCCAACACGACTTCCACATGGAGTCCAGGATGTAACTTGGCACCCATCATGGATTCCCACCTAGGCTGATCTCCACATGACTCGACATAAAAATGCATGACATACACTATGCATAATGCAATTAATCATTAATGATCACATGTGATTCATATACTCACCATAATTACCTCTAGAATTACCAACCTTGCCCAAGAGTGTCCACATAACAACAATCTCATCAACATGGCAACGAACACACGTCACATTATTGGCCTCTCTGTCTATTTGTGTCATAATACTCTTATAGATCATAAGGAATTGCATTACAAATCGGGAAAAATTGCGAAAACTAGAAAATTTTCACATAGGACTGCTCATACACATCGACCCTGCTCCAAGCGTGTATTTCCTTGTTGCCTAACCCCACATGTATGTTATGTGTAGGGCTAAATGTCCAAGCATCATACATGTAATGTCTCCTACCTTAGCATTATGACGGAGGGGTTTTCCCTCAAAATTCATCAAGAGACTCCATATGCGTAATGACCTCACCATATGGGTATTGTCTCACTATCTTACGTATCTTGCTCCCTCTTATGCATATCGGTGTGAGTGGGATGGCCTTAGGGACGGGCTTATGGTATGTAATGCCACAGGAAGTCCCATCATACGCGTATTGCCTCCCTCCAAATGTGTATGGCAGTCGCAACCTCGAGAAATTTTGTTTCGCATTAGTATAATTTTCACCCATTGGAGTACATTCAAGCTCTAAGTATGACCCAAAATAGTACCCATACCAATATAATCTTAAAATATCTATTCTACTTCATTAATCTATCACTCTCAAGGTTTTCACAATTTAAAATCATAAAATCCTCAATTCACAAAACCCATATTTTCGAATCTAATTTGTGGTAAAACCCAACAATATTATTTTAACTTTTCATTAATGTGAGTTGAAAAATTAAAAGTTAAAAATTATATTTTAGTGTTACCATACAATTACAAACTCTAAAATAACTATTGAAATTAAAGTTTTATTAAAAATTCTTATAAATTTTGTTTACACAATTAGATATTATTATAAATTTTAATAATATCATGTGTGATGAAATATTGTCGATAATTAGTCGGAGGAAGTATGGAAGTATAACCAAACAAATTCGGAAAAGCGGCGCATGGCGGGAAGAAGGCGGTGTCGAGCGACACACCGGTGTAAAGGGGTGTGCGAACAGCACACACATCATGGAGGGAGGCATGTCGAGCGGAATGCATATGACTAAGGCAAGTAGTGTCGATCGACACCACCTTTGTCTGAGAGAATATCTTTTCTTTTCTTTTCCTTAAACCTTGTCTTTTTCCTTTATGTTTTACCTATTAAGTTTATGGTAATTAATAATTATTAGGTGACATAAGTAATTGGTTACTAGTAGTAGATATTAGGTGATTAATTGCCATGAAGAAGTTAATAGTAGTAGGTGTATATATATATATATATATATATATATATATATATATATATATATATATATATATATATATAGCGAGTATTAAGCATAACATTAGCATAACGGAAAATTATCTAAGTGACAGAAAAATAAAGGAATTCAATAACAGGAACATTCAATGGA
The DNA here is from genome assembly GCA_021764765.1 of Vicia sativa. Classification (NCBI taxonomy): domain Eukaryota; kingdom Viridiplantae; phylum Streptophyta; class Magnoliopsida; order Fabales; family Fabaceae; genus Vicia; species Vicia sativa. The sequence goes on from CM038793.1 coordinate 275,215,204, forward strand.
AAAATAAACAGTCGAGTTAATTGATTTAGTGGTGAATATAGGAATAATTAAATAGCGGTAGTGTGTACATAATTTGTTTTTTGGTATAGGATTGTTAAGGTTAGTTGTTGATAATTATTATTGTTGTTGTCGTACTGATTTTATTGATAAATTGCGAAGTTGCAGGTTGTGATGAAATTAGTTGTGTTTTCTTGTGTTGAATTGATGAACCAAGTTGTAGGCCTCGTGCCAACGTTGAATGATGTTGTTGAATTGTTATTATGTTGTAGGCTTTTAGCCAGTGTTGATTATGATGAAGTTGTTGTTGAATTAATGATTTAGTTGTTGTTGTTGTGTTGCATCATGTTGTCACATACATTGCATAAACATGTTGGCCTGGATTGGAAAATATATTACGTTGGGAGCTTTGCTCTGTTTATGATGCCCTTGATTTGCAACCATGTTGATGTTGAAGGCTTATGCCTTGTTGATGCCTCTGATAATTAGCAGATTAATAAGTTTGGAGTTTTGCTCGGTTTTCGTTGGGAGTTCGCTCCATTGGTACCACAAGCATGTGCATTTTGATAAGTTGTTGCATCTCATGTTGCATCTTGAATGGTTATGATTACTACATATTTTTGTGGAATTGTTTGTTGTGGAATAATTTACCGTGATTGATTTACATTATCTCGACATATATTATTTATCATATGACTTATTATATTGTTAGATATCTCACCTTCTGTTATGGTGTTGCCTCTATGTGAGTAACGTGCAAGTAATCGGTGAAGGTTGTCTACCTTCATTAGTTCGAGTCGATATTATCGCTTTGATCGTAGCACTCGGGAGGGGGATAAATGCATATTTTATTCTTTGTTGGTTTTATCATATTGTTGGAATTTTAAGTTGTTTTATTGGAGAAAGATGATCGATTTGTTTGAAAGTTGAAAACACTTATCTTGAAGTTCTTTTGAATTGGCCATGATGCCATGGTGTTTTTAGTTGAATTATGAATCTGTTGCATAGTATTAAAGAGATTTATTTTTAAAGACTAAACAAGTTATCGATTCACCCAAATCTAGGTGTTATGTATCCGAACTATAGGTGATTGATTGTTGTTGTTTCTGTTTGAATGTGTGATATCCCATTATTTGTTGGAGAATTTTTGTATCTACGATTTTGTATAATTTATTAGTTAGAAATGGGGTGTTCAGTTTACAATACAAGTTTTCCAGTTCTACCATTAGATGTATATTTGCCCACTTATGAGGAGATCGATTTTCCATAACCCAATCATGAGCGAGAATAGAAAAGGCATACAGCAAGTGTGATACGGTGAAGCTGACTTTGTAGGATTTTGTATCCAAATGTGCGGATAGCAAAAGTCGCCACCTACTTTTATTTTATCCAATTAAGGAAGGTAAAAGTGAGAAAAAGACCTTCGTTAGATTACGAGTTAGAATGGTTATGAAAAGGAAAGTATTAGCACCCTTTCCATCCGTGAATTATCTCTGGGCTCTTAGTTGCTCTAGATCACCTTTTTAAAATTGCTTTCATGTGTTTGACAAAGATGCTTTGAAAAAGGCATTTCGCTTTGACTTTGTAATGACTCATGTAGAGTGTATACAAAGTGTTTGGAAATATTTTTGTTTTGAAAGAGAATTTGAACTTAAAAAAAGTGTGTGGTGTGAAAAGCATTTGATAGAGCAAGCAACTAAGAACTTATTTACCCACTCGAGAATTGGTCGTTTTATACTTCTACATTCCTTTAGAATAGCGCTAACCATACCATTAGTTAGTAGGTAGCTCCATTCGTTGGATATACGCGGGACATTCGAAGGACATCGTATGGTCATCGAAAACAACTTAAAAGTATCCTAACACATTGAAGGGACTATCATCATTTTCGTGGCGACAATCAGTCAAGATCATGTATTGGAGGCGACATCGTGGGTCTTATGATGATTTGTTTGGAAGCAGCGGTGCTAGAATACCTCTACGTTCGAGGACATGACCATTTGAATCGAAAAACATCGAGAAATTACCTAAAGGTGCGTGTGAAAAGTGTGTTGAATTCAATATATTATCTTGAAAATTAGTGGGCTATGTTCATTATTATCTTGCCATACGCCTAATTACTAGCAATTGATAAGGGTGCGGAAAGTAAAATCACGGAATGTAAAAAATAAATCCTACGCTATTACATGGCTTTGAGGCAGATAGCATAATAAATACAGAAAATAAAGTCCTAAATTAAACTATACAACCCATAGCAATTACATGTGGAAAAAAAGAATGATAAAAAAAAAAAAATCAATGAATCGGATCAACTTACAAAAAGGAAAAATCGGAAAATGCATATAAATCGAACAAGAGAAAATGTTAGAAAAATGCAAATTTTAATATGGAAAATTAATACATCTGGAAATAAGATAAATATCCTAAAATAATTTTTGGGATTTTTAGAAAAGATTTAATAATTAAAATGCAATTAAATGAATTAAATGCAAAATATAAATAAAATTAAATATGCATGCAAAATTATATTTTTAATTTATTAAATTAAATAAACATTTTATGAAAATAATGTAAAAGAAAATTAATTTTGATAATTTTAATGCAGAAATAAAATTATGAAAAGAAATTAAAATGATGCAAAAATAATAAATAAAGAAAATATATATGAAAATATGAAAAGTAGGTTGTAAAAGAAAAAGAAACCGGTGCAAGCGAGATTGAGGCGAGACCACAGGAATGTCACAATGCCCGAGTGAATGCCTTATCCACCACTTGACTTACTTGTTGTCATGGAATGAAGCGGATGATCATGAGATACAGCATGGGTTGCACGGAAAGTCAAGGAATGCAGTCAGCTGGTGGGGTCTCGCTGGATGATAATCGAAGGCTCGTCTTGAAGTATAATCGAGATCCTAACTCCGGTCGTCTTCTGACGAGTTGAAACACAAAATACGAAATTTAAAAAGAAAGAAGGACCTTGTCCCCTAATCGGACCTCCGAGTTCAATGGTGGTATCGAGTTTTTTTTCTGAAAAGCCGCAATGGGATTCGATTCTCAGTTCTAGAACTAAAACCATGGCAACATGTGATCATCATTCACGACCTATTGGGTGTCAAGTCCATATGCAAACAAAGCGATTAACATGCATGAATAATGAAATCAAAAATTCAAGAATATACCAAACGGTGAGTTAAGGCATGCGATTGAGTGCAGGCTTGAGTGAGAGATGGTTTAGACTCCACAGGCCTGGGAAGGGGATTGAATGGGTGGAGCAGTGAAACTTCTTAGTTTGAAATTCAATTCAAGATTCTTGGAAAATTTTGGCAACATAAGGGTTATGCTTGGGCTAGGGTTTCGTTCTCTGCACTTTCGTTCTTGAGTATTTATAGGGAAAATTGGATGGCAAAAGGGTGAAAAAAAGATTGCAATGATTGTGCAAATATTTTCCAATAAAACAAATCAAATTTTGAAGAAAATATGATTTTCTCATCAATGCCATGGCTTGCACAATTTGGTAAGTGTTTGGCTTTCTTGGACATTAAAGAGATATAAATCAACATTTGAAAAAATTTAATTTTCATATTTTACATAATTTATTTTGAATTAAATGAATAAAATTCAAATATAAACCATGATAGAAAATCACCAATGCCAAGATTTAATGGGTCAAGAATATTATCATGAAAAGTTTGGATCAAGATTATAGGCCCATTTGGAAAATTTTGCATTTTGACAAAATGTCCTTTTGTGCAATTGTCCAAAATGCCCAACTTGAATAGTGTCTTGCTCAATTTTCCACATTTTTGAGTGTTCTTGGACTTTTGGAAAGCTCTAAGAGTCCTCTAACCAATGTCTTTGGTCTCATCTCAATTGGAGTTACCATGCTCAATATATCTTCAAAACAAAAGTTGACTTTTGTTGACTTTGAAAATGACACCGTAATGTTTTGAGCTATACCTCTCAAATGAAGCATTTTTGGACATTCTTGTGAGACATGAAGTTGTAGAGAATTGAATTTCCTTCAAAAATGAGCTTTGGTGGAAAATTTCTGAAAGTATGAAAAGTTATGATCGGTCAAAGTTCGATTGACTTTTCATCTAGAAACCTAATTTAGAAAGTTTGACTTTTGAGCAAATCTTGAGTTTTCTTGATGAATCATGATCAACCCTTGATCAAATGATGAATGTAACTTCAAAATGAGGATGTTGACCAAAAATCAGAAGTTTTGTTGTATGTTGACCAGATTGACTTTTTGTCCAATACACGATTTTCGACCATCAGAACATTATGAGGAAATGACTTGGAGCTTAAACTTGACATGGAGATCTGGAAGCATATGAGGAGGCATAGGATCTTGAGATGGAGGAAATTTGAGGTATGACAGTGAAATTCCAATCTTCTTGTTTGGAGTTGATTGACACCTTGTCTTACGTGACTGGAGGAGAGATGATTGCAAATCACTGAAAATTTCTTTGGGTTGGTTGATGATGGGGAGATCTTCTGATATTGGAGGGCTATAAATGAGTTGAGCTGGGTAGAATTGTTAATGGAGGTAGCGAGATGGGCTTAAGATGATCTGAAAGGTCAAATCTTTGGAATGACGATTTGACTACTTGATGTTCTGGACGGAGGATGGGCTTAAGATGCCATTGAAATTAAATCTTAGACTTAGTGTTCACTTTGAGTGAGATTGTTGGTCGATAATGAACATATATGGGCTGCGAAGTGAAGAAATGTGACAAGTTGGAGATGAGCTGGAGACCATCAAGCTAAGGATCGTCAGCTAGACTCGTTAGTTGCTGAGATAATAAGGAATCAGATAAGGCTTTGATTACTCTAGGAGATGTGATTGTCAAAAGTGGATGATTCCTATATTGGCATCAGGTGTTGATCCATTGAATTAGGAATAAGATGATCTTGATAGTTTTCCAATGATTGGGAATAGACGTGTCAAATTGAAAAAGGGTCTTTTGAATGGTTTTGTGATTGGGCTTAATACGACCATCGTCGAGGATGACAGTGTGTCTTTGAGATAGTTTGTGTTGAGAATCATGGAGATGGTAGAGGACAACCAAGGCGTCTTCAGATAGTTTTTCGTAGTTGCTTAATTGGATAATGTGGAGGACAACACGGTCTTTTGATAGTTTTCCGTCGATTGGGCTTAATCTGGACGATCGTGGAGGACAACAGTGTGGTCTTTGGATAGTTTTCCGTCGGTTGGGGCAATCTGGACCAATCGTGGGGACAGCGGTCTTTAGGATAGTTTTCCGTCGGTTGGGGCTTAATCTGGACCAATCGTCGGAGGACAACCAGGGCGGTCTTTCGGATAGTTTTCCGTCGGTTCGGGCTTAATCTGGACTGTTTGCGTCGAGTATTGTTACTATTTTGGAGAAAACAAGAGAAACTTTGATAGAATATTTGTTAGTTTATGCAAAGTATGATGCATGGCGGTGTATATGAATGACATATGCATGAATTATGACTTTATGAAATGTATGAATGATAGATGTTGTGATATTTCAAAACATATCCATCTTGAAGAAGACGGATATTACATGAAGATTTCGACTCACGCTTGGGGATTGTTAGGTGAGAACCACTTTTTGAAGGAGAAGAAAGATATCTGGATTCCTCCGATGCACTATCGAGATCTTGGGCCTAGATATTGTTGAGGAGGTAGAGATTGAAGCTCGTTGTTGGAGATCTCATAATACTGTTGGAGAGTGCGGGAGGCGTCTGTTGGGGACCTTGTATGAATCCTGTTGAGGAAATTTGGGAGGCGCTCTCTTGGGGATTCAGGTGTAGATCTCATGGGAGAGCATTTGATTGTTCGAGGCCGGGCTAGAAGAGTCAGAGTCCGTTGTAATCTCTGGTGGGAATAAAGGTGTATGTTTCCTCAGATGCACTATCGACCAAGTCGTATGCAGATACGCTGTTTGGGAGAAGGAGGATTGAAAATATCCGTTTGGGATGAAGTGTTCTTGCTTGGAGGCGATGTAACGTTGCTCGGTTGAGTGGAATCACTTTGCTTGTGGATAACATATACTCATTGGGGAAGGTGTGTGGTGACACCTTTATGCTGCGGGGAACTATTTGGTGACTTCGTCGTCATCCCATTCTTGGAACGTAGTAAGTACTTTTGTATGTTCACTTTTATGTTTGTGATTAGATTCTTATTGTCAAATGCGTATAGTCATTCAAAGCAAGCGTTGGACTTATTGCAAATAACAACATGAGAAATTGTAAAGAAAGAAGCTTATTTTTTGAAAGGTGGCGTATGGCCAAGTAGTTTGTACGAAAGGTAAAAGCTATGGAAACAATCTCGTTAAGTTCCAACTATGCTAGTACTCATATATTTCAACTATCTCATCTCCTTCTGTCGTAGAAAGTGAGTGAATTGATCTTCGCCATTTGAATCTTGAATCTGATAGTATGCGAGCGGTGATCTGGAAGAGACATAGTAAATGCTTAAATCTAACTTTTGCTAGACCGCCCTTTCGGGTTTTAGTCTCAAGGATACCCTTTTTGCCCAAGCCGCCTTTTCGGGTTTCGACTTGCGGGTGTACATGTTTTGTATATATCCTTAATTTTGCAGAACCTTTTGGTTGCATGAGATGCCCTTATTTTGCCTAGGTTAAATCGACCTAGCGGGTCTCTTTATCGTAGTATTTTTGACTATGTCTGCGTTCAGGGTGTGGGAAGTCTTCACCATCCATGGTGCTAAGTATCATAGCTCCGTAGGAAAATCTTGTCTTGACTACAAAGCGGTCCCTCATAGGTGGGAGTCCATTTGCCCTGGGATCACCTTGTGGAAGAATGATGCTTTGACTACTAGATCACCGACTTGGTAGACTCGGTGCTTGACCTTCTTGTTAAATGCTCACGATCATTCGTTTACGATAAATCATCCATGGCGGATGGGCCTGATCGTTCTCATCAATCAAGTTAATGCGGTGGTAAATGCGGACCCAATCGTCTTCGCTAACTTTCGCCTCTGGAGGACTCGGTTGAGGGTATCCGAACCTCGATGGGTAAGCGGCTTCCATACCGTATACAAGAGAAGGGGTTGCCCTGTTGATGTTCGTCTTTGTAGTGCGATAACCATGAAGAGCAAATGGTAACATCTCATGCCAATCTTTGTAAGTCATCATCTGTATAATCTTCTTAATGTTCTTGTTGGCGGCTTCCACTGCGCCATTCATCTTAGGCCGATAAGGAGAGAGAATTGTGATGCTTGATCTTGAGCTGCGTGTGAGAGTTCGGTGATCATCTTATTGTTGAGATTGGAACGTTATACGTGATAATCCTTTCGAAGTGCCATACAAGCGGATAAGATTATGTTTGATGAATCGAGCCACTACATTCTTGGTGAGATGCATACAGGTACTTACACCACTTGGTAAAGTAATCATTGCCACAAGGATGGCGATGTCCATTGGGCTGTGGGCAATTTCTCCGATCATGTCAATGCCCCACATTGCAAAGGCCAGGAGAAGTTAAAACATTGATGCGGAGAGTGCGTGTACTTTATCGATAAATCGGCACTTGTGACAAGATCGAGCATAGCGGTGACAATCGACTTCCATGGTGGACCAATAGTAACTGTTCTCAAAATCTTCTTAGCCATGGTGTGTCCTTTGGAGTGGGTACCAAATTAAGCGCCGTGTAACTCTTCCATGATACATTGCTTTTTACGGTCTACAGTAGATAAGCACAAGTCGTGGTTGCGCTTGTATAAGATGTCGTTCTTGAGGAAGAATTTGGATGCAAATCTTCTCATGAACTTCTTATCATTATGAGATGCCCTGCAGGATATTCACGAGTCTCAAGATACCTCTTCGTCATAGTACCAAGGTTTCTCTTATGCCAAGCTCATAACAATCTCTTTGGTTAGTCAACTTCTCAATGATGATCGGGGAGCCTCGTTGTCCCATGACCTTGAACATAGGCGACATAGTAGCCAATCGTCACCTTGTTGATTCTCTTCTCGGAATATGATCAAAAGTAATCTCTTAGTAGGGATCAAACTCGAACATGCTCGATCTGGAATGAGATTCGGATGCTTCGTATCCCACTGCCATGTCGTGATCACTAAAGTGAGTCTCCATACACTTGTAAGAACTTGATTCTTAAGTCAATAGCGACTTTACCCATGATGCCGCTTCGTACTCGGCCATGTTGTTAGTGCAAGCTGAATAATCTGGCGGTGAAAGGCGTATGTCACTTTGTAGGGATGTAATGATGGCGCCAATGCCAAGTGCGTTTGAGGCTCCATCAAGACCATAGTCCATCGGGATCCTTGTTGAGGTCCTTAATGCAGGCACAGTTCTTCCCAATCGTAACTAGTAAAACATCTTCATCAAAATTGAACTGCATGGTGATAGTCATCTACGGCGATGAGCCAAATGATCGGCTACTACACTTCCTTTGATCGCTTTACGAAGTGTCTTTGGATGTCATATTCGGTCAAGATCATTTGCCATCTTGCTATTCTTCGGAGAAGGCTGGTTTCTCAAATATGTATTTTATCGGATCCATCTTGAAATCAACAAGGTAGTGTGAGTCAACATATCTTGTGTCTTAGTCGTGACGATGACAGCGTTGCAAGTTTTCTCTTTGTGAGTATCTTGTTTCCGATCGGTAAACTTTTGCTAAGGTAGTATATTGCATGCTCTTTTCGACCAGACTCGTCATGTTGCTAACACACACCCATTGATTCTCTAACCTTGTCAAGTACATGATAAGAGGTCTTCCTTGGCATCGGGATAGGAGGATTACGTAGGTACTCCTTGATTTTGTCAAAGCGATCGGCAATCGTCGTTCCATTCCACTACTTGATCTTTCTTTAGTAACTTGAAGATTGGCTCACAAGTAGCGTTAGGTGTGCAATGAATCGGCAATGTAGTTCAATCGGCCCGAAACCTCGACTTCCTTCTCGTGCGGGGGCGGCATCTCTTGAATAGCTTTAACCTTGGCGGGTCAACCTCAATACCTCTTCCACGACTACAAACCCTAGGAGTTTTCGGATCGACTCCAAAAGTGCACTTGTTAGGATTAAGTCTCGATCTGCTTCTTCATCTGTCAAATAGTTTACGCAAATGATCAAGATGTTCTTCTTGATGCGTGATCGAGCTATCATGTAAATCGGCGTAGACCTCTATCTCGTGATGAATCATGTCATGAAATAATGTCACCAACGCGGCGATAAGTGGCGCTGCGTTCTTCAGTCCGAGCGGCATAACCTTGTAGCAGAAAGTGCCCCAGTGTAACAAAAGTAGTCTTCTCCATGTCTTGGGGCCATTTTGATCGATTGTAGGAGAAACCATCCATGAAGGAGAAAACCTTATCTGGTGTTGTCAACGAACATCAATATGAGGAAGTGGGAAATCGTCTTTCGGACTCGCTTTGTTCAGATCTACGTAATCCACACACATTCGTACCTTACCATCCTTCTTAGGCACGGGTACCACATTAGCAACCAGGGGGATAGGAGGTATGACTAAGAAACCGCGTTGAGCGCTTCATAACCCGGCTTTGATTTTCTCGACATCTCGGGGCGCATCGGCGAACCTTCATTTCCTTTGGGAAAACCTTCTTTTGTCGGCAATCGGTGTACCACAATATCAATGTCAAACAACCTTCGTATGACCAAGCAAAAACCTCAATATAGTCGTAGCATACGAACCAACCTTTCTTTAACTTTGTTCTCAAGACCGCTCTATCTTGATCTCTTTTCTCTTCGTCGGTACCCAAATTCACAACCTCAACTTGCTCTTGGTGGGTGTATAACTCGCTCTTCTTGCTGTAGCGATCGGCAAGTTCTCACGGCACTTCACAATCTTCCTCACTTTCGTCTTGGCTTGGTAGATCGGATTATCGAAGTCATATTTAGCACTAGCATAGCTGTTATTATGAGATTCGGAGTGATTCTGCGGTGTATCATGGGTGTGTGTAAGAAACACATAGCTTTTGAAGGGGTGATAAAGTAAAGAAGAAAACAAACAATTGAATGCAAAAGTCCAGCGAATTTATTGAATGAAAATCATGAAAGCGACGGATAATAACCCTATAAGCGAGCCATGATGCCCGGCAAGGCACTAGCTTTCAAAGTTTATTGTTCAAAACATAAAAATAAACAAAACAAAACAAAGCAATTACTCCTGACTAAAGGAGATTGGTATGATCTTGATCTTCCAATTCTTGAGCCCATGATGCGGGTTGGGAAGATCCACTTGGATGTCGAAGCCGTTGTCGTCGTCTTCTATAGCATGGATTCCACTCTGGCTGATGCGGAAAGGAAGTTGGCGGCACGTTCGCGTATCATCTTCTGACCCTTGATGGTGAAGCCTAAACCGGTCTTGTCAAATTTGAAAGGAAGATCGGAGCTGTCCCCAAATAGTACTACCTCCTTGTTCAGCGGTACTTGAGCATCTTTCAATGAGGCCATCCTAGGCGAACTTTAGCATCTTGGGAGTGGCGGGAGAGTCAGCAGGCATGACTCTGGTATTGTTTCAAAAGCTTGACAGAGTCTCGAAGAATTCACCTTCCATCTCGAGATATCGGAATGGCTGAGATGGTGACCATATACTCTTCTTCACCACATCTTGAACAACCTTCCCTTTCACGGGTATTTGATTTTACGATCAGGTAGGAAATGTGGCCTTGCCCATGTATCAAGTCCAAGTAGGCAAGAGTAGGCTGGACGGATGTCCATGACAAAGTGGAGTCAAAGTGCAGGAACCGACTTTAGATGAGTGAGCTCTCAAACCTTTGTTAGAGAACCATCAAAAGCTCTCACGATAATGTCCTTTGGGTCTAGAACCAACCCTTCGACATCAAGTCGATCAAAAGCGTCTTGGAAGGATATTCAGAGCAGAACCGGTATCAGCAAAACATGAGACAGTGTGCCTTGCATTCAACGAGAGATGTGCAAGGCTTTGTTGTGTTTCTTTCGTGAGTCAAATCGACATCGAGAGAAGCCTAGGCCGTTGTTGGCAGCCAGGCTAGCAATACAAACTTGAATTGATCGGTGGTAGTGTCTTGCGGCACATGAGCATTCTTGAAACTTCACCAAGGCATTAGCATGAGCCTCGAGCACAAGGCGAGCAAGCATGGAAATCTTGGATGGTCTGTCCCAATGTTCCACAACATTGTAATCACTCTTCTTGATGATCTTGAATTTCCTCCATTTCTTGTTTGGAGGTGTCTTGATAACTTCCTTTGGTATACGGTTGGCGGGATGAGTCCTTGGTTCTTTCCCTCTAGTGGGGATATTGATTGAGTAGGTGGAATCTGTTTGAGTCAGTGTCTTTTGGAGGAGAGATCTGGAGAATACCCTTAGGTTACGGTCACCTTCTTGGATCCGGTGATGTTGTCAATGTCGGGAATAGAAACTTCAGCGTAAGATCTTCAATGGTCGAGAGGTCTTGCTTGACGCCATGATAGTAAACATCGACTCCATAGTTCAAGGGATAGCCTTGTCGGAGGAATATGGCCTTTGGAGATGATGATGAGGTGCCACTCTAGGCACAGGATCAGCGGAGGAAATCCTTATTGTGTTAACATCGGCATAGTCTTGAAATCGTCACCCCATCCAGTCGCCTTAACATCTTCAATAGGAATCTTGTAACTATCGAGGGCGATGTACTTCACCATGTAATCATACTTTCCACTTGGCCCCAAGGTATCCCACGAGATGAGTGCAGTTTCGTTCGCATTGTCGATCTTCAACTTAGACATTTCTTCACACGCTTACGCACGGTGGTTTCGAAATAGTATCTCACGGTTATCCATCATACTGAACCGTCTTCGACCAAGCCTGACCATCAGTGCGAGGGCAGGCTGCGACAATTCTCTGGGCATCTGGATTGACACCGACTTGCAACAAATTCTTCTTAGATCATCGGAGGAATGGTCAAGTCATCTATGTTGAAAACATAAGTATCGTCACCGACATTGGAACTCTTGTCATGGTTAGGCATAGGCGCGTTGATCACATTGGTCTCAGCGGGAGGATCAAACTCAATGCTGCAGCTTGATCATATCTTGAATCTTGTTCTTGAGCCCAACAATTGTCGATGTAGGTGCCTGGGCTGTTGGAATGGTAAGCACACTTAGCATTAGGATTGTACCGGAGGAAGTGTTGACATTCGAGGAGGATCCTCAAGTTATCGACTGCGTTCAACATGTGTTGCAAGGCTTGCGACAATGGCATGTTGATCTTAAATAAGCATCTTCGTGGCGCGTTACAGTTCTGTGCGTTGTCTCGTGAGGTTGTCTTGATGTAGGATTGGAGATCAACTGCCCCCAGATTGAGCACGGTCGGTCTTGGCTCGGCTTTTCGACCATACCGCATTGGCTTCTTTCTTACCACCAAAGATCTCTTGCGGCATTTGAAGATGACTCTACTGGATCTTCCACTCTTGATACCGACCAATCGCTACTTTGTCAATATCAGCTCGGTGAATCCGGATGAAGAATTTCCAATCGAGATGATTGAAGAATGGGCTGTCGGTGTTCCCATAAACATATCAACCAACTCCTATTGGACAAGGGTGGTTGAACTACACTGCTAGAGATCTCTCTTACAGCATACTCCTTGAACTTCTCGTCACGACCCATAGACATGCTTTGTAGTTGCATGCAGTGGGTGTCAATTGACATTGTACTCATCTTATGCGTAAAAGCATCGTAAGTCACTCCAAATACGGATACGGTCATTCTAGGTGATAGTACCATTCCAAGCTGAGTTCGGACAAACTCTCTTGAAAATAGTGCATCCACAACTACATCATCATCGTGAGGGATTGATCTTACGGACATAGGACTTCAAATGCAGCTTAGGGCAAGACATGCCATCATACTTGCAAAAGTAGGAACTTTGAACTTGGGAGGAATCACAACACGGGAACAAGACTCGGATCATCAAAATTCAGCCGGACATCTTCAAGTTTTCCACAGCATTGAGACGGTCTTCAAGTTGTTTGTACTTGTCATCTTCATCAGTGTTGGCTATAATCGGTGATCCTCTCCTCCTTTCTTTGGCTCACGCTGATCACCTTCATCACCCGTACTCCCCTCGGTATGGACACTTCCTTGAGAGAGCTCGATCCGGTGACCACTTTAGGACCCCTGAAGCGTCTACCCATGTTGAGGACCAACAACCTTCTTCTTCTTGTTGATGAGCTTCTTCGATCTTCTTGGCCTTGGACCAAGTTGAACATCTGCTTTGGCCCAGGCATTACGAGCTTGGAGATCTTTGTGATCTGTTCAAGAGCCATTTACGCTAAAATAAATAGCGAGCAAATGAGAAAACCAATCTCAATGTACATGATGCAATGTTATGCTATGCTATGCAATGTTTATGCGAATGCAATGCAATGTTTTCAAGGACCTAAGAGATTTAAATTTGTTAAACAAGCAATGAACAAACATTTATTAGTACTTTCTTTTTTTTTTTTTTTTTTTTAAGTACAAGATAGTTCAAAACAATAAAAGAAAACATAAAATCCTAAAGCTCTAAGTCTCCCATGGGCGCTTCCTCTTGGTGCCGATGTAGCGTTGATGTTTCGCTCCTCGTGAAGTAGCTTGGTCAACTCTAACACTTTCTTCTCACTTGCATAGCTTGAGCTTCAAAGGTATCCCTCTCTTCTTTAAGTTGAATCCGGGATCTCTTCAAGTCTTCAAAATCGGTAGGCATGTCGGGATGGAGAGCGACGCAAGGTCGTCACTATAGCAACAGGTTCCATAATTCTTGGTAGAACAGTGTGAATGGCATCATGAGGTTTGAGCTCGAGCTCGCACCCATTTGAGGTAAGGTTCCCAAGGAATGGAGTTGGTGCCCCAAGTCTTGGTATCGGTCTTCTTTACCATGCCCCAGCATGTATAAACCTTAAATCGGTAATTAGGAGATCGTGATTGTAGTCGAACACAACATCTTGGAGAAGCATATCATGTGGACCATCTCTTGGGCAAAACCAAGCGGCGTAGAGCTAGAGAAGGGTTGTAATAATACCTCCCTTATACCAAGTAGTGGTACATTAGAAATTCTCCTGGCCTTTCAATAGTGAAGTCCTTTTGAGAAAAAGATTCCGGATATCGAATGAGAGAGTGACATCAATCTTTGAGACCATCTCAACCTTTGTTCATTCTTCAAAAGCATGGAGGAAGGTCGAAATAAACCACCTTGAAAGTGCGGATACAACACATGAGTTCCTTGTCTCTTAGTAGTGCAGTGTGGAGAGATGTAGGATGTCTCCAAGTAAAGTGAGCCTTTGGATTGCGGGTGAAAACAACTTGATGGCATTGACATCTATGAATTGATCCGAGTTAGGAAATAGAACAAACCATAAATTAGCAAGGCCACAATGTTCTCAAATGCATGGAAACTCATAACTTTGAGGAATTCTCGGGCTTTCTTGATTAAGAACTTGGAAAGTAAACCCTTAACTCCACTTCTAGTTTCCCAATTGGCTTCAATGTCGGCGCTTAAGATGTAAAGCGGATGTCTTGAACTTAGGAACCTTTTCAAACCGGTGAATGGCATTTGGTCAAGAATAGGTATCCCAAGTAGCTTAGAACTCTTCCAGGTAGGAACCAATGATAATCTGGAAATGTAAAGCAATGGTGTTTGGATCAAAGAAGCTGGAATAGGACATATCATATCTTCTTCAAAACCGGAGATAACCAAATCAAGTAGATAACCATGTCTTTTGATGGGCTGAGCATGGTCAATTTCGAAACCAATTCTTTGAGTTGAGAAGGGATACCCATGAAGTTGATTCGGATAGTCTTTCTAGAAGCCATAATCCTACAAAAGCGAGCAAAGATAAATCCCTAGGTCCTTGAAATAGTTAGAAATGATATGCAATGCGAATGATGTCATGATGTCATGTTTAGCACACACAAACAATTCACACAATGAGCCTAGGTTTAAGGCTTGCATGAGGTATAGGTGATTACCCACCAAAAGTTTGAGTTGGTTCATCTGTCCTATAATAATGTAAGGGTTCTAGGAATCTCATATCATGATCTTTCGTGGCGCTTATTTCAATCTGACGGCCAAGTGGTCGATCGAAAATGTCCCAAAGTCTAATCTCAATGGCGTAGCATCAGTATCAACCAACCTCGGTCTACACCAAAGCGGCCATCTCACTACCTTAATGGCCAAGATGGGTCAATTAAGGTTCTAAAAGTTTAGTTAGCGCTTGATGACACCAGCGAAGCCAAATACTATCTTCAACTTGGGAATGAAGAGTATCGGGACAACCAAGTGTCACTAGCGTAGCCATCATGTTGACCGTTTAGTTATCGTCTAGCGGTCGCGATGATCTAATGCTACTTACCTAAAGGAAACCGGATCGGGTGTAGGATCCCCAACAATATAATACCCAAGCAACCCTTAAAGATAAAGCATACAAGTCAAACAAAAGCAATAAAGTTATCTAGAAATCCTAAGGCAATTCTCTCTTAGGGTGTGTCAGTAGTCATGATTACGTGATACGGTGAAGCGACTTTGTAGGATTTTGTATCCAAATGTGCGGATAGCAAGAGTGCCACCGACTTTTATTTTTCAATTAAGGGAAGGTAAAAGTAGAAAAAGACCTTCGTTAGATTACGAGTTCGGAGAATGGTTATGAAAAGGAAGGTATATTAGCACCCTTTCCATTGATTATCTACGGGCTCTTAGTTGCTCTAGATCACTTTTTAAAATTGCTTTACGTGTGTTTGACAAAATGTTTTGAAAAAGGCATTTCGACTTTGTAATGACTCATGTAGGAGTGTATACAAAGTGTTGGAAATGTTTTGTTTTGAAAATTTGAACTTTGAAAAAAGTGTGTGGTGTGAAAAGCATTTGATAGAGCAAGCAACTAAAGAGACTTATTTACCCACTCGAATTGGTGGTTTTACTACTTCATTCCTTTAGAATAGCGCTAGCCATACCATTAGTTAGTAGGTAGCTCCATTCGTTGGATGTAAGCGGGACATTCGAAGGGACATCGGATGGTCATGAAGGCAACTTGTAGGAAGTATCCTAGCACATTCGAAGGACTATCATCATTTTCGTAGGCGACAATCGAGGTCAAGATCATGTATTCGGGCGACATCGTGGGTCTTATGATCTTTGTATCGAAGGGACTATGATGATTTGTTTGGAAGGCAGCGGTGCTAGAATACCTCGTTCGAGGGGACATGACCATTTGAAATCGAAGGCATCGAGAGAATTACCCTAAAGTGCGTGTGTGAAAAAGTGTGTTGAATTCGAATATTTTATCTTGAAAATTAGTGGAGCTATGTTCAATTATTATCTTGCCATACCGCTAATTACTAGCAATTGATAAGGGTGCGGAAAGTAAAATCACGGAATGTGGCGGAAAGTAAATCATTACATGGCTTTAGGCGGATACATAATTTAAATGCGGAAAATAAAGTCCTAAATTAAACTATTACAACCCATGAGCAATTACATTATTGGAAAAAAATAGAATGATAAAAGAGAAAATAAATCAGATGAGACTTTGTAAAAGAAGAAATCGGAAAATGCAATATGATCGAGAGAAAAATGTTAGAAAAATGCAAATTTTAATATGGAAAATTAATATATGCTGGAAATAAGATAAATAAGTTAAAATAATTTTTGGGATTTTTGGAAAAGATTTAATAATTAAAATGCAATTAAAAATGATTTAAATGCAAAATATAAATAAAATAAATATGCATGCAAAATTATATTTTTAATTTATTAAATTAAATAAAGATTTTATATAATGTAAAAGAAAAATAATTTTTGGTAATTTTTAATGCGAGAAATAAAATTATGAAAAAAATTAAAATGATAAAATATTAAATAAAAGAAAATATAGAAAATATGAAAATATGTTTGGAAAAGAAAAGCAAAACCGGTGCAAGCGAGGATCGAGCCGAGGACCACGAGATGTCCCATGCCGCGATGAATGCTATCCTGCATGACACTTGTTGTTTGGAATGAAGCGGATGATCATGGGATACTGCAGCGTCGTTGCATAGGAAAGTCAAGGATCAGTCAGCTGGTGGGGTCTCATTGGATGAGAGAGCAAATCGGAAGGCCCGATGCGCCACGCTTGCCTCGTGCGGGTCGACAAGTCGCCCGTGGGCCTAACAAATTAAATCCTACAAGCGAGGATTTTGAAACACAAATACGAAATTTAAAAGAGAAAAGAAGGACCTACCCCTAAATCGGACCTCCCGAGTTCAATGGTGGTGTCATTTTTCCCACACAACCTGTTAACATAGGTGATTCGATCTCAGCAGTTCTAGAACCTAACCATGGCAAATGCTTGATTTCTGCATGCATGCTTACATGTGATGCATCATTCATGACCTATTAATGTCACGAGTCACGATAAACAAAGTAGTTAATAGCGCATGAATAATGAAAATCAATTCAAGAATATACCAAACGGTGAGTTGTACGATTGATGTTACGGGCTTGAGTGAGATGGTTTGAATCACGGAGGCCTCGGAAGGGGATTGAATGGGTGAAAGGCTGATACTTGGATTTTGAAATTCGAATTTCAAAGATTCTTGAAAATTTTGCAAAATGGGTTTGCTTGAGCTAGGGTTTAGATTCTTTGGTATGCATTCTTTGAGTATTTATAGAGGAAAATTGGATGGCAAGGTGAAAAAAAAGATTGCTTATTGATTGTGCAAATATTTTCCAATAAAAACAAATCAAATTTTGAAGAAAATATGATTTTCTCATCAATGCCATGGCTTGAATTTGGTAAGTGTATTGGGCTTTCTTGGACATTAAGAGATATAAATCAACTTATTTGAAAAACTTAATTTTCATATTTTACATAATTTATTTTTGAATTAAATGTTATAAAATTCAAATATAAACATGAAAATAGAAAATCACCAATGCCAAGCTTTTATGGGTCAAAAATAACATCATGAACAAGTTTGGATCAAGAGATTATAGGCCCATTGGAAAATTTTGCATTTTGACCAAAATGTCCTTTTGTAAATTGTCAAAATTGCCCAACTTACGAATAGTGTATCTTGCTCAATTTTCCACATTTTGAGTGTTCTTGGACTTTTGGAAAGCTCTAAAGTCCTCTAACCAATGTCTTTGGTCTCATCTCAATTGGAGTTACCATGCTCAATATATCTTCAAAACAAAAGTTGACTTTTGTTGACTTTGAAAATGACACGTAATGTTTTGAGCTATACCTCTCAAATGAAGCATTTTTGGACATTCTTGTGAGACATGAAGTTGTAGAGAATTGAATTTCCTTCAAAACAAGAGGTGGTGGAAAATTTTGAGAAAGTATGAGAAAGTTATGATCGATCAAAGTTCGATTGACTTTTCATCTAGAAACCTAATTTAGAAAGTTTGACTTTTGAGCAAATCTTGAGTTTTCTTGATGAATCATGATCAACCCTTGATCAAATGATGAATGTAACTTCAAAATGAGGATGTTGACCAAAAATCAGAAGTTTGGTGTATGTTGACCACGATTGACTTTTTGTCCAATACAGATTTTCAACCATCGAGCGATTATGGGAAACTTGACTTGTGAGGCTTGAAACTTGACATGGAGAATCTTTGAAGCATATGAGGAGGCATGAAGACCATTGGAGATGTTGGAAATCATCTTGACTTGAGAGATACCAAACCTAGTTTGGGTTGATTGTCTAGGAGAGAGTTTGTGCGATCGACTCTTGAGGAATCCTTGAGCATGATGTATGAAATCTTTGAGAAGATGGAGGGCAAATTTTGGGGTATGA